>JAFBJU010000228.1:0-68041 GCA_016785305.1 Colistium nudipinnis | reverse complement strand
GTTTTGCACATACATTATTTTTAGACTCTGCCGATGTTCCTGTGCGAGTTTCGAGTGTTTTCGAAATATTTGAAAATTGGGACTTTTTTGGCCGAGGTAAGGCTATAGTAAGGCGTTTTTTGTCAACTTTTTGACATCAGAAAAAGACCCAAAAAATGATGAAATGTTCACTTTTTTCCATTTTTTTTTTGCTTCTACACTATTTTTAGACTCTGCCGATGTTCCTGTGCGAGTTTCGAGTGTTTTCGAAATATTTGAAAATTTAGACTTTTTTGGCTGACGTAAGGCTATAGTAAGGCGTATTTTGTCAACTTTTGGACGTCAGAAAAAGACCCAAAAAATGATGAAATCTTCACTTTTTTCCATTCTTTTGGACGTCAGAAAAAGTCCCAAAAAACGATGAAATATTTACTTTTTTCCATTTTTTTTTGCATATACACTATTTTTAGACTCTGCCGATGTTCCTGTGCGATTTTTGAATTTTTTCGACATATTTGAAAATTTGGACTTTTTTGGCCGACGTAAGGCTATAGTAAGGCATGTTTTGTCAACTTTTGGACGTCAGAAAAAGTCCCAAAAAAGGATGAAATATTAACTTTTTTCAATTTTTTCTTGCATCTACACTATTTTTAGACTTTGCCGATGTTCCTGTGCGAGTTTCGAGTATTTTCGACATATTTGAAAATGTAGACTTTTTTGGCCGACTTAAGGCGTTTTTTGTTTACTTTTGGTCGTCAGAAAAAGTCCCAAAAAAGGATGAAACGTTCACTTTTTTCCTATTTCTTTTGCATCTACACTATTTCTAGACTCTGCCGATGTTCCTGTGCGAGTTTTGAAAATGTTGACTTTTTTGGACGACATAAGGCTATATAGTAAGGCGTGTTTTGTCACCTTTTGAACGTCAGAAAAAGTCCTAAACAACTATGTTTTTCACTTTTTTCCTTTTTGGAAAAAAATAGGTAGACAAACAATATTATTATATTCGTTCCCTTTTTTTCCCCTCAGTTATATATTTGACTGCCTTTCTTTTTTTTTGCATATTTGGATGATTTCGAATTTGTTTTGACATTTTTGTCTTTTTATTCTTTTTATTTTTCATACTAATCTATGATTTTTTACTTTTTTTTTTTTTTTTTAAACTTTTTCACGAGATTCATATATTTGAGTGATTTAGTTGGTTAATTGTTTGTTTTTTTCAGTATTTCAGTGCAGCTCATACACAACGTTTGCATGTGTAAATGTCACGAGTGTGTTGTGAATATTACAACCTGTGACTGCAGGTTATGGACTATGAAAACATACATACTTTATATATGTACAGTATGTGTGCATGCTTCTTTGCTGCATAATACTATATTTATCATACAAGTACATGGTGATCGTCTTTAGTGTCAATGTTCAATCAGCCAATCATGAATACAAAATACAGTGCAGGACAGGTAGAATGGAACATTTGCATTAATAGCTGCAGATAATGTTTTTAAACAGAGAGTGTAGCATTATGGGTTGTTTGTAGCCTTGAGGCTCCTACTTACGACCCGTACAAAGTGACAGCGACATGTCTTCACTAGTTTCAGATCGATGCATTCGCAAGGTTTAAAAAGCAAAAACACTTATCTGAGCACCTCACTCATATCTCCTATTTAGCCAGATTTTCTGTACACTGTGTTTTCAGAGGCATCGCAGAAAACTTAGCTTATTGGGCTTCCATTTTGCCCGCAGTAGAAGCTCCTCCGGTCCTATACGCGATGACCACATCGTCCCTCCGGCGAGGCCATGGCGCGTCCATGCTGCATGCAATCCTCCGAAAGAACAGGAGGCTCTGTAGGTTCTGGGGCTCGGCCCAAAAAGCAAGAAAGCAGACAGAATTATGGAATGCAAAAAAAAAGTATTTACTTTGAAGCAAAAGTTACAAAAAACATACACTATGAAGAAAACTATCAGTAAACAGAAATCTTACCTGAATTTGACTTTGAATAACAATGGAGACGATGACTAACGAATGGAAAAAGCTGGAAAGCTTGGTGGACCACATGAGAAGATCTGGCCTCGAGACAATGGAGATTTCACAGACTAAATACAAGAGGCATGGGACACATCACCAGGTGAACAGAATCAGGGAGGAGCAAGCAATCACAGTGGAGGGAAAGTAGACAAAGGGAGGAAGTGCTCACCAGACAGCAGAGGGAAGGCGTGGCTTTAGCAAAAAACAGGAAGTGACATGAAGACATGACATGACTCAAGGAATACTGACAGCACCGTGGCCTGTGAGGTTTAAAAGTGGAAAAGAAAAAATATGTGTGCATTTTAAAACGTGTCTGTGTGTGTGTGTCAATGATCTTGTTGTGTGAACAGTGAACACACAAATCAGCTCATGAATCAAAAATCACCTGCAGGAAACACATCTGTAGTGTGTGTTTGTGTTGTTCAGAGCTGGTTGTTGTTTTTTTCATTGGCCTGAATGGCCAAATATGTATTTTTTATTTGTATTTCCCCTCTCTGCAGCCCTGGGTGTTTACCTGTATGTGGGGAATCAGCTCTCACTTTGTGTCCAACCTTAAGCTTCCACACGTGTGTGCCAGTGTGCACACCATCGCATGTGTGTGCGTGTTCTGAGAGAGTTCTACCTCGGGCTGTCAGATTGAGTTTCTGTCTTTCCCTACAAGCAAAGGTTAGCTCTCGGAGGTACAGCCCACTGTCGAACTGGCCTTTACACACTCAAACATGGAGAGAGAGAGAGAGAGGTGGTTGTGTGCACACATACACACCTGCACATTACACAAACTACACAACACAAATATGCACATTCATTGCAAAGCTCTGTGTCACAGGGAGGAGTTGGGAAAAACTGTGTGAGATGGACGCCAAAAATGATGCTGCAGATTTTTCCATCATTTGTGTTTCATTCCTCTTCATCACTCATTCTCACTTCGACATATTATCCCGTTGCCCTTTCTCACAAATAAAGCCACACATGTCTCTCACTTCAGCGTCTTTCTTCGTGGAACATTTTCTTTCTTCCTCAGACTGTACTGATGCAGTGGTTTCTGGGCCTCTCTCCATCACCATGACAACTAAATTAGGAAAGGGGAATAAAAGGGTTCAAATCAATGGCAGTTCATTTTAGCTTAAAATACAGCCACCGAGTTCACTAAAAGCATGTGTGTGTGTGTGCGGGTGTGTGTCTTTGTGTTGCTTGGTAACATTGTCATGTGTGATTGTGTAGACACTGTGCAAGTTCACACTTGACTCCTGGCATGGCCTTAGGAAGATGCACAGCTCTCCTGCCCTTTGCTTCATTGCTCTTCAGGGCACATTAGCTCATCAACAAACACCATTAATGTTGCCAATCACAATTAGCATGTTCAGGTATATCTCAGGGATCACACACACACACACACACACGCACACACATTCACATACAATCTGTGCAGCAACTACCTGCCACTAATGAGCCACAGGATAATTGCTGGAAACAAGTCAACCATGTCACCTCTGTTATTACGCTGCAGTCATCAATATGGACTAAGGCAAAGGACAGAATGCGTGTGTGCTCATGCATGTGTGTGTGTGGAGGAGAGCGAGGCAAAGAGAAAGTAGGAGAGGGGTGATGCAATTGATCGGCAACATGACTGAGTGGCTCATACGAAAGGCGACAATGAGCGCTCGCAGGCTGCACAAACCACAACAGTGTGCTACAGCACAAATAACACTGTGAGCCTTAGCGTTGTATCAGCCAGTGGCGCAAAGAGTTTCACACGTGGGCCATCACTTGCGAGTAAAAAAGCATGAAAGCAGCATGAAACATCGAAAGCGTTTATACACGGTGAAACACCCGGAGACTGACGGAAGAGACGCTGTAGCATGAAGAATTCTTCACAAACAAGGCTTGGTCAATAAACTGTCGAAATCCTAATACGAATAATAATCCGACGAATTAAATAGCCATTAGCCTAACGACGAGCACTGCTGCACAAACCACAATTGTCTTTTACCTGGTTAGAACTGAAAATGGGTCTATTTTCTTTGCCGTTCAGTTCACCATGAATAACTAAGTGCATGAGAGAGAGTGCCGGTGCTGTGTCATGGGAAATGTGTGGTGCCAGTGGGTTTAGGCCAGATTTAAGCACTGCACCTCTCCGTGTTATTTCTCCTCAGCTCCTCGGTTCCAGACTTTGAATTATTCAGTTGTGATCCATGCGGGTCCACACAAGCATATGGATCTGACTTTACTAATGTTAAACTTGACCTGATTTTACCCCCAGCTCCCGTGGGTGAGAAGATGCAGGGTTTCCATTTATCTAAAGGCTTTAAAGGACCACATCAATCAAGTATGGACTTTGGCATATCCATATATATATAAATCTATCTACTCTATAAATAAATACCTACAAATACCCTGTAGTTAAATTCATAGTTTTTTCCTCCAGTGAATTTGGTGATACAATTGGCTGTGTTTCTTCAGCAAAGCAATTAGAAAAAATAAATGTGCCTTGTCCACACCATTTGTCTCATTTCAATAGAAATGTTGGTTTCTAACTGCTGATGACAATTATTATTTTTTTTTAAAGCCATCGACCTGTGCCTTTAAACACCTTCACGTCTATCCCCTGCAAGTCATAACACAGGAGGACTATTGACTCCATCACATTATTCATGAGCCTCTGAGCAGCGCACATAAAACCCAGAAAGAAAAGCACATCCAGTATGCAGAAATTTAAAGTGGTGATTCGTTTTGTTCAGAGGGCAAATATTATTTTTTTTCCTCTCTCTCTTTCTGTCTATAACACTCTCTCTCCCTCTCTCTCTCTCTCTCTCTCTCTTTCTCATCACCCCGCTGTGCTTCCTATCTGCATGAGAATTGCACATCAGGGGCTCACAGGCCAGACCCCTCAGCACATATCCACACGCCTGCAGGAAGTCGTCGTCAATGTGAGACGAGCATGTATTTACAAGGGGGAGGAGGCGAGGAGACAAAGGGCAGCGTGGAGGTGAGGTGAGGAGAGAGATGGACAGAGAGAGAGAGAGAGAGAGAGAGAGAGAGAGAGAGAGAGTTTTGTTGAACTAGATTGAGGGCAAGATTAGAAAAAATGTACAGGGGCCAATTCAAGAGTGCCGAATGTGAGGAACATAAAGAAAGCCAAGGGGAATTAGAGAATGAAGCACAGAGTGGAAGAATGAGTGATAAAGAGAGAGAGAGAGAGAGAGATAAAGTAAATCCACTTCATCTGGGAGAAGACTATTTTCAGGTTATCACCGGGGAGGAGGAGGAGGTGACGGGTGGAGGCAGAGGTAGAGATGAGAACCGGTTTGAGGTCTCTCCGTTTTTTATATTTGAGCACAAGAGTGGAACAAAAAAGTCAAACCGAGATAATTTGCTATCTCCAGACGAAAAAGGAGAGAAGAACTGCTCCACTCTTCAAATGGGGACAGAAGAGAAAAGAAAACTGATTTTTTGTTTGCTTTAAAATATACCCAAATCATTTTGCTAGGCAACTAGACTAAAGCAAATTTAAATTTTTACATAAAGACTATGTAATAATTCATACATTTTTCAATGATGAGTAGAACTACAGAATTAGCTCAGCGGTGAAGAAAACTGGTGCATCCTGGGTAAGATGGGGCCTAAAAACAATTTTATTCCGTCACTTTAATCACACTAGGGCTACAGGTGTAAAAACATAAAAAATAAAGCATTTCACAATGTTACTATGAATAATTATCGCAGCGGAGTTAAATTACCATGAAAATGGGTTAGACATTTTTAATTGGCACTTCAAGCAGGAGTATCATATTGAAGTAATACATTGACATTTTGCTTAAATTCCCAGTTCATATTTTGACTTTAAACTTTTCCACTAATCTATCACATTTCTTATGAAGCATCATTTTTAGGGATGTTAAATCCTGCACTGGGCTGTATATCAACCTCCTGCCATTTTCTCTTCTTGATTCCGTTTTAATCAGGTGGTCATTTTTGTTCGTAAAAATACACTGATACAAAGTTTCAACTAAATTCTTCAAACTTTTCTCATCCAAAGTGTACATCTATAATTCAACCGCGGCGGATTTGTGGATAAAGCAAGTTTCATGCTGTTTGTGAGCCCCTGCCAGTTTCTGCCGCTCTGCGCTTCCCATCTTTGCATTTATGTCGTTTTTTTTGGCATCCTCGTGGCTTTGGATCATTTTCTGCTCCGGCTCCAACTCGTCCCCACATGGAAACGTTGTGGGCATTTCTTTAGATGCTGCAGCGGAAACCCAACTCTATCAAGGCTGCACTGAACGACATAGGACGACATGAAAGCCAAACGACACCTTGACACATACACCGTCTGCCCAGAAAGATCAATGCGACCCATCCTGATGGAAGAGATTGGACTTTGAATTCTGACCACTTTGGTCCGAGTTGCACAGAAACTTCTACTTTCCATATTAAGCAAACGGGGGAACCAGATCCAAGCGTAGCACACGCAATCATGGATGGGGAAGGAAAATTCAAAAATCCACCTGGAAAACTCACCCCTGTCAAATGGAACATGATTTTATTTCTTCTTCCCACAAAAAGAAAGAAACCCAAAAAGGTCAAACATGTTTCAAACCATGGGGGGGATCCATTGAAGCTCTGACATGGACGTTTTTTTTTTTTTTCCCCGCCATGCATAGGTTAACTGAAAAACAGGTTATGATTTAACCAGAGGCAACGCATAATGAGAAACTCTCTCTCTCTTGTTGTGCAGAGTAATAATTTCTTCAGATCTGCAGCACTGTCTTGTAACACACACACACACAAGCGCATTGTGTAGAAATAACCTGTTTCTCATTTGTTTTTCTGGGAAATGCCAGGCTCGCCACTCTCTCCTCCGCCGAAAGCCTCGGGGCCAAGAGGCTCCCCGGCTACATTTCAAGAGAAGCCCAGGATGAACACAGCGATGAACGCGATTTGGTTCGAGTGACTCTACGCGCTCTCCAGTGCGTCCATAAAACATGGATGCTTTAGTGTGTGTGTGTGGGCCTGCTACACAAAACACACAACGCCGCCGCCGCTCCATAACCGGTCGATGTTGAGGATCAGCGCGCAGGTTAATCAAGCAAAAGTAGTTTTTCATTCAATCAGCCGGATTCTGCCTTTTCAAACTTTAATGAAACCTATACGGTCAAACATCCTCCTGATGAGATTAGCCGGCTCAGATAATCCAGAGAAGTCTTACCTCGCTCAATCCAAAGCATCCACCCATTGGTTTTCCATTAGATCGACATTCCTCTGCATTCCAAGCCACTTGACACACGCGCATTGACGTTTTCTATCTTTGAAGTCAAGGCCGCTAGTCTCCGCCGATGGGATTAGCCCAGTTTTGATTAGTGTGACAATTTCATTTCTCCTTTTTTTTTTTTTTTCATTACAGTAAATGCATTCTTTTGACTTTTATTCTGTTCTGAGAAGATGTGCTGAGCACGCATGGAACCTTTCCAGCCCTAGCCCCAAATATCCGTACAGTAAACTGTCGCCATGGGAACTGTACTGTCCTCGACCACAGGCCTCTAGAACTTTAATAATAATAATAATAATAATAATCATAATCATAATAATAACAAAAATCAATTTACAAATTAAAATAAAACACAGAGCATGCACTTCTATGGTGGAGTCTGTAATCCATGACATATTGTTTAAATATATAGTGGTGAATATCTGGAACATACCATTTTGAAAAGGTTTGCAGTAACTGCATTTATGTGCACCTAATTTGCATATAAAACTTTTAATTTCACACATTCCATCAGTACAATTATCAAAATCGACCAATAAGCAACAATGACAAAACTGATAAAATGGAATGGAGGAATCCTGCTTCTCCAATATGACCCCCCCAAAAAATTCTCTGTGGTCCTCTGTGATTTTTGCCGGAGGCTCCAGCTGCCCTCCCCCACTGACATTTCACACGACCTTTGGAACGGGGGGTCCCGGGGAGAACATTGCCTCAGGTGATTTATACATTTTATGACTTTTACATGAGGACCAATGTCTCCTCAGCCCCGTCACACGCTCGGTGGAAGGAAAGTGAAAGCTGACAGAGCTCACCGAGAAACGTCCAAATGTCTAACGTGATCCGAAACTAAATCTCTACGGCTTCCTGTGGTGCTGACAGAGGCGTTTTTGAGTTTTACAGCTCACAAGTCAGATTGTCACCAACGGTTTGGACCCCGATGGAATTCCAGGCCCATTGCCATTGCAGTACGCTAAACTGGCCCGGGACTTGACAGCAGAAATCCCCCATAGAGTCTCTCGGCTGGAGGGAGAATCGTTTTTGTTTTTTTTTCGCATTAGCAGCGACGTGTGTTTTGACATTTCCAAAGTGCTTCTTCAAGTCACGACGTTATCTGTGTTAACACGGCTCAAACTGACACCTGGGAGGAGTGAAACCGCCACTTCACTGAGGCCTAATTCTCAAGTGCCACTCCACACTAACTCCTATAATCGAATGTATCAACAAATCGCCAGATTCTGAGAATCACCGTGTTTATTTTCCTCCTCGTTTTGTTGTTTTATCTGCGAATTGTTCAAACAGCTTTTAAGTGCATTTACTTATCTTTGTGTTTTTCTCCTGCTGAAAATGTCACAGTGCCATCTGTTCTCATCATTTAAAATGTCTGGTTTTATCAAGTATTTTAAAGGAAAAATAACAAATGAACAAACTGCATTTTGACCTCCTGGACCAACTGACCAAGTCTCATTTGCTCCATGGTCATCAAGGTTATTGATTCTCAAAGTCAAGAAGGACGAGATTTTTTTTTTTTTCTGGCAGTGTACTGTCAAATTTGTGTCCCCGTCAAATTAAAACTAAAATGACTTATCGGTTATCGAATCACCGCAGCTCTTTGCCATGTTTTCTTTTATTACTTCCTGGGTGGTTTCCTTTGAGTCTTCAGAAGTGGCTTTCAGGTCACATGGGTGAAGAGGTCCTCTCCTTGCAGATTTTGCACATTTTTATCCCAGCTGCAGACATAATCCAACAAAAATAATATGATTCATCTGTGATTTTGCACAGTTCTGCGTCCCCAGGTCCGATCTGTGCCACAGCTCTGGGATTAGCCCACTTCTCTCCTCCATACAGCCGGGACCACAGGGAGGTGACACCCTCCTGTGGATCTACGTCTGGGTTCCCAGAAATAAGCAAGATGTCCCCCCAAATACTCCTCCACCTCCTCCTCCTCTTCCTCCATGTCCTCTGATTCCTCTCTGGTTCATTTAGTCTCTGAGATTCAGCCTCTTACAAGAGGAAACACAGTTTTGTGAGGAAGAGACACCTTTTGGATCCAAGATACAAAACGTCTCATTTTTGTTTTGCCCCCCTGCCGCCTCCTCTTCCCTAATCACTCTCTGCCACTCTCTCTCCGTTTCTTTTTCTTGTTATTGAGAATGATTGAGCAGCTCTACTAGGCTTGTTGCAGGTTTTTCAGATTTTCCCGCAGCCGCTTTGAAATGGAAATGAAAAGACTCCTCTCAATTTCACAATGGCTGAGGCACAATCCCCGTGTTAGTGCTTCCAGCGTTTTCTACCTTTTTTTTTTTGTATTATAAAACACTGTCAAGAGAGAAGACGCAATCACAGTCACATGATTCTAGACAGGCACTTTGCTGAGCTTTTATTGAATTCGATGTGTCCACTCACACAAAGGGAGCTTCTTCACATAAACGCCTCGGGGAGCGAATTTTCCATAAATGCCAGTTTGTCTTTAAGTTGCTTTGCTGTCGCTTTCCCCGGAGCGCATTCGACTCGCTCGGCTGAAAAGTGACACGCTGTAAAAGATTAATTTAGAAATACAGTGGCCTTAATGAGCTCATCTGAGCCCAGAGTTGTTTGAACAGTGACAGCCGCAGTGTTGGAACCTTAGCTCAGCCTTTTTTCCGCGCTGACAATGACAGCAGATAAATAATAATGAAATACTTATCTAACCAACTCCCCCTGCCCCCCCCCCAAGAAAACAAAGGCCCTTAAAGATCTGAGCACCAAATCGAACGCAACACACATCGCAGCTCACCGGGATCATCACCGCTACGGTACGACTGAAACCGTCCAATCAGTGACAGCTGCCGATGGGAGGCATTTGACCTCGGGGGGTGCGTGTCTTGTTGAGGTAATGAAACTCTGAAATAAAGCCGGGCCGTCGGGGAACTAGCTTAATTTCCCTGTTCAGTTTAAGGTCTTAACTTTAACCTTCCCTGCCGTTCTATTTTATTAGCGCACGCATTATAACTCTGGGATATGATGACACAGATCAGTAGAGTCCTTAAAAAAAAACGATTCAACATGGGTTCTATTTTAGTTCAGCTACAGGGGCCCCGGATGTCCAGGGGCCTCCAAACCTCCGGGATTCAATGTGTGGAAACTGTGTCTCTTGATTTGAATTAAACGTGTTTTGTAATATGCGCAACTAAAGCATCAAATTTCCCAGTCCAGGGACTGTGTCATAAAGAAGATTCATTTGTTTAAACTGTAAAAAAAAAAAAATTGTATTCAATTTTATCACCATACTAGAACAGAAAAGCAGCACTCACAAAAAATGTGATTAATGGGTATACTATAAATAAACACAGGAATTGTGCTAAGTTTATTATTAAATGAGTCTTTCCCCATTTTGTCTGATCATAAATAAGTTATTCTGAATAAGAGATGCAGATTTAAATAAAGTGAAAGTGATGTCAGACAGAAAGAAGTAGCTCATGTCTGATGGGGTCAAACTGAGTGAAAAAATTGTTTTATAATCGTTTCTTTTTCAATTTTTTTTTCTTCCTCATGACAGTGACAGAATAAGAGTAAAAGCATCGTCCCTGTCATCCTGCCGGGATCAAAGAATATTTGTTCAATTAAAATGAGGTTATAATAAATATTCTGCATTTATTCAGAGGGATAAATTCAGTGTTAGTTTGGAACAGCAAAAATGTCTTCAGTGGCCTATTATAAACAATATCTGCCAATTTGTGCTTCTCAATGGTCCAAGTAATAATTTATCCGCTCTTTAACAAGTTATACAAACTCCTACATGATGCAGAAAATAATAAAAAAAACGTCCGAAGGAAATGTTTCGGCCTGGATGTGAGTGTCAGGGGGGATGTGGGTGTTTGTGGAGGTGGAAGGTGGAAGGTGTAGTTTGCGTAGGTGTAGAGCTGCACCTCTGATTTTTTTTTTGAAGAACAAAAGGACGGATGTGATTTCAGCCTCCGCTGTTTTCTGGACAAACAGGTAGAGCTGGTGTGAAATATCACAGATTGTGTTGAATCTGAAGAAAGACAAGTGTGGCTTTATTGCAGATTTACTTTACTGACAAAAATGTATTAAGAACTTGAGAAGTGTGGTGTGTGTGAGCATTTAAACAAAAATACTATTCAACATAAATACCGGGTGGATTTAAAAATCTCAGCCATCGCTATCGACTACAAGCGGCTAGCTTACGGTCAGCTCCCTCTGGTCTGTAGAATTATGGGTATTGTAGTCCTTCATATACTACTTTTTGATATGCTGTATGACTTTATCCATGATAATGAAATGCAATAATGTCTATGATAATGATATTTTCTGCAATTTGAACCCACTACTTTCTATTTCCATTTTCTATTCATATACACTTGGACATGCATCACGTAAACATCACTCTGTTCTTTAATGAGGATCAGAATATTAATTGTGTTAATTATTCCTGCTTAGGCTTGTTTAATAACGAAATCAAACCAAAAACATAACCCACTCAGAGTGTTTGTGGCACAAAAAATGCACGGTAGCAAGGTGGAAGGACCGAAGAGCAGGTCTGAATGAGTGTGTGTGTGTCCTGGGGGGGGGGGGGAGACAGAATGGGGGCAGATGGCAGATTGCTGGGGTTCCAGACTAACACACACACAAACGCACACACGCACACAGGCCAAATGAACGGCTATTTTTCGTGTTAAATATGTATTGAGTTGACTCTGGTGCACGATGCTGCCTCTGGTAAAAAAAAAAGCCATATGCCCGTACTCCAAGTACAACACTGATAACTGGCTTCACCTTCCACCTCCCACTGGGTCTGTGTGGGTTACCAAACAAGTTGTGTGTGCGTGTGTGTGTGTGTGAGAGGACTGTGGATCTTTAAATACAGAAAACACACACTAGAGATACAGACATTCGGCATTGCTCATATGTGCAATGAAATGCAGACATAGAGCGCAAACACACACTGGTCATGGCTTCAGACGTGAGAGGATTCCGAGAAGCTGACCCACTTAGTTTTTTTATTTATTTGTTTATTTCTGTTTCCATTGACTCATTGCTGCTCGGCTTGTTCTCCGTGTGTCCGAGTGACTTCCTGCTGTGGAGGGACAAACAGAATACTAACTGGTATCAGACGCTTGTTCACAACCAACACCCAATGTCAGTGATGTAAGGGACTGAAATCAGACCAGGCGGGGACATTTTCTGTGACATTAAAACGTAGAAATGCACATATATCTCAGCAAATATGGCATAATTACCAGCTTATTTATCACTATGGCTTGTTTTAGACAGAAGCTATCATTTACAAAAGACAGATGAGTATCATACATTCATTCCAATTAAAAATCAATCAATCAATCAAATAATAATAATATAAAAAACAATACAAAAATAATAATAATAATAACGATAATAATAATAATAATCATAATCATAATCATAATCATAATCATAATTATTATTATTAATAATAATAATATTAATACTATTAATTCAAACTGTGCAAAAAATAAATAAAAATCCAGTCTTCCTTTCTTTTCCATCCTTTTTTCCTTTTTGCCTCTTCACTTCTCTTTCTTTTTCCACAACACCACCACCACTTCAGCTGGTGATCAGTCCCGTTCATGTTACGGTCGCCCACCTTATCTGCAGCTCTGATATTACCGTCCATCAAGTCAAATGGAGCCACGCTGCGAATATATGATGTTCAATGATTCAAAAATAATGTGCTCGTTTCTTTTTTCCACGCTCCCTCGTTCATCCACCGTCCTGCATGTCTTTAAATCTGCTCTTAGCGTACAGCCTGCAATCCCACCTCTCTGCAATCAAAGCCCATTTTTTTATCTGCCATTATTTTTCCCCAAGTACTCCGTTTTAGATCACATACTGTCGAGGGATCAAATTACAGTATATAGAGATTACATTTCAAATACAGCACATTATACTTTTTGGTTTTGTTTTCTGTCATCGGTGGTTTTAGAGGACTTGATGGTGTTTTCATCTACAGTGTAATATATTTTTTAGGATTTTCGCTTATGAACCACATTTGTCTTATGTGCTGCCAGTGTTTGGATAAAATACATGCCGCGATGATCCAATTATTGATTATTATGACAATGTTGGAGTTTAAGTAATATAAGCAAATTAACCAAGTAAGTGTTGCGTGTTTTTGTTATATAACTAGTCCTATTAGATAGATTTGTCTGGGCTTACAATGGAATTAAAAAAGGGAATTAAATGTCAAGGTTTGGTGGTTCTCCGAATGCTGTAAATGATAGTGACTTGTCTCAGTATACTTAAATTAAACCTCATGAAAAAATAAAAATAAAACATGATGAAAGATGAAGAAATGCTGAGTGAGAGATTGCAGTGATTAACGGAGGAGAGGGAAAGTCTGCTTGTGACATCATGTGAGAGTTTATGTATAATAGATGATTCATGCCAGCCCGAATGAGCCAGTTTCATCCTGATATGTGTGTTTAGTGGTTCATTGAAAAGTGAAAGAGCTACAGTGCTATAAAAAAAAAAAATGCAATTTTTTAAACGTGTATTAGTGTTATTTCATAGTAGATGACTAGATATGGCACTATGGTGTTTCTTCCTCTTTATCTCTTCATCATGGGAGCATGTCTTTCTCCATTTCTTCATTTAAAACTCTGGGTCCTGTTAAAATAAACAGAAAATTGAAAAAAAAAAATATATATATATTGATGTGAATATGTGATATGAAAATTGATGAGTTTTATGAAGGGAAAAAGCATGAACCCGTATCACTTCCATCATGACACCAGGTGAAGCGGATCTCATTTTTAATTAAATTCCAAAATCGGCGCCGTATATCAGTCAAGTGTCCCACCTGCCTCTTCTCTTTCAAACTCTCTTTGTCAATATTCACACGCTCCACACCTCCTTCGTTTTCTTATCTCTAATTTCCTTTTTCATCAAATCCCGTTTCTCCCTCTCTTATCGCGCCATGTATACGCTACGTGTCCTTCTTCATCTAATTTGTCACTCCTCCATCTTTCTCTCCTCTCATCTTTCATCTGTCATCTCTCTCTCTCTTCATGTCTTTGCTGATCCCGTCCTCTTGTACAGTAGAACCTTTGAAATATATATAAAAAAACAACCTATCTTCCTCTTTTTCTCTCTCTTTCGTTCTTTTTCATCCATCACATTTTCATGGTCTATCTATTATTCCAGAAACATTGAGTCTCTGTTATTCCTGTTATTAAAAACGAAGGTGCGCTAAATGAGGCAGGAGTTCCCCTTACCCCTCCTCCACCACCACTCCATCCATCTGTCTCTCCATCACTCTTGCTCAGTATCTCCCACGGTTACAGTCTCCATGGCGATAGCTTTGCTGAATCCAGGACATCCTTGAGAAAAGGGTGATACCTTTTCAAATGAGGAGAGAGAGAGAGAAAGGAAAGGTGATGAAAGAGGAATAAAGAGCAGGGTGAAAGTGAGGGAAAAAAATGCTGGTACTTCTCTTCAGAGCAGGTGAAAGAAAAGAAGAGGACAAGATGGAGGTTCATGTTAGAGGAGAAAGTTATGACTTTAAAAGAGAGGAAAATTACAGAAAAAGACTGGAATTGAATATATAAAAATAAATGTCCCTCTAAATCATTCTGAATAGCTAAGGTTGGTATTGGGGGACATTGTCTCATGAAATGATAATCTTACAAAGCATGTTTATGCAGCATTTTCTTTCTTCTCCTGCAGAACATTTTGCAGCAAAAAAGTCATTGTGCAGATCTTCCAAATCTCAACAATGCATTACTTGGGCCAGCGCATTAATCCTATTGGTCGGTTGATAGGCAGAGGTGAATTTATAGCTGATTCACACTGAAAGGAAATTAAAAAAAAATGGAAGACAATGCTCTGCAGGTTCTGATTCCATTTTAAACTGTCATTGGATTGAGGGTAACAAAGAAAACTGTAATTTATACAGATTTTTCATTTAAGAAACTTCAAAAGCTTCATTCCATAAAATACTGACATTACATCACATCGACCCAGATAAACAAGGTGCAGAAATAACTGTTATTACTCTTTGGTTTGCTTCTTCCGGAGAAGACGAAGGAAGTGGAGTCAAGGTGAAGGAAAAATATGGTCGTAAAGGACACATTTAAAGGCAGAGAAGAAGCAATGAAGAGGAAGACCTGCAAACTAGTTTAAAGAGAGGGAGGAAGGTACAGGGGAAAAAAAGAGAAGAGAAGATGGTTATCGAAGACATGAGGAGGTGGGAGAACACACAGGCACACACACACACACTATCTGAGCCTCCTGTGCAAAGCTCCTGTTCTCCCAAGAGGTAGACAAGAGTATGTGTGTGTGTGTGTGTGTTTGTGAGTGTGTGAGTGTGTTGGCCCAAATCCCAGGTATGGTAGGAGGGGATTTGTGTATTTCTTTTTCCTCTCGATGTCAGACCGTGATCTCTCTTGGAAGCGTGTGTGTTACATTATTACTGGTAAAGCTTGATGCTTCCTTTTGTTGCTGTTATTTTTTCTGTCTGGTGTTTACATGCATTCATGCATTTAATCAGCTGTTTGGTAAAGAAATCATGCAATCATCCTTTTCAAGGTTTAAGGTTTCCTCGTTTCTACGGTTTGAGCTGCACAAAAATCGTTATGTACTGCCTATTCAGGGATGAAGAGGAAGAACATTACAGGTTGTTATTGGTGATTTCTCTAGCACCAATACTGTTCGTTTCTTGGAGAGTTTGTCTTGGAAAAAAAAAAAAACAGGAGGAGAAGCTCAGCATGGAAGCTGCTTAGAGGTCGAGAAACATAGATCTCCAGGAATTTAAGAGATAGAACATAACCAGGTAACCTCATTTGATGCAATGACCTCCTGCTCTGATGATCAGTTTATGGTAAATGTTTAAACAACCTCTATATGAATGCATACAAGTTCAGTTGGTTTGGGTTTTGAATCCAATTATAACATAATCTCATCTTTCTGAACTCCACAAATGTTTCAGATGCTAAATGAGCATTAAGAGACTTAACACCTGTCAGTGATGATGTAAAGTGAGATGAGGATTATTAAGTATAAAATAGTATTGGACGTCCATTATAAACTCACAGTTATAAACCTGTGACAGACGGTAACAGAGATGATTGTTGGGAGCATCTGCTCATGTCATTCTCATCATCATTCTTCAACTTAACTCTTTTTTCTCCTTGTCTCTGGGACTCAACCACCAACAATAATAATAATAATAATAATAATAATAATAATAATAATAATAATAATAATAATAATAATAATAATAATAATAATAATAATAATGATAATCATTTTCATTTGATTGCCCTTTGATGCATTTACACCTCCTGAGCTCCACTTAACATGGGTTACTACTCTCCAAGTCAGATTTTTTAAGAATAGAAATATATATACATATGATAATTATTAGATAGTATGAATCACAAGAGCGACTTCATGAGGCCGGTAAATGAGCACAGTGGGGTTTTTTTAGCATCTCATTCACGTTCACTCTTGCTGTTCTTGAATCAGTTTGACACACGTCAGCGTACTACATCATATTTTCTGCCTCCTCTCATTAATCTCTTATTTCTGCTGTACACCCTCTCTCTCTCTCTCCCGTCTTTGCGGACCTGAGGGAAACAGGGAAATAAATGGCGGGGACGACCCGAAGACAGAAACAAAAAAGTCGACGAGACATGTGCTGAATGATTTAACGGCCGGGGACAGGTGGCTCCCTCCAACAACTCTACGTCATCCATACTTTGACTGGGTTAAATATTTATTGGCCTGCCACAGAACCAGGCCTTTGTAATTTGGTTTCCACGCATTGGTGGCACTCAGGCTCATTACGAGTAAATATTACACGCCATATGCTTTCATTTTTCCTGAGTAAGGTCCCAAACTAATGTGCTATTGCCGTGGGTGGACGAGGGATGAGAGGAGGAGGGGGACAAAGAAAGAGACGAGAGGCAAAAAATTGAGTTGGTGAATCTGTCATCTGGTTCTGGATTACGATGGGTCCATGATAACAAAGGCCAGGAAAGGTTTCTGCTGGTCGAGCTGAATACACCGGACACCAGGTTGTCAGTTATTTTTTTAGTTTGATTGACAGCACTACCTTACGTTTGCAGAGTAGTTATTGAAACTGAAGCACATTAATGATTGATTGAGCATCATGTCCTCATGAAGTTCTTGTGAAATGCTTGAAAGGCTCACAAGTTAGTTCAAGTAAGCGTACCTTTATGACCACGTGGGATGTAACATATGAGATGTAATGTGTACCATTAAATAATAACGAAAAGCAACAACATCTCTGTGCAGCTTTGGTATGTTAGTATCTGTTGAAATTATTGCGTCGTCTCCGGTCCCTGATGTGTTTTCTGTTGACTGGTCCGTGAAGGATGGAGGTGCCACCAGCAGGAAGCTGTAATGGTGATAAACTGATCTCAGTCCTAACTAAGCCACTAAAGTGCACGATGCATTCATCTCCAGGTGTTATTGTCAGTCATCAAACATCTTCATGAGCGTTAGCGCCGGTGGAGTGTGGTCGAGGAGGAGGAGGAGACCATGACAGATCATCGAGTGGAAAATAGGACACAACCATCTTTCCTGATATATGCACATCTCAGGTCCAACACGTCTGGGCAAGATGAAAACATTCAGATGTGGAATAAATGACAGCAGAAAAAAAAAAATTGACCTTGGATTTGAGATGTGCGCAGCATGACACAGCAGCGGAGATAAAAATCAAATCTGTCCACTTTGTGGTTTGCAAAGGTTATTTGGACTGAAGTGAATATGAGAACTAATTGACTCATTTCACATTCTAAGCAGGGGCTGTTCATCCTAATTAATATAGTGATACTGCTCTGCTGAGCCTCTTAGCCAGTGGACAATGGGCGATTAATGGCTCCCACTGTAAAGGTGCCAAAAGGAACTACCGCTGTGTGGAAGCCACTTTTCTTTAATGCTGTCATCGCAGGAAAATGGAGCAGAGAGAGTCCGAGTGTCCCACTGCACAAATGCTACGAGGACAAATATCAGAAAAATAAAATATTATAAAGATATTCACATACACAGTATATATATATATATATACTGTGTATGTGAAAATATTTATAATATATATATATATATACTAAATTATATCATCAGCAGATTTGTAGCTGCTCCAACAGAATCCACATTTATTGATAAAGTCAGCACGAATGATATCATGTGAGTAAGGAGAGAAGATCAATAAACCCCTGATGCTGAAGCCCGATGTTGATCAGCTGATGCAGAGGCGATCTCTGGTCTCTGCTTCAATCGATCTAATTCTCCAGTGAAGGAAAAAAAAAATCTAAATGTTTCACTGCAGAAAAGGCAACTATCTATTGAATAAATGTTTTTCATTTCACCACTGCTGCTTAACAGATTTGTATTTTACACAGCAAACATGTCACAAGCTTCCAAAGTGTAACACATTGGTGAAAAAAAAATCTAGAATATTATTTATTTCTTTATTTTATTTTTTCATTTAGTGATTTTAGGACATAAAATACAGATACACACACACACACAGTTAGGGCAGGAAGGTGCGGTTAGGATAATTAAATAAGAAATTAAGAGGTTTACAGAGTACAGTAGGCAGATGGAGGAAAAAATAAAGACTGAGGAACATGAGGGAACAGAAGTATGGATAATTGGACAAAGCTGAAAATGCACAATGACACATGAAACGGGAACAGTTCAAAGGGACAGTAGAGTTTTTATATTTTTTTAATGGGATCTTTAAATCTCATGCTGAACGCTGCATCACATCGGGGTCACGTAATCACGTAAGCTCTACTTCTTCTTGTAGTTGTACGGAATCATAAAGCGGAATTTTGAATTCGGAGTTGGCTCATCGTCAGTGGAAGACATCAATAAGTGATCCTTCATTGGCTAAGAATCTCAGCTTTATATTAATTATAGTGAACTGCAGCAGAAAATCCACCTTAAAAAAACGAGCATTCGCATTTTTTTTTCCTCTGATCTCTGAGCGTTAATATGCATGAACATGAGACACCCAAAGCCAGAAAAATATACAGAAACATGTATTTAAACAATGGCGAAATGCAGAGAGCTGTTTTGTAATAAATTACGGACATGCCCCACCATTAAATAAACATATATATATTTTTTAATTATGCTCCATCTGCCTGTTCTACTGTAAGAGATATTAAAATCCACTCATTTCATCCTTTTTTTTGCCTCGCTGACTCATCCACTGAATACCACATGGTGGATCTGTGCTATGTGGGAGGTATGAAGTGATCAATGGCTGTGACCATAATGGATTTTGTGTTTGGCAGGAGCAGGGCGAACAAGTAATAAAGTTTCTCTACCGCGCACAATAAACTTGACATTTAGAGAACCAATTTATAAATATTGGAACCCAAAACCCTGTGTTTTAATCTGCTGACGTGGAATTGTGTGTGTGTGTGTGTGTGTTTCTTTGAAATAAATAGAGCATTAGCTCCTCCCAGGCATTGTTCTCAAAAAGAGCCAAATCTATAAAACCATTTGGTATAATTGGTCAGTTCGCTGATGCAGGTTACCTCGGACAGTATTGGAAAATCCATATACAGCCAAATTAAAAACAATTAAGATGGTGCTGAACAGCATGATGTAATCCAGCCTGGGGCCTCCACAGTGGGAGGTGTCAACCTCCAGCTGAGGACACCTTGGAAAAATGTACATAAATATAATAGTTTTTTGAGGGGTGTCATGTTTGGGTAATCTGACTTGGTATTACAAATATATATATATACTGTATATATATGATTTCAGTGAACAGTTGCTCTTTAAACTTTGTTTTCTGCCCGACTTGACAGAGCTGAACTCACTGGGTATTTTATTGACACCAGTAAAGCGGTTAAAGCTTATTCCCACTATCGAGCCGCTGATCCTCATCGCGCTGGGGTTAAGTGGAGGAGCAAGGGAAATGTAGTCCTGTGGTTTACTGTATTTCATTAAACCGGCGGTGCGGTTGATTTATGTGAGACACTTGAACAAAAAGATAAATCAGTTTTTAAACGGTTCACGGCAGGTTTTGTAGAATCCCAGAAGCGTCGTGAGATTATTATTAGGTTTCAAATGATGTCTCAATAGATGTAAACATTTTTGAAGAAGAAATAATGGCTGAGGTGATTTATTCTCCTCATTACAACATAGTCTGTGAAATTTAAAGGCGTGAACGTATTCTTGTTCTGTGTCACTTTAACAAAACTCAGGAGAGTCTATTAAAAGTGAAAAATTTGATTTTCAACTTTGCATTAAGGATATGGTCTCTTTCTCTCTCTCTCTCTCTCTCTCTCTCTCTCTCTCTCTCTCTCTCTCTCTCTCTCTCTCTCTCTCTCTCTCTCTCTCTCTCTCTCTCTCTCTCGAAAAGATATAGACAGGGTTGGGAGGACAAAAGAGAGAGAGACTGAGGTGATTTATTCTCCTCATTACAACATAGTCTGTGAAATTTAAAGGCGTGAACGTATTCTTGTTCTGTGTCACTTTAACAAAACTCAGGAGAGTCTATTAAAAGTGAAAAATTTGATTTTCAACTTTGCATTAAGGATATGGTCTCTTTCTCTCTCTCTCTCTCTCTCTCTCTCTCTCTCTCTCTCTCTCTCTCTCTCTCTCTCTCTCTCTCTCTCTCTCTCTCTCTCTCTCTCTCTCTCCAAAAGATATAGACAGGGTTGGGAGGACAAAAGAGAGAGAGAGTGGCCTGGGACCAGTCAGGACGTCCCGCTAACATCAAACTGATCACAGGACTAAGGGCTACAGAAGGAACGGCTGCTGGGGGAATTCATGTCTGAATTCTAGAGTCATAGTTACTCATTTTCCAGCATTTTACTTTTTTTTTTTCTTAATCGATGTCAACTTCATCACTCACATAAGACACAAGAACAGTTTAGAGGAAGTGTAACAATATGTAAACACAAATATTTAAAGAAAATCAGATTTTAATGTTTTTAAAATTTCGGGCAAAACTTATAGATGTAAAAAAAATAATAATTCCATTTTGTTGTTGCAGCCTTATGTTAAAAAATAATAAAGGTTGGCTTATTATAATAGGTTGGTTTGTATTATATACACAATATTCAATTCAACTTCACACTTCCCCTTTATACACCATAAATATGGCCTTTTCATTGACTTTTCTTTGTCTTTGTAGCCCATATAATCGTCATATTCAATATATCATATTCGGAGACTGACTTTAATTCATAAAATCATTGTGATTTTTATTGGAGGATTTAGCGATGAACACTCCCCTCCTCTGTGTCTTCTTATTTTCTCTCTCATACAATATTTTTTTTATATATCCGTCTCCTCCTGCGGAGAGTGCTGTGCTATGTACCATGGATAAGGAAAGGCACAGTAGGACTTATTTTTAAAGCTGTGTTTCATAATTAAGGTCTTCTTAAATTCAAATTCTCGTCTCTTGTCTCGTCTTATTCTTTTTTTTAATCTGCTTTCACTTTGCTCTGGCTTCGCTTAAGCAAAAAGTTCCCTCGACCTAACATGCTCCTCCAGCTCTGTACATGGATCCATCAAAGCATGTCTTTTATTTTCTTTATTTTAAAGCACTGATTTATTTGCACGTTCTCTTCCTGGTCCTGACCCTACTTTCTGCCCCCTTTCTTTCTGCACCTGTAACAGTTTCTGTTTCCGTCTCCTCAGTTTGGGCATGGACCCGATCCTCAGCCCACTTCCTGTCTGTCTCTCCCGGGGCCTAATTAATTTACTGAAATCTCAATCAGCCTTCCACCCCATTAACATAACCCTTGTATCTGTTTTGACTTTTTGCTCTCTGCTGGGGGGCATTTGGATGATTACGTTCTGGATCCGATTCGTCTCTTCACGCTGCGACGGCATCATCCCGATTCCTCTAATTAAAAAAAAAGAAAAACGAGTGGAGGGCACGCCCCATTGCTCGGGTCAGGACAAATTGAATCTTAATGCTCAAGTTTTGAGGCTTTTGTGGTTCAATCAGAGAGGAAAAGTGTGCGTGGGTGGGTAAGTCTCCTGGGGAGGAGATGAACTCATCTGAAGTCAGCAGGGAGGGATGGAGAAGGAGAGATGGTGAGAGGAGATATGGAAGCAGAAAAAAAATGGAAAGGGCAAATGGTGGAGAGACAGCAGGAGAGCAGAGCTGTGACAGAAAAGAGAAGATCACGAGAGAGAGAGATGAAGAAAAAGCGAGTGGGGAGGAAACACTCTTCATGTCTTTATTTATCCTCCTACATGTCTTCACACAATAAACCGAGGTGAGGTGAGCTGAGGAGATAGAGAGAGGGTGGAGAGAGGAGAAATAAAAAAAATTAAGACAGGAGAATGGATGAGGTCAGATGAAAGGAGGTGAAGGACAATTAGAGGAGGAGTCAAAGAAAAAATAAATAAATCCAAGGGAGACTCTGGGCGTGGGTTAAATTAAACATTAACATGCAAACATGCTAATAATAACAGTAGTAACAAAATGATGTTTTTAATGTTACTTTTAACGTTTATTATGGCCTTGTGATATATTTGTATTTATATATATATAGATATAATTATAATAAAACCACCAAAATAACGTTAATGTGCTCATGTGTCCATACAAATATATATAACGGAAAATAAGCTGTTCAGAGTTAGTACTGTTTAATGGTTTTATGTCGCCGAAGTTTCTTTTTGAAGCGAGTTAAAAACATCTCAGAACTTCAGACCCAACCTCAGTGACGGATTGAATGAGATTTGAAGGCAACCCAGTCGATATTTCAGTCTGGTTTCTGCTTAAATAAATAAAATGGAATCAAATACATATAGAGAATAAATCCTCAGCGGTAGTCCAACAGAAAAAAACACAACAAATGCAAAACAGCAGCAGCCACTACTTTTAGTACTCAGCAACTTTGTGCAGGAAGATGTTTTTTTATAACCATGCGGAAGGATATTAACTATGCAGCTTCACATTCTGACAGAAAAAATAAAAAAGTGCAGTCGGTTTGTATCCCTAATGAGAACCCACGCTCTCGAAAGGCTCATGCTCCGAGACGTTCTGCTGCACAATAAAAAAAATATCCACTTCATTTCGCAGCTATGTGTGAAAATGAAGAAATGCATCATATATAAAAAGTAAAACGTGAATACCGTGTGTTCCTCCACCATGCATGATGGAAAGAAGGATGAAAGCAGATTAAATTGTGTCATACGAGACATCGCTGCTTAAGCCCTGCTCAATCCATCATCCGATCAATCGATCAATAAATCAATACATTTCTGTTTCTGACAAAAACGTGTATCTGACATTTTTAATGTAGATTTTCGAAATTGGGCATTTTAGGTTCTGCTTTGACTCAAGGTCTCATTCCACTGGTCCAATACTCAGTGAGATGTCTTGGAATCCCATTATGTCCCCAGAGGATACACAATGATTTTTCCTTACACCTTCACCACAGTGTTGACATTTTGTGTTTTGTGCGAGATGTCTCACAGCTCCTGTGATGGAAGACTCTGTGGGTGGGAAGTGTGGTGAGGTCAGACATGCAGTTGGCAGGAAAGGTGAAACGTAAAAAAAAAGGTGAAACTGACATTATGACATAAAATGGGATGAAACCATAAAAAAAGAGACAGATGGAGGAAAGTCAATGATAGCCAAGCATGGGGTCACATGACAACGCAAGAACAGCTTCCAGTGTGTAGTATTTATCCCTGAGGACACAAAGATGAAGGGCGCCTATTTATATGACCTGTGCACCACGAGAGATTTATAAACCTACACTGAAACAGGGCAGAGGATTCATTTTATATTTATTTCTATATTAATAAAGAATTTTCTTGTTTGCTGTTTCACATTAAAAACAAAATAAGAAGTAAGACGTCAACAAGAGATCCAGTAATTTTTTCTTTTAACTCGTTTTATTTTAAGACTTTGGTTGTTTGTGTTGTTTCCCCTTTAAAGCTTCGTTAATTATTGTGTGTCCCTGTCTGGAATAGTTGGAAAACACACTTGTGGACCTTGGGACGGAGAATAAATTAGAAACAGAGGACACGGGGAGACGGAACACGAGGAGAAAGAGGATGAAGATGTTACTTTGGGTGTGTGGGGAGGATCTTAAATACACTTATTGATCCACATCCGGTTTTATAGTTGTTCGTGTCTCTCAAACCAAAGCCACTAAAATTCACTAATTGCTTGAGTATAAAATAAATGTGTAAGCTAAGTGGAGACTCATTAAGAAGATCATAAATGGCTTTTTATAATATTTTATTGCCGTTGCCCCACAACCTGTCTCCTCTTATACGGCCTCGCAGTAATGTCACTGCAGAGGAACAAAAAAAAGAAAGGGAAGAAAAAAAAAAGGTGCATTTCAGGTGTTCACGTTTTACATTCAAACGAAAAGAAAGCACATGATTTTCTTTCTTTTTTTCTTTTGAGCATTAAATGTCCACAACTGAAGATGAATAAAGATCACAATCCTTGGGAGACTTTGTGTGGACCTTAAAATCTGCATTAAACAGATAAGGACTTAAAAATCCTCGAAGGAACTGAGCCGCAGTAAAAAAAATAAAATGAAGAAGCTTTGTGAGATATTACAGTCATCTGGTACATTTACCACCAGGGTTACTACATTAAATGGAATCATTTATTCCCCAGAGTCTGAGGACTGTGGCCTTAAATCCAATTTACTGCATGTGAAATAAGCCAGGTATAGGACATGGAGCTGGTGGCTCATGGGAACTGTAGTTTTGAGGTTTACTAGATGACATTTCCTGTGGTTTCACCGACATTCCTGGGCCTTCATTTTTTTTATTTTAATTTTCAATTTCTTTGCAGCTTCTGCACCAGAATCCAACTATTTATTTTAAAGTCTCATTTTCCGTTACTCTCTCTGAGGCCTTTGAATAACACATAAAAATACAAATGCACGCTCCTGTCTCCGGGCTCTGCACACACACATGAGTAAAGTAAAAAAAATAGACCGAAGAGGAGGAGGAGGAGGAAAGAGGAAGCGGTGACATGCAGAGTGCTCATGGGAGTCGCAGTTCTGGAGTCGAACGGTGTTGCTGCGGTGTTATGGCCAAAGGGACTGAGGGAATCAGATGACTGACAGGTTTACATTGGACTGCACAAACAAACGCGCGCGCGGACACACACACACTGCTGTACGTGTGTAGCTGCAAATGCATTACAGGATGGACAAAATGCACAACATGTCCTTCTGCAGATTATATCTGGAAATGTAAATGAGTGAGAAATGCCAAATATAAGCTGCTGTGTGTCTCATGGCGGATTGACTGTTGCACAAAACACACAGGGGTGGAATTAATAACACTGAGTCCTGGCTGTGGTCCATTTGGGTCTCTGTCTCTGTGTTGTGGCTTTGCTGGCAAACCTGGTCGGAAATTAAAGCGTCATCAATGATGTTTCTGTAACTCACAGTCGGGTAAGTCCGACAAAAGCTTCTGGGAGCTTCCGGAAGCTTTTATTTTCTGCAGATTATTCCCTGAGTGCCTCCTTTTTCTTTTTTGGATTTTAATCTGAACTGTTCATGGAGCTCAGTTTATTTTATTCTGTGTTGAAACAGCATTTCTGCTCCAAATATGATTAATTCTGCCAGACGGGACGAATGCCAATGCCAATGTCAAATGTTGTTCTCATTGAATCCAATGATGCACTTTTTTTCTTGAATTTCAAGATTTCAGCTGTGCTGAGATCAGATATCTGTAGCTTCGGATTCCTTTTTTTGCCCATTTGGATTTTCTGTTTAATCTATCAACCCCAGTGAAAAAAAATGATCACTTACTTTTTCAATTGATTTTATTTATTTTTTTCATGCATGTTTATAATAGATGCAAAAGTAGAACCATAGGGGCTGGTGACCAATTATGAACACTATGGGTGAGAGATTAAAATGGCCCAAGGTCTGAGAAGGTGAAACTCACACTAACCCGCTGACAGTAAATCTGGTGATCGCTGCTGTCAGGTTGGTCATTTACGGTGACCGGTCACCAAAAGTGAACCCTGTGGATCCCGTGATGACAGACGTGTTCAATCTTCTTAAGCGGCTGTAATGAAGTGACAGCTTTTCAATTCTTGACGGACTCGGCATCTTCTTTTCTCCTGAGAGACTTTCCTCATAACGGCTTCATTAAATTACGAAGGGTAAACACCGGCGGTCTCCGCAGCACAGAGCAATCGGCTGGAGTGGCCCCCGTGCAAATGGAGGATCCACGCAGCCCTTTGTTGAACACTTATTTTCAGTCATGGAATGATATGATAATAAATAATTGCTGCACGCAATTAGTCTAATGTGGGCATAAATACGGGACGGTTTTAGTTAGCCCACCTGTATTTTTAGCAAGGGTACCTTCAGGTTTTTTGGCATCTTTTGCCTAATGGTTCAATTTGCTGTGTAATATCTGGATTGTGCTGTGTTTCAACATTGCCAAGAACTTTTATTATTTTATTTTTTTTATCTGTCACAAAAAGTCAGGGGGAAGAAGAAGATGTGGAGCCGTGGAAGGTCAGGATACAGCAGGAACTGGCAGCCATCCTGATCCGAGGTCAGCCAATCGCACCGCTCCGCCAGTTCAGGGACGGAGGAACTCGAGTCAAAGTGTGCGAAAAAAGTGGACAAACACGACTGGAAGAGTTTATGTCAAGTTTTTTTTTTGTTTGTTTTTTTAAGGTTGCAAATAACTGTGGTTTGACCTCCGTCCCTTGCAGAACAAAACAAGTGCATTTCACATGTTTTCCAAATATGTCAACGTGCTTCACACACAATCTCTGTTCTCCCATTTGACACAAATGACGCACTCCACACTGTGTTCTACACGCCACTGTGGCTCTCGGTTGCTCATTTGCTCTCCTTGTGTATAATGAAGCGCAGCGTATAGCGGTGGTAAAAAGCCGCGCTGGAAAGGTGC
Organism: Colistium nudipinnis; assembly: GCA_016785305.1. NCBI lineage: Eukaryota > Metazoa > Chordata > Actinopteri > Pleuronectiformes > Rhombosoleidae > Colistium > Colistium nudipinnis. Next base: position 40,868 of record JAFBJU010000228.1, on the reverse strand, counting down.
TAATCACCAACACGTCCAACCTGGCTTCCGCTCCCTCCATCAACCTCCCACTCCGAGGCTCCGGAGCAGGGGACGTTTTCTGTGGTGAAATAAATAATCAATGCGTCCAGTTGGTGGGAGGATGTTAAAGCTGGTGGGCAGAAATCCCATTTGTTAATGGCATGTAGAGAGAGAGAAAAAAAAGAATCCATTCCAATAACTGGAGCTGCATCTGCCTTTTAATGTTTAAATGCCCACGTTGAAAAAAAAGCAAGGACGTTGGTGTTTCATGTTGGTTCCATCAAAGCAGAGGGCTGTGTTGAAAAAATCTAATATTAATTTTAAATTGTGGGCCGTATTTCTTCATTAGTTGCACTCACCAACATTTTTCTCAGAAATGTGGCGCAATGAGACAAGGGGCAAGAAGTGACAATTTACTTACTCCAGATGTATCTATAACATTCCTTAAAAAAAGTGTGGATGAATGTCTCATACATGTAGAAAATATTCCACCCATTCTGGCATGAGTCAATGAGTCATGTATAATGTTGGAAGGTAACGGAGCAAAGGGAAGAAGTCGCCTCATGGTCATCTTAATGGTAAATGGGGCAAATCAATGTGTGTGTGTGTGTGATGAGAATCAGGGCGGGTTTTTAACTTAAGTGCCATACTGTGGCTGCTGGAATCACTGCCATGATGATTTCCCAGGGTCCTTTGCTCAGATTGTTAGTTTTCTTTTACCATCCACACCATTTGCTCCATGTGCTTTATCAGCATTGTTAACAAGGAATACAATACAAGGCCTTCTGCTGTTTCCCTCTCTGCTTTTCTCTCCCGATGCCTCTTTAATAATAACAAACAATTCACATAAAGGAGCCAAGAGGGAAACATTTATTTTATTTAACCTTCCTCAGCTTGAAGCATTCTTTGAAGAGACAGAAAGATGGTAAAAAGTGTTGGGATTGGGATTTCCCTTCATGGAAAATATGCGTCGTAAAGAAAAACCTACTTTTATTTTGAAAAGGGCATCTTTGAATTTTAATGTCATGACAGTGAAGGGGAGGAATATAAAACTCCAGCCATAAGTAGATTTTTCGTCATTTTTAAGATAATGAATTTGTGGACAGTGTGCAGACGTTATTCACATTTTTTTTTTTTTCATATTTTTGTTGCACTGACCCTTTATAGCGTAGAAGGCTTTATGTGACATTTCCAATCAATAACTGGAGACGCAGACCTGTTTGTGCTTGCAGGAAGTGAGCTGCTGTTCTGGGGTGATTGGCAGCCACTGCAGCCCCCCCCCTCCCAAACACACACACACACACACACACACACACAGTTATTAGAGGAACAATCTGGAGAAAAGAGGAATGAGGAAGTGGAGGTGGTCGGCAGGCCGAGCCGTTCACCTTGCCGTCCCCGTGGATTTCTTGGCCCGGTGCCAAAGCAAAGCACTAAGGAGCAACACTGACGAAATGAGTTTCACCCTGATATCACAGTCTTAAACAGGCGGTGCGTCGGAAAAAAAAATAAAATCTTCTATTTACTTGTTTGGTGACCATGATGCAATGCCCTTTGCTTTCAAACCTGGGAGACATCCAAACAAAACCAAGAAAGAAGCAAAAGTTTGGCAACCGCTAAAGTTGTTCCTGCAGGAGTTTACTCAGAACGGTGGATGGAGTTCTTCTTCTTCTTTTTTTGGAAATGGAGAGGGAATCATTTCCTCCTCGTCTGAGGCCCGTTTGGTGTTTTGGTGATTCACTGGGAACCGGAGTGGGCGGAGACTCAGCAGGAAGCTGTCAAGCTGTGCCATTCCGAGTGTGAGGAATGAGTGGGATTCAGATTCATCTTGTCTCCTCCAATACAGTTTCTTGTTTTCACCAACACGCGAAAAAAACAAAAAAAACAGCCACATGAGCTGCTCATTATGACCAGGGGTGGAAAACATGGTTGGCAACATAACAATGACTTTTGACACCACATTCGTATTTATTTCATTATTTCCTACTTTATTTCTGTTCGTCTCTCTCCCACTCCCTTTGTTTATTTCTTCCTCTTTATATATTTTTTTACACCTCTGTATCATGTTATAGCAACATAAACACATGAGCAGCGATGAGCCGCTTAAAGCTTTGGTAAAAGAAAAAAAAAAGAAAAAGCAAATGAAGTCACGACGGATAGTGATGGTAAATGAAGTGGCTGTTTGCTGGGCTCTGCAGTGCAGTGTGTGGCTGCCCTCTCTCTAACTTGTCTCTATTAAACGGATGGATCTCTTGGCTCGCTCGCCCCGGGTATAAATGATGTCTGCTCTCCTCAGACTGCTGGTTACAGAGAAAAACGCAGCTCTGCCCCATAGCAGCTATTGGCAGAAAATATGTGTTTTCTTTTTTGGGGGGTGTGAACAGATTGTAACTACAGTCCTCACATCTATACACTAATGAATATCCTGTGTCCACTGTTCATTACATCGTTTTTTGTCTTCAATTTTAGTCAATTCTGTGTCAGTTCCAAGATTGTGAGACTACAAAAAAAACAGCGTTCTTATTGTAGTTTTAGCTTTGTAGGTGGAGTTTTTCAGCCTCCCTCCCCTTCTTATTGCCTAAAGGATGCTCACTAATTAGAAGAAATGGCTCATTCTGGTAATTTACTGCTTCTGGCCATGAAGCCATTTCCTCTTTGGCCGGCGTGGGGAGCAGAAAGCGGGGTCGGGACAGACGGGCCAGACAGGAATTCAAATGTTGGGACGCCCAACAGATGCTTGCTGCATTGGCGCAGAATTCTAATATATGAATACTGAGATGTTGCCTGGCAAGGTTAATATGATTGCAAAAATATTGGCGAGGCCGGACTGCGCTGAACGGCGGCGGCGGCGCTGAGATATTAGCTCTGAAATATGGCGGCAGATTTGGCTGAAGCCAGAGTCACAGTAATCAGGAGCCAGAATAGACGCCTTTGTTTTCCTTCGCCGAGGTTATTCCTGAGCATTTCATCCTGGGAGGGAGTTGATGGATGAACCGCGGGGTGAGGAGACATCTGGACGGGGACAGATGTGGAGACGGTGGAAGACGCGCCGTGACCGAGCCAAACCACTGAAAAAAAAAAAAGGAAAAAAACGATAACACTCTTTGTGTCTGTTTCCCCTGGCGCTCTTTCATTTTTAATAGCTACTCCAGACATATGTTGGAGCTTTGTCGATGTTTTCAACCCCGGCAACACAACAGCAGCGGGAGCAGGGGCACAATGTGAATCCATGCATAAGTAGGAAGTGGCGTGGTCCAAATACACAAGCAACACAAACACAAAACTTGCTTCTTCCTCTCGCCCACTTTGCCGCCTCCATCAAACTCCTTCCATCTTCTCCTCGCGTGTCCTCGGCCCATTTAGCTGCCAAAAGCCTCAGACACTCGTCTGCATCTTAATTTAGAGGCCACTTTGGTTGGAGGAGTTGTAACTCGGTGGAGTCGAGAAAAAAAAAAAAACACTCAAAGCCGAGGCCGTTTGATGACAGCCAACCTGTGACTGAACCCTGATTCACCTCATCATGTAAATCTCAGGGTCCAGCAGGGAGACGGCTGGCAGCTGTTTGTTCGTGCACACACACGTTCGGTGTGTATGCGTCTGGGTGTGTGTGTCCTCTGGAAGCCTGAACTGAAAGAAAAGATGTCAGAGCATTCAGACATAATCCAAGCACATTAAACCTGTGTATCTACATCCAGTCTCTTATTGACGCTAGCTTTGTGCCCATCATGTATTTTACTTTTATTATTATTATTATTTATATTTTTTTGTCAGACTCTAAAGGTTTTTCTCCCTTTCATATATTAAAATGTTTTCGGCATCTCTACATTTCCTCTACTTATATTTCAAAATGACTAATTATTAATGAATAAATGACTATTAGAAAAGTAAAACAAACATTGTTATGTGTGGCCAGCTGTGTGTTCTCCGTCTCATGGACAAACACAGACAGGTTGACGGGGTTAAGGGAAAAGGGAGGGAGACAGATTCTTGGTGTCCTGCCAGAGGCCGATTCAGAACCAAGGACAGCTCCCCTGCTCTCACTGGAGAGAGAGGCACATGTGGACGAGCTCTCTCTCTCTCTCTCTCTCTCTCTCTCTCCGTTGTTCCCATTTTCTTTTCTCTAAAGCTCGCCCCCTTCTCACCGGGGAGACCACATTTAGCTCCGCTCTCCTTCTTTGTCGGTTTTTTCCATTCAAAGCTCTGTGAGGAATGTCAATTTACAGCTGATCTCGCCCCCCTCCTCGCTCTCCCCCTCGCTCGCCCATCGGTCAGGCCGCGTTTAGAGTCTGCACCATAGGGGAACACCATGGCCTTTACCTCTTTTTTTTTTCAATTAAGCTCTGTCTAACACACACATTAACACAAACACACACACACACACACACACACACACACACATGCAATTACATCCGGCTGGTGTCTGGAGACTAATGGTACGCAGATATGACCTCGGAGAAATGGGAACGCTGAGAGACGTTCACATAAACACACAAAGGAGATGTATGTGTGTATAAGAACATACACCAGGGCAAACACACAACCATGCCAAGCAATTACCAGTTGGTTTATTTCTATAGTCATATTTCAGATGGCAAATCTCTGTGGAAATTTACTTTGTTCGGCTTTCTTCAAGGGTTTTTTTTTTTTTTTCCCCAAATGGGCCCAAGTTGAGTTAAAACAAACACACAGTGTTCACACACTTTGTTCCTGTGTTTTTTGGGGACAATTTTTCACCAGGATAAGACGAAACCTCCCCAAAGGTGCACAGTTGTGTGTTTTTCTGACACAACTTGACCCGAAAAAGGTCAGAAGATAATAAAAACATGTGAATTTATAGGTTAATACATTCTGTCAGGACACACTGAAATCTTCATCTATACTGTGTGACCACATATATATATACCTGTATATAGACAACAAGTCATATACTTTTATGTGGTTTTTGGTTTGGAGTTGTTTTTTTTATATATATATATACTTTGGACCTGAACCCTTGGTTTATATGACTTGAACCTTTTTTTTCATCATACAGAGGCTACAAATCCCAGCCAAAGAGGAATCCATGGCTCCTTGCGGAGATTTTTTACCTTTAAGGTGGGAGTCTTTTTAAATGATTATGAGAAGATGATGAGTTTTTTGAACAGGATGAAGTGTCTGTAAAGTGCAATCAGTCTATTTTTTTTTTATCATTCACTAGTTTTTCACTTTGGAATTCAAGGTTTACTCAGTAAAACCTCAAATCTCTGTCTCTTTCTTCTCTGATGATAAATGATGTCCCCCATACTTGATAAAAACCCTATTTCACATCCTCCTGCAGGATTTTAAGCATTTATGATGAGTTTTTTTTTAAACGCATCTGGATGAGTTTATATATCTGAGGTATTTGGCGACGCGTGTGGTCCTGCAGGTTGATGACTAAACCTTCCCCTCGTGTAAATCTAAGCTGACTCAGGTTCCTCCTTCTTGTCAGATGACATTAAACGCCTCGCGCTGACAGCGAGGTCCCCACCGTCAGCTCTGTATTCTGACAGCCAATTAACTCCACCCAGAGACATTGTAATGCAGGTGGCTCCACTGTACTTGTGGTTGTTGAGCAAAGGGCTCATGTCTTATTTATTCCAAGGTCACTCAGGGTTCAGAGAATATCCCTCCCCCCGGAAACGTGGCTGGCACCGAGTTGCCCTCTAAGGTTCCTGGGCTTTATTCATTTATGCAATTAATGCAATTTGGCTGCTGGCACCAGGACCAGCTCTGAACCTCGATGTACTCAACACGCACCGCACCCCCCCCCACACACACACACACACTTTCTCCGTCAATTCGTGGTTGCGTCTCCACAAAGGCTGCCCATTAAATAAAGTGGCATTCAAGCACTTTACTGCAGCACCTCTTTAGAGAGGGAGAGAGAGAGAGAGAGAGAGATAGAGCAACAGATAGAGAGCAAACAAATGAAGGAGGAGATAGAGAAGATGAAGAAGGGATAAAAAGATGAATTGTCTCTCTGCTCAGCTGCCGGTATGAATGTATATGTCTGTGTGTGTGTATATGTGTGTGTGTGTGTGTGTGTGTGTAGGTGTGTGTCTTGGCAACTCCTACTCCCTGACTCGTATGCCTCATTATTCATGCCGAGTCCTTTAGCACCGCGATACTGATTGCTTCACACACAAAACAAACACACACACATACACACTCACATACATTGTGTAAACCCTCTCACACACACACACACAGACACATTTATGCAGGTGCTAACTCACAGCCTGCCGATAAGTGTTGTGATTCATTCACACACAGCTAGGGAATGTGGGTAAAAACAGAAACACACTGACGCACACTCCCCACAAAAGCCCACCATTTAGAGACTGAGCGACTGCCGTTTTTTGAGTTCTTTCAGCCACAGTTGTGCGTGTGTGTGGTGCATGAACATGCACGTATATCTAAAATGCCAGCACACAATACATTTGGTGCGTGTACCATATGCGTCAAATGTGCAGCATGTCCCTGAAGGAATATCAAAAACACGAAACATGTCAACCATAAAATGATAACAATTTATATAGAGGAACTGTGTGAAACATGCCTCTACCTATTTTATTTAAATCCACACCTCCTTGTTGGTTTCAGGGCCACTCCTCTCCCTCCCTGAGGAGACTTTCACTCTGAGCGCAGATAGACCCTCGGCTGCACTTTCTGGGGTCGCCTTGACTCTCGAGGTGGGAAAAGGAGATTTGAGCCGGCGTGGCCAACCCGACCCATGCACTCGTGGAGGTGGCCTGTACTCTCAGTGCGATGAAGCCTGCAGCCGCCCAACACGTCACAAGCAATAAAACTCCCAGAATCCCCCAACGGCAGCACCCACCTCTCGCCCCCTCCTTTGTTTTGCCCTTGCTCCTTCTCTCTCCTTAAAATATATTTCCTCACTCAGGTCCTGGTCAGCAGTGAAGTCAGTGGCTGAAATCTCAAAATAGACTTTTGAAAATGAATGATGTGTTTATGTTTCTTCAAAAAATGAAAAATATATTTTCAGATAAGGAAACACAATGTACATGAGAATTGTTCAAAATAAATCATTTATTTGCGCTCATCATTGTTTCACTGAAAAAAAAATCTTCAAGACTGGAAGATAAGGGGAGCAGAAAATAAATGACCTCTAATAGACTTCTATCTTTAAACAACATGGATCATAGGCAGCATTTTTAATTCATTACACCAACTAACAAAAATATCATTATTAAAAAAGAGAAATGGGGCACATGGCGTGTGTGAGGCAGGTTCATGCAGCATCCAACGACAGTACTTTTCTGCAATACTCTATCCCCCCCCGTCTCTTAATTAAAGCGTCCTCTTTTACCTTTACATAGAACATCAAAGTGGGAACACCAGCGCCTGCTAATTGGAGGAAGATTTGGAGCTTTAATAATATTTTGTTTCAGCTAATTTCCTCCTATGCCCAGGTGTACGGGGGGAGGGGGGTAATTTTTGTCTAATTTCCTTGCGCAGGTGAGATGTCGAAATGAGTCAAAGTTAAAATAGTGAAGGGAAAATTGGAGAGGATGCATAGAATCACTTTAAATAGAAGAGAATAACTGACATGGGACCAGCTAAGAAGGCACAACAGAGGAAACAGGAGCCAGGAACTAAAATAGCACAATTCAGGAAGAAGGTATGAAGATATTTAGTTTCCATCCTTTCCTCTTGCTTGTCTGTGTTGGAGGTCGAGGGCCAGAAATGAAAAAATGACAATGTGCCTGTCAAATCAAGACAAAAACAGATTGAATTGTTGAGGATTTGACGTCTTCATTTTCATAATTATACGCATCAGTATAAATAAATAAAAAGGTTGAACCTGTGGGGAGTGTGCGGTGCTATATCATTTATCACGTCACAACACTCGTCCGCGCCAGGACGCGGGGGTCAGTGTTGCTGGCATTTAATGTGACGCAAAAAGTGGTTTTCACAAATGACTGATCAGGAAAAATGCTGATGTTGAGTGTGTGTGTGTGGAGGGAAGTTTCAACAGCACAGGAAGTGAATTAGCCAGTGTGGTTAGTTTGTTTGAAGCTTTCTTCCAGCCACACGCCAGCGTTGACTGTTGACCGTTGAGTTGCCGGACGTTCAGCAGCTTATTCAAAGTCACCTTGTTGGTTTTAAGCCAGGAGGAATTACTCAGACGCTCTCTGTCCACAACTTCAATGTCGGGCCGAGCATTTAAATGAGACCCCAGGGGCTCTAAACGTCACATAAGCAAACACACACACACACACACACACACACACACACTGCTCAGATCTGCTGAATCGCTCCCGACTGGCCTGAGAGAGATCAGCGAGTCACAGTATGACTCAGGGGCTCCCTGTCACAAAAGTAGAATTTAAAGAGCGAGAAACTGCAGCAAATCAGTCAGATAGCGATGATCTTTGCAATAATAAGAGCAATGAGTGTAACCATCACCGGCAAAAAAAAGTTTAAAGTTTCAGACTGAGAAATGCCAAGTCCAAATCCCATAATAAAAAAATATATATATTTTCTTTGTTTGCGATGTTCCCATGTATTTATAGACAATTATCACTGAATGACTTTGATTCTGTAGAAAATGTGTAAAAAAAAAAAAAGATTATTCTCAGATGAATGCATCGTCTTTCATGATTTTTTAGGCAGATTAGTGGACGTTTAATCACAATGAACGTCAGAGATAAGGCTGTCCTCATGTGGGGTCATCTGGATCTAAAAAAATGTGTGTGCCTAGATTTTACTGAGCTACCTGGTAATGATTGGGGCAGCATTCTTTTTTTTCACCATTATTTTTCCTCCTTTATTCTACCATACATCTCTTAGGTAAATGAGCTCATATTCATAGCTCATTCCTTCTGACTTCTGCTGTTTAAAAGTTGCATTATCCACAGTCGTGAAGTTTAACAACAACAGGGCGGAAAAGTCTGTTTTTTTTTCCACTTTCAGCAGCTTTGTCATTCTATGGAAAAACACATCATGTAACTTAGCCTTGTTTTTAGGAATCCCTTAGTGTCTAGTCACATTATCCTGAAATAAACGAGTTATTTTCATCAGTAATTAGGTCACAGCCACAAAAGCCACACTCTGAAGTTCATTTTTCCTTTGTTGTTCACTCTCGCACTTAGTTTCACAATCTTTTAATCCACCATGATTTCATCCAAATGGCCTCATTTGATGAATGTATAGTTATTCATGAGCTTCCACCTATAAATATTTGTCCTGGTTTTAAGATTGACGATGTTTAATTGGATTTGGATTAGACTGTCTCAAATAAACAAACCATGGAACTTGCTGCTCTAGTAATTGCTACTATTATGTAACAATACTAATAAACATTGGTGTATTTAAAATGCTTAATATTGATGCAACCGCTTATTAAAACATTAATGCTATATCCTCATAATCCAAATGAATGGTTATCTTACGTGCACTTAAAATGAACACGCAAACACACGCACACTACATTTGGGGAATAAATATATTTGAAATATCCATAAATGAAAATGTACTTGGGTCTTGGGACATTTTGAATATTACTCATAGCACAAATCTCAAATGAGGCCACAACACAAGTTTGCACAAGAGGAGGAGGTGGTGTCCTCCACCCTGCTGCTGCGATGGAAGAACCAGAGTGACTGACTCCTCCGGGTTTTATCCCTTCCTGATTGGTGATTGTCCACAGGAAGAGGAGGAGGCATGGGGGGAAAGGAAAAAAAAATGGAGGAAAAAAACCCGACCACACCTACACAAGCATATTACATTTTTTAGAAAATAGACTATTCAATGATCCACACATTTAACGTTGTTCAAACCCATGTTTGTGAACAGATAAAAGGAAAAAAAATTGAAACTACACTCACTTGTTGGAGAATCATTTTAATACATTAAGGAACATGTTGCTTGAAAGCGGATCAGTGGCGCCTTCCCATGATACAGTAATAGAGAGAAACATGTTGATTTCCTTCATAAAGAAGTGTAATTATGGCTCTGCGGGGGGCCACTGTTAAACCTTTTATGCCTGTGAGCACCGTGACACCGAGCTGCATAAGTAATGAGCCAAGCTGCTGGAAAGAAGCTTTGCAGTTTAAAATAGTTATACACTAAAAAATGCTAACTGGCTGTTAATGGCGAAAAATAGGTCTTCCTGCAAAAGAGAAATAACATTAAGTTTAATTTAGCATTTTATAAACGAATCTAAATTGTGCAGCCCTGTTCCGCACAGAAAATGCATTCACAAACTAAGCATTTATACAAATTTAGTTCCGGTGAAAACATAAATACAGAGAAGTTTATGTTGCCCACCAATATTTTCTACAATAATGGAAGACATTTGGAAATAACTTTTTAATTATAAACCTTCTATTTATTTTTTTTCCTTTCCAAGGTCTCCAGGATTTATAGCATAATCTCAACAAACAAACTTTTTCGACCTGATTGGGATTCTGCAAATGAAAGCAAAACATGAAAAAAAAAGATAGAAAAAAAAATCATCCTCACAAAAAAAAACCAAGGTCTCCAGACCAGATTTAATCAACATAGAATTAATAACTTCTTTCCGCAACCTACAAGTCTCATAATGATTTGCTTTGGCAAAAAATGCAATAAGAGCTACATAAGACATTTTAGAAGATGATCCACAATTTATGCACGTTGACAAGGGTTGCCCTTTAAATGCTGATGTCACTGCTGAATCGCATCTGAAGGTAAAGCCGCATTATTCAAGGCGCGGTGATGGGTAGAGTGAAATTATTCCTGTTCTGAAACGACTGGACTGGACTGGAAATACTACATCTCTCGGGGAGTTTTTTGACCTTTTAGTCTAAGTTGCTTCATATTTCAAGGGTAATCGAAAGTGCCTGGGCACACACACACACACGCAAAGATAGTAACAGATGCACTAAATATTGCAGACAGTGAAAAGCGGACGCACACAAAGGTTCAGACCGCACAAATACACATGGACTCAAACAAACACTTATCTATCAGCCTCCACCTAAAAAATCCCCCAAACCCATGTTTTGAATAAGCCACCGCTCTCTCTCTTTCTCTGTCTCACACACAAACACACAAATACGCACATGCACAAGCACCATCTTCAAGATCTCCCGCTAACGAACGTCGGCGGCCATTATGAAATTCCCCTGATCATGCTCTCTCCTTAACGAGCTTCAATCAGCTAACGGCCCACTTTGAAGTGGCGACAGACTCGAAATAATTAGAGAACAGTGACGAGGGGGGAAGAATAAAAAAAAAAAGGAGAGGAGGAAGGTGGCAGGGGAGGTATAGAAAGGAGAGGACGAGGAGGATTTAAAAAAAAGAAACCTCATGGAAAAACAGAATTAGGGAAAAGAGAGACAGGAGAGGAGAGGGTTGCCTCAGGTAGAAAAGGAGTACAGAAAAAAAATACTGAGTAGAAGAACAGAACGAGGGAGGAAAGAGGAAATGTTCACAAGCTGGAGAGGTGGAGGAGGAGAGGAAGGATGCTGCCAAAACAGTTTCTGTTAAACACACAGCCAGACAAAAGAAATGCTAGCGGCAGGCAGAGAAACAAATACAGCAAACTAGCAGCGTACACAAAAACACACAAACACGTGGACAAAGTGGCAGAAATGTGCAAAGCTACGCTGCGTTTCAACTAGGAGGGTAAAAATGTTCACAGACAAAAACTGTGCACAGATTTGCGAGAACCTAATGTTAATGTGGGCGGATGGATCTTTAGGTGGAGGAGAGGTGGCGGGAGGTCGGTAGTGGGAGAGGAAGAAACAGGCAGGAGAAGAACATTGAAAAAAATAAAGATAAAATAATAATAATAATAATAATAATAATAACAACAATAACAACAATACTAATAATAATAATCATCATAAGAGAGAGTGAACTTTAAATGTAGGAAAGCAAATCTCTGCGCTGTGCGTCACACTCGCTCTTATCAGCTGTGACAAATGGAGAAAATAGTTTTATCTTCACGGCTCATATTCGCAACGCGCCGCTGTTTCCATTCAGCAACAATGGGAGCGTTTGATATCTGTCCCCACCCGGCTGACGGCGCTTTATTTTATTGCTCAAAATGGGCCTCATTACTTGTCACTGCCGGGGCAAGCTCACACTTTGATTTCCTGTGTTATTGTAGAACGTCAGAGGTCACGGTCACAGAGGAGAGGAGAGGAGGTGATGGTGGGTTGATTTAGTTTTTTTTTAAAGGCTGAACCGATTGTCGTGCTGACTTCCATAGCAACAGCAGTGTGTTCTACTAATGACGTCCATTCCATTCATGGACAGGAAAAATAGAAATAAATCAAAGTCAACACACTTGTGTTGGTTTTGGGGATGGGACTTGAGGTTCATAAAGCTGACGAGCTGAAGGCTTTAGTGTAGGCGGCCATGTTCCTGAGTAGGATTTGTAATAATGGAGACACAAACTGCAGGAGTTTGTTTTTTTTTTTTAATAAAATGTTTTTTTCTATATAATACAAAGCTAACAGTTAATTTATTATTATTATTTTTTTTTTTACCATCAATCAAAGATCAAACCTAATGTTGAGTTATTTTTTTTCTCTTTTAAAGGAAACCTGCGGTACATCTAAATATATTTCCTGAATCCCTAAAATAGTTTTCCTGCACTACATCACATCATTCTGACATCAGACCTGTCAGTGAGTATTTATACTGAGGCAACGGCTGCAAATAAACACATTAGCATCGATGGTGGTGGCAGGTTTCGGGGATTTTAGAACCTGAGAGGCACGGAACTAGTAACGGAGATAATCTGGGCTCAAATAATCCTCTAATTTCACCGCAAGACTGAAAATACGTTGAAGCACTTTCTCTGTGTCCAGCTTTTAAATTTCAAGGATGTTGACATTTTTTCAAATTCAGGATAATATGTGTTGAAGGATCCCGGGCCTATCTTGTCTAAATGGAGCCAATAATAAGAAGTATATTTTAAATCTCCAACTCTCAGACGGACCTTGATCAATGTAAATATCCTATCTTTTTATTATTTTATTTTATTATTACCCACTAATTAGATGAAAAAGCCAAAATGAACCTTGATAATGTGACTCTGGGATGTGGTGCTAATTTCTACCTGTGAACAGAGTCCACTTCTTTCCTCCCTTTCTGCCCCGTGTGGTTGTCACAACATTTACATGTGATTATCTGCTGATTGGCTGCGAGTGCCAGAATGTGGGGGTGCTGTGTTGTGTTGTATGTGGTCATGCGGTCGATGTTGAGTCTCTGTGTGCAAACGAGCCCCGCGGTTTATCACGGCAAATCATCCCGTGGTTTGGCAGCGCTGCTACACAAAGGTGTGCTGAGCCTGGGCTAATTAAACGAGCTGGCAACTCATCACTGCTTTGTTTGTCCCGCTGCTGCAACATGGCAGGAGAAAAAAAAAAAAACATATTTATCAGACCAATGTTGCATGGTGCTGTCTGCATTTTTATTATTCTTTTATTTATTTGTTTGGAATACAGATATGACAAAAAGAGTATCAGCAAAACGTGCAAGGTCAGCAAAAACAAATAAGTGAATAACAAGGCGTGCGGCTCTATTACTGCAGGCGGCTGAACGTGCAAATGAAATGGAAAAAACAAGAGCTGCCTTTTAACATTGACCATCAGACCTGGACATTTATCGTCTTAAGCCGGAGACCAGGTCTCATTAAAATATATATTTTAATAATATTTCTTTCAATTTAAAAAGTGCTATTCAATGCTTCATGCCATCAGTTTATCATCATCACGGTAAATTTTGAGATATTGGTTGATTTTGCCACAAATGAGTTGCCAGGAAGATTGGCAGCGTGTGCTGCCAATGGTTGTATTTTGGCAGGAAGTCATTTGTTCTATTTTAAGGCAGTAAGACTTTTTTTCGGAGATTGACTTAGAAACATTTGAAATAAGGAGAGGGACAAAAGTAAAAACTAAAGGTATGAATAGGATCGGTAGATTAAATTACTGGCTCATCACAAACCTCAAGGATTTTGAGTCAAAGCATTTTTTTTCCCACTATTCTCAGTCCTCTTCCTCATTTTGTGTAAAAAACAAACATTAAAATAAAAACCCAAACACATGCTGTTCTTTGTCAAAGGTAAATCTGGCATCTTCACACATTTCCTTTGCCCCTGTTATGACCCCATAACAAACAGACTAATTACCTTGCTGTTAGCATAGGAATCATTTTCTTTGCAAACAGCTGCTTCCAGACTCAAATTCACTTTCTATCAATATGCATTTTAAAGACTTCTAGAAGGTTTCTAAGTGGTTTATTTCATGTTATGTCTATCTTAAAAACGTTGAGTTTTTTTCTTCACACTCAACACTTTGGCTTAGGGTTGAAACAAACCAAAAAAAACTAAACCGAAGCAGCAGAATGAACATGGCACATACATTACCCACAATGCACGTGCAAGTGTTTGCTGACAGTCCAGTGGGCTCCAGGTGGGTTTAACTGGTGAAGTAATGTAGCCTGAAGTCTCAGTTCCTTCAGCAGTGATGAGGAGCGGAAGGATTTCCAGCTTTAAGTCTCAGTTTCACACCCTTGTCCTATGGTTTAAAAGAAAATGTATTGAATATTTTTTTTTCCACTGTTCTGCGAGACATTTATCTGCTCAGTGGTTAGAATTGTATTTGTTGTCTGGGAGCATCGGCTCATTGTAAATTCTATCAGGTTGCGTTGGGATTCGCAGAGTTCAGTGGCAGATCTCCTGGAGATAGACGCCTCTGGCCTGGAATATGCAATGGTTTTGAAAAGGGGAAATGGAAAAGGCAAGCAGAGAGCAATAAATAAGTAATCCAGTAAATTCCATCTCGCCCTCAGACCCAGACTCAGTAAAAGCCAGATTCAAACCAGGTAAATTTACTCTTTCCCCCCTGAGGACAAAACTCTAAACAACTTTGAGGGAACTCTGGAGCCATCAGGCGTCTCCGTCTGTATCATATGTGTGTATTTGTGTGTGTGTGTGTGTTCTTGTCATTGATCATATTTTGGGACCTAAGTCTGAGGGCCTTATTTTGGGGACTTGTCTTCATTGGGACCAAAAAAAAAATCCCCATAACAAAACTAATTAAGTGCAAGTAGAAATGATGTTTAAGTTATGAGTTAGTCTCCAGGAAATTAATGTTAATGTGTGTTTGAGTGTGTCACTCAGCTGGTGGTCTCACTCTAGGCAACATTAAGACTGGAAAGCAGACCTTTGCATTATGCATCACTCTCACTCCGTCTCTGTTTTCACCCTTTTCTTCTCTCTCTCTGTCTGCCACTTCTTTATTTCTTTCTGTCTATTTTTGTTTCTTTATTCTCTCTGATCCATGTTCCCTTCAATTCTCAATGTTTGCTGTTGTTGGAAACATGCAACTTATTTTAGAACAAAATAACAGCTGTGGGGTATGAACCCTGCCTTCTTGATGAAGTGCATGCACGCACGCACGCACACACACACGCGCGCACACACACACACACACACACACAGACACACACAGTCTGAGCAATCGAGACATTTCTGGACTCCAATCTCAGCTGGAGTGAAAACCTCAGTCTTTCCAAATGACTGATTCTCCACATTAATTTATAATCAGTGATGTAATAAATTCCTTCTCATGTTTGTGATATGATTTCTGGAATTCCATTTCATTTGATCTATTATAACAGGCAGGATATGTACAAGTCCAGACAAAAAACGATTCAAATGTGGCTTAAAACTGAAATTAAAACTTGAAATAGCACACTGCGTACCCGCACATAAGCTATGTTATAAATGATGAATACACACGCCGTGTGATCGTGCTGATAAATAAATATTATTAGTGTCCATATAATCAATGGAATTTATTTAAAAAAATGGTTCTTGATACTTTACTTTACAGTGTTCTAATTTAAATTGTGTTATATAATGTTGGTGCAACCAAAAACAGAGATGACCAATGAGAGTCTGAATGTAAAAACTGAGAAAAGAACAATAAAAAAACAAATTACACCCCAAGTGACATTAACTGCTTCGGGGTTTCAACAGTATCCGTTTTGAGCTGCAGCAGAAAGACTCGAGGGGACGTCAGGGTCAATTTTTTCTCATTACCACTTTTTCTTTAATGGTCTAATTTTAAAGAAGGATCTCAATGTGTCTTTTCTAAAGCTGCAAAGATAACCAGAGCTCTGTTAAGTGGGACACCATGTCCAAACATAGATTCCTCAGTAAACACGCTGCCTATCCCTCATTACAGCTGAGCCAGCCTTTGGGAAGCTTGGTGGCTTTGCAAGCCTATAAATAAGGTTTATTTTTTAAGACTAATTAATTTTGGCTCATTTTTACAACTTTCTTCTTCCTGCTTCCTCTCCTTCTTTTCCATTCACTTAACACTGAGGCAGGTTTGACAACGGGGCTGTGTGTCTGTGTACATACAGTATGTACAGTAGTGTGTAGAAGTGATTCAAATACAATTTTAATAAAACAACTTAAAAATAATGCAATTGTCGTAAGATGGGACTATTCTGAAATGTTTAACAACTCAGTTTCCTTGAATACTTTATATGCCAACATATACACCATGGGAGGGGTATCATTTTGTGCAGAAACACACACACACACAAACACACATGTCTTCATCTCCAAGTTGTTCTCTCTGATATTAGGAGAAAACAAGGCCTCGGAGCATCGTCTCCAATTTGCTCCTCTCTATCTGGATGCACCTGTTTATTTTATTTTATTTTTTTCAGAGGTATTCCCAAGTTTCCACCCACAGCCGGGAAGAAATCACAGCAAAGGTCTAATGAGGGCAGATTAGTCCTAAAAACCTGAAAAAGATAATCTTCCACAGCCACAGGCCTAACATCCTAAATCTCAGAGTAAAAAATAAATAAAAAATGAAAGTCTGACAGTTTTATGTCTACACCAGCAATCCTTCAGCCTTTAGACCTTTTCTGAGACAGAGAAAACGCATTTTTTTTCCAAAAAGTAATTGTCCCTAATGGGAGATGTGGTTTGAGGCAAGCTGTATAATACAATAGACTCAAAATAAATTCACAGAAACAGTCAAGAGGCTTTGAGATGGAAGAAAAAACGACATCCCTTTAATTGAACTCTGGGGCTTTTAGTCTCCTTAATTTATTATTATTATTTTTTTACTTGGTTCTTTTCACTGACATGGCCACAAGAACATTGCCAGAGCACTAATGCTTCCATCTGTAATTCTACTTCCTGTAACTCGGGCGCTTGCGTGAAATGCTAATTTTTAAAATCTTACTCATAAAAAGACATTCCCAAAAACATGCAACAACAAATGGAAGGAATAAATAAAAGAAGGAATAAAAATGATTAAAAAAAATAAAATAGAAAAGAGTGTTTGGTGAACTTGCTCAATTGTTTGAGCCTTACTGTGCCACCAGGGGAAATATTTTTTTTTCTCTCTCAATGCATGTAGCTTCTGTGTGTGAAGCTTTTACGTGTTAAATGTTTAATAATTCAAAACAACTGCTGCAGATTAATCTTCATGATCCGCCGGCAAAAACAAACACACTGAGTGCACCGTTGCCTGCATGTCAAGTTCCCAGCGCTAAATGACAGAGAGCAGATCCATTTACGTCCATCTCCCAGCATACAGACACACATTTAATGAGCGCTAAAACAAACGGATCCGTTCTTTTCAGCAGCTTTGAGTTTGAGTCATCCTTCTGGCGCCAGGCAACACGGTGGTATTTATGATTAATTGATCGCGGAGCTGCATCCTGTCAGTGGACAGTTGTAGGTGGAGTCCTTCTGTGCCCTCGGCCAGCTGGCGCCAGAGTCCCGCAGGAGCCTGGACGGAGCAGGACTGGCCACTACCGGGATGGGATCAAGGAGATGCCACACAGCGTCTCTGTCACATGCATCTGCTACTGTTCCTCTCTCTCTTTCCTCTGTGAGTCATATCTTCTTTCTTTTTTTACCCCTGAACAAAAATTCAATCCAGGGCTGTGGATAAAATATATAAAAAAACATCCTTGAAGATAATACTGTACGTCAACACATCCTGGAAAAAAATAAAATAATAATACAGCTGATGTTTAAAGGTACAGCCAGAATACAGATGAAAACACCTTCCTCCACTGGTCAAGGATTATTCAAATTAGCTGGAGCACCACCACATCCATCCATTCACTTTCTTATCCATTAAGGGCCATGGGGGACCTTAGGTGGACAGGTCACCAGCTCATAAACCTCCATCAAAATAATAAAATAGAATAATAGGCTAATTTTAAACAAGCAACGTCAGCTTTTGGCTGAACAAAGAGCCCTGGTATATCATTATATTATTTTAATTGGAAGTCAATCACCATCACTGGTAAATATCATTTGGATTTGAATACATTTAGGATGCTAGACCATAATTCCACACCTGAGCATGCAGTTTTAAATTAAATTAAAGTATAAATCAAATACTGCAGATATCAGCTGCAGCATTGTGGCTTAAGTGCGAGTGACACGAGTGCACGGTCAGCAGTGAGCCGCACACAGACGGACGGCCCGTGAACAAAGGAAGCTGCGGAGGTGAAGCTGATCAGACAGACGAGTGACGAGCCTGAGTGACAGGACGTCACCGCTGTCAATCAACTCGACACAATTCATTAAAGCCTAATGGAATAATTTGGATGCGGAGCCCTCCGCTGACACGAAAATCCTCCCCCTGGAGGATTATATCGGCTTATGACCAAACTGATTTACATGCGGCCATTTACAGGTTGTTATTATACTCAAAGTTAGTGGAAATCAGAAACAATGGGATTATTATCTAAGCTTCAAACTTTAACATTGAAATAAACAATTCGTGCTCAGATGATAAAAACGGTGTACAAAACGTCTAAAAACGTATAAATGTGCATTATGTATCATGTCCAAAGAATTGCAAAAAAAAATGGTCATTTATTCCAACAAAAAACTGAAAATCATCATTGTAGAATCATCACTTTCTATTGGTGCCTCACTTTTGTACATAATGACTCACATTCAATGATTTGCACAAATACTTCCAAGAAGGGATGTACTCTACCCCCCCCCCCATCATCATTCTTTTTCTTTTTTTTTCTTTTTCCCTGAACGAACTCGGCTTGTTCACCGAGACAAAAACATGGAGAGTTAAATTGTACAGCCAAGGCGACATCATCATCTCCCGGCTCCTCTCTGGCAAACACGTGTGTTTGAACACAACGTCCTCGTTTGGAAACCTAATTTGTCGCAGGTCGCCCTTGTCGACAGGACTCTGAACTAACACGCACACACAAACACACACACACACACACGCAGCAGCTGCTGGGTTTGCATCTTCCTTCCTGAGGTATTGATTGGTGGCCCCTGGCATCGTGCCCCGCTCCCTCCCTCGTCATTATGGAAACTCGGGCCCTGGACGGAGTTTCGGCTCAGCCTGCGCCGGGCCCGGAGATTGTGTTTGTTGCAGATAAACAGGAAAAGATCGATATATAGTAAACTGATGAAGATTTTGTTGTACTACACAAAAAAAAACATGTCTCTTTTGTCCTCTCGCTCCCTCAATGTCTTTATACTTTGGGAATAAAAACAACAGAAAATTAGGGCTGAAGTGGAGAAAAAACTGCTGAGTCACTGTTAGGCTCCTGGAGATAAACCGTTTTGTTATTAAATCTGGGTTAAATGAACCCTTTCTCATCATTTGCTTGTTTTGGTCATTTTGCCTTTTTGAAGGAAAACTCAACTCATCCCGTTTGATAAATAAAATAACACATTTTAATAGAAATATAGTTTATCTTCCAAGTTACGACTGTGCGTCACTTCCTTTCTGAAAATTTTAAATCACAGCAGCAATGGAAGACAGCGATGCCGTGGACAATAAACAAAGCAGCATAGAACAGAAAATTGTGCGTTTGTGTGTTTGTGCCTTTCTGTTCGCACAAATTGTGAAGTGGAGGATTTTTTTTTATATACCGATACGCTCAGCTCGTTGCTTGTTAGTGAAGCCAGCCATTCACTTCCTGCACACTATGTTTGAAGTCTTCTATTCTCTTTGAAGAAAACCGACAGCGTGCACTTGATGAACTCATTTACATAAACATGGCTTCCTGCACCCCACTTACATAATGTTCTCTGACTCCAGCAGGTAACCGAGGTGACTCCAACATTTTTTTTTTTTTTTTTTACTGTTGTTGTTTCGCTGTCTGCTCAAGGTCGAACGTACGCGCATCTTCATTTGTTCGGATGATTAAAGCTTCTTATTTAATTACTTTTGAATTTTGAAAAAAAAAAAAGTCTCATGGCTCACAAAATACCATTTACAAAAATAGGGCAAGGTGGGATTTCTTGCTTTATTTCTTTCTTTTGTTTACAGCTTCCATTTCAGCAACAAATAGACAATTTCAAATTGTCTTCACCTGTAGGCTACTACAACACAATGCTGCGTCGAGTTATTTTAGCATGCCAACACACGCACACGCGCACGCGCGCACACACACACACACACACACAGACAGATGCCAGTAAGCCTAGACAAAGCAAAGCTTCCCGTCATGGACATATTATGCAGAAGCTTTTAGCGAATTGCTTTGTATGGCTGATTTTCTACCACGGTACATACACACACAGGCTGTGGGGTCGTGCAGGTCAGGGACCGTTAATACTTGCACAACCCAACACACAAAAACATGTGTTCATCAATGACCTGAACCAAACACGCAAAACGCAGCCTTCAGATGCAAACTGCGAATGTCTCCGGATGTGCAAAGCGACTCTTCTGGGTTAGTATAGTTAAGATTAATCACAGCCAGGGCGTAAGAGTAATTACATGTTTTAAAAGTGATTATATTAAATCAAAATCCTGACGTGTGCACACACCAAAAAAAAAGCACAATGCAGAACGAAAATAAACAGAGCAGCCACAAAAACCACACATCAGTCTCCACACACAGGAGGTCACAGGTGCTCCAATTACAGACCAGGTGATTTTCAGTCTGCTCTGTTTGAGGGCGGGGCTACATAGGAGACAGTCGTTGGACTTTTTGAAAGGTTGAAAGTTCCTCTTGCAGCTCTATAGATATTGCTCTCCAGTGCAGTGATCCACACAGGCCGAGTCAGGAGGAGGTTCCAACCTCTGCAACCTCTGCACCTGAAAACCAGGAGGTGCCTCCTCCTCCCTCAGTGTGTCGCCGTGCACACGCGGAGGAATCGGAGCGGAAAACCAAAAGGAGTACAAAGGGGTCGCAGTGATGACCCGCAGAGACACATCATCACTTCATTCCAAACTCGCCAGGAACGCCAACGCTCATTTCACTCTCAGATTCTCAAACCCACTCTTGGTTTCTTCTCACTCGACTTTGGTCGCGCTGACCCCAGCAGATGCGGGACAAAGGTGTGTGTTGAATTGTGGTTTATGAACACGGGTGTATCTTATAAGTTGTCAATTTTCTCCTGTGAAGCAACTTGAGCTGCAATGCTTGTATGAAAGGTGCTACACAAATACTTGTCATTATTATTATTAATTATAAAGGCATTCTAAAGAATGGAGTTTGAATGGTTACATTCTACAACACAAGAAAACACTTTCATATTTCACGTTTGAGTGACGTTTCAGAGTGATTTGAATGGAGAAACATTATTTGTTAAATCGAACAAAAGAACAATCTTTTGGCACAGCAATTTTTCATTTTCCAAGAAGTGTTTGTTTTAGTTTTTTCAGTGTGGTCTCTGAACAGTGACTGTAATTACCATACACAGTGTAGTTCACACTGATTTAATAATGAACTGCGTGCTATGCAAATCGAGGTGTCCTGGATCAATCCACAGAGCAAAGGAAGCCTCTGCTGGCATTCAGGCAAAAAAAAAGCAAAACTCCCCTAGTAACTTTCTCCCCTAGTAGAGCTATTATCATTTGTGTTCATTAATTAGGAGTTGAATAAAGCCAATTAGTCACACTGTCTGTTATTAGGCTGGCAGGCAGGGCCTGAAAAAACAAAACAAAACAAGGGCAGGATGCAGCGCTCAGAAAGGAACACAATGAAAATACACTGATCACTTCTTATTCAACATGAGTCTTTAAATAAACAAAATAAATGCCATTTATTCTGCTTTGAATTAAACGTTCCAAAATGACTTCCTGAGTGTTATCCAAAGAGTCTTAACAAAAGTTTTGTTTTGAAGTTGAGCAGAATAAATCTGAGTCACAGATAAATCCGTTTCTTCCCAGAGGCGTTACGGCTCCAGGGCGCTCTCCTGGGAGCTCTCACCTTTAAAGGAAAGCCACTTTTAACTTCCCACTTTCGTTTGCAGCGGTGGAAACCTGCGCCGAAATGGACCCAGTGATATATGAGTTCAGTGGAAAGCTCAGTGTTCAGTCACAAGCCTTTAACCCTCAACCGGTGACAATAACCTGTGTGTGTGTGTGTGTGTGTGGAGCATCTGAATTTGAAGATAAACTTTTATATACATTTTTTTTTAATCTGAAGCTATGGGTGAATGGTTCCTAATGGAGTTTATTTCACATTGTTACTCCTTATTTTATATATCCAGCCTTCTGCTCCATAATCAACCCATATATCTCTATTTGTGTTTCACTTCACTTAGTTTCTGTGTTTTACTTTTATATTTTAACAGATTGTATTTGTGTAGTCATTCTGGAAGCAAAACAGCAATTCAAGTCGGCAACATTCATTTTTCTTTAATTTATTTTAAAAAGTATATTTTGCCTTGTCTTTCTTTAAGGATCAACATAAAACAAACACTTGAAAGAAGGGGCTTTGAGCTTCTTTTTCATCTTTTAATTCCCTCTTTAAAAAAACACTATTTAGTTATTTACAACTATAACGATTTATTCTATTTTATCTATCAGCAGTTAAAGTGACTCCTCTCTCTTCTTATCACAGTGAGTGTAAACTGAGCTTTTGTAGCCCGATTATGCAGATTTAAATCTACTACAACTGCATCAGCATTCTTTGGACACTGGAGAAAACCACTGGTTAAATATATATATAAAATAAAAATCTTTTACTTTCTATGCCCCTTTCTTTATATATTTATTTATTCGGTGGGTGTAAGGTATTTTGAGATTACGTGCGACTCCCACAATAGTAAAAATAGCTGAGTTACGGTCACCCGGCTGCTGACTTGTTAATTTATTGTGTGTGTGTGTTTGTGCCGACTGTGGAAAAGTTGTGGGGGACCTGTGGATTCAAGATACATTAGGAAAATCATTACTCAGGTGGGAATCAGCAGCGTGGAGCAGCTCAGACTCAATGGCCACACACACACACAAACACACACACAAACACACACACAAACACACACACACAATATCCGTCTCTGAATCAGAAACATCCATTTTTGCCTAACCGCTGGGGAAAGTTGACTTCTGCATATCGAGAAGCCAGAGGCGTCATATTATTGGATGTCTGTGAAAACAGCCGTCTTTAATATTTTTCTGTTTTTTTTCCAGGGGCAGACAGCGGCTCACGACCCCGCAGAGCAAGGGACTGTTCACTTATTCAATTCAAGTTCAGCATTACATCACACGGCCGATGACAGATTTAACCTGCATGTGCACGAAGAATAGAAAAAAAAGGACTAACCCGGAGACTTTGAGTTTTTCCTGCTCAAGTCATGATGCCACTTTCCCTGGGCAAATGGAGAACCTCCCGCTGGCAAAACCGGAGGGTGAAACACGTTAGGCAAACACACCCCGTCACCTTATTCTTATTAAACACTCGTGAAGGATAATCCATTAGGAGTAATGGGAATAATCCAGCCTGACTGCACTGAACCGCGGCATGAGGCCCCTTGGTGAAATATGATTTCTGCGGCTTCATTACAATACGAGGAAAAAGAAAAAAAAACGCCGCCTGATGCGTCCTGGTGCGTTTTGCTGAATACGCATGTTGTGTAACACAAACCAGAAAGCGCACACACAGGATTTCATTAGGGGGGAAACAAGTGCTAAATGTCCACTGTGTGATGTGGTGTCGTAAAATATCACATTAAAAAGCCATGAAAAGTCATTTATCACACACACACACACACACAGGTGCTTTCCATTACTGGAGCTAATTAAACCTGTAAACTGGGCAGATCAATCAGTGGAATTAAACCATGTCACCAAAGTTTATGTGCCACTGTTTTTTTTTTCTACAACTGTCTACACACTCTGTGAACAACGAACACACAACACTGACACAAACAAAGCGTCAGCGGCTTCTGTCATAAATTCATATTTATAAGGATTTGACACATAAAGACAAAACCCAAAAAACTCTGTCGGTTGCATTCTCCCATTTTATATTTTAGTGTGTCTTAATCTGGGTTTTATTGTTTTCTACTAGTTATTTAAATGAGACGCTGTCAACTAAAAAAAAGCTAAAATGATTTCAAGTGTTCTGGGATTCTCTTCTTCTCTTGTGATTGAACAAGAGCTGATCACATCAGTTCTGCGGGAAATGAAGTAGCACCATATACCAGCAAATTGACTAAACAAGTTCATTTGCATTGAAAACACTTTTTTTTTTCTTGCCGCAGAACGGTTCTCCGCTTGTTTTAATTAAATAAAGGGAGATTTTTAAGGCCTGAATGGGAGACTAATTACGAAAGCAAATGGCCTGATAGGAAGCGCCCGCGAGGGCCGTGCTGGGTCTGGACACGCCGTCATTAACCCTCGGTATCTGCGCGGAGGAAATTCAACTTTTTATCTCATACCACCTCATCAGGCAGCTCAGCTTGTGTGCGGCTGTGTGTTTTTATTCCATTTAAGTTCATATTACAGCAAAATAAGACCTCAATGGGGGAACGCGCACGCCTCGCCAACTCCTACTTCAATTTTTGCTTTCAATTTTAGTGCAATTAAGGGCCTGCAAGATGGGAAATTGAATTCTGTCAAAGACAGGATCTGCATTAGGACGTGCTCGCAGCTTAGGGCTGTATCTACATGTATGTGTGTGTGTGTGTGTGTGCGTGTGTGCGTGTGTTTGACAGCGAAAGGATCCATAAGGAGTCGGAGGGATGTATCCACATAAACGACGGCATCTTAATAAGAAAGCCAAACACTAACAGCGGTGACATCATCATTAAGAAGCTCCAGTGATGAAACAGGATAGAGCAGGAGGAGCAGGCCCGAATTTTAGAATTTGAATAATAAATGAGTCTGGGCGACTAACAAGCTGAGAGACAGAGATAAATCAGAATCATCCAGTGCCCGAGGAAAATAATAATAAACACCTGAAAAAACTCATCAACATGCAATTCATTCATTTAACCCACATCGAACAGAAATAGACACGGAATTTCATGATTGCAGACCGTCGCTTCATAAAGGAGCATCGTTAGGAGATAACAAGCCTGGTACAAAGGTGTGGACTCCGACAC
Source organism: Colistium nudipinnis (assembly GCA_016785305.1). Taxonomy (NCBI): domain Eukaryota; kingdom Metazoa; phylum Chordata; class Actinopteri; order Pleuronectiformes; family Rhombosoleidae; genus Colistium; species Colistium nudipinnis. The sequence continues at coordinate 15,514 of JAFBJU010000228.1, read as the reverse complement.
GCACTCAGTGTTTTTTTTGTGTTTGTTTTTTTTTAAGATAATGGTCGGCACACTTGCTGAGGGTGTGAACATGTGAGCTCTGAATCTCATGTTGTGTGTTTTTTTTGTTTGTTTTTTTTTCAAAGACAGAGCCCCCACAGAGGGGTTGTGAGTCTTTTCTACTAAACTGCGTCTAATTACTTGATAGATGTGGACAGTTTCTGCAGCGAGCGCTCATTGATTTCACGCCTGTGGTGAGAAGGAGTTTTTTTTTTTTTTTTTTTGTACGTTTCCGTTGACATTTGGACCGACACATTCATCACCGCGTGACTCCGGACGGGGGACTTTCCAAACTGACGTGGGTCTCTCTCTCTCTCTCTCTCTCTCTCTCTCTGGATCTCAGGGTATTTTTTGGGTTGACCCCAAGCCATTAGGTATGCAAATGCGATGAGGAAGTGATCAATCACGCTGAATGTACCAATTACAGCATGCGTCAGATGGCGGCTGAAGTGGAATTACAGCGAGATTCAAAAACCATGACGCGAGCACTGAGGTAAAAATCACAAGAAAAAAATCCGATTCAGTTTTTTCCTGTTTGTTCACGAACGTTTTACCTTTGAATTAAAAAATAAATAAAAATCCCTCTTGATTCTGGGAAGGGCGTGTGGTAATCTAGATTAAGGTGTGGTCTTTCAAAGCTTAATGTTAATGTCGAGAACTTTATTATAATCCCGCAGATATTCAGCTCATGATAATGACCTCAAAGTTTGTTTTTTTGCGCGCGTTTTTATCCATTTCCGATTGTTATAATTCTCTGTGGATGAGTCACTACAAAATAAAACCATTAACTTCACACATGGGGAGTTGATCTATTGTTCATTTCCAAGGAATTGATTAGTTGGTGTTAACTATCCCATTGGACAAATTGACAATAGCTGCAGGTGGTCGATCAATACCAATGACTCGTCTCTTTTAATAGGTATCACACGTCTCTGTTTTTTTTGTTTTTTTTAAGTTGGCTAACAAATACAAAACGTGGAGTCTTATTACGAATATCACTTTATAATTTAGATTTAATCAAACTGATGATGATGATGATGATTCAGATCCTCACTATGTTCTTTTTTAATCAGCCAACTCTTCTTCCACGATGGGGGACGTGTCCTCATGCATCTCCATTGATTCCCATCCAACACACACACTCATTCCGATTGATCCGCCCTCATCTTCCATTCATTCCTAATCATTCCCATTCATTCTGAGCCTCTTCCCAGTACTCTGTATTCACAGCCTACCGGCAGCGGCTCTGACATTTGATTCAATCTCCAATATACACCTGATTTGTTGGGTTTGTGTGTGTGTTTGTGTGAGAGCGTGTTTGTGTGTGTGTGTTAGTGTGTGTGTGTGTGTGTGTGCGCTCGTGTCATCATCAGGATTCCACAGGTCCACCTTGTTGTCCCCTGTTGCCCTCGGCCTCTGTTATAACTCAGACGAATGGTAAATATGACCTTTAGTGGCCCAGACATGCTCCCATGCTCTCAGATGTTAACAGACACATGGAGACATTTCAAAGTTTTTCCCAAATAAATGTAGCTTTCCATTTCCTGCTGTATTCATTTTCTAGACCTGCCGGCCATGTTTAATGCATCGGCATTAGATGCATCAGATTAGCCGGGCCGTTTGGGAGACAGGCCCCTATAATTAGACGGTTCCATGTTTGAGCCCTTACGTATGGAGATGACTGAAGTTGGCTCCAACTCGGAATTTCATATTTCATATATATGTACATTGTACTTTTAAATGAATATATGATTTGCAAAAAAAAAAAAAGGACGAGTATTTTCCTGGCTGTGTTATACCGAAAGGGCTTCCAAATTTCACAATAGCAATAGCAGCTGTGCAGCAATCATTGGAGCAGAATCACTGTTCATGGAAAGAAAATAACTTCAGCAGTTTTGCATATTTTCCCCTCTGTTTTTAAAAAGAATCAAACTCGTTTTGGGCATCTTTAGAAAAGGCATCATAGCTGAGGGCCCAAGGCCCAAATGCTGAGCTCTTTTAAAAATGAACATGGAGAAGGAAGAATGGTTTCAAACATGTAACCCTGGCCCTAAAAATACATTATGTGGGTGTTTGTTGTCAAATAATTGAACAAATAACATTATAAAGTTAAAAAACATCATTTAAAGGTATGAATTCTCTTTCCCATCTTCTCCTCTCACTTCTTATTTGTGTAACGTTCCTCCCTCTGTCTTTTTTAATCCTCTAAGTGTGTCCTGAATCCTCCTCTGCTCACCCGTGGGCTTCTCCTCCTCCTCCTGCTCCTCCTCAAAGGCCAAAACATTGGGCTGAGAAGAAGCAGCGTCACAACAATACATCTCCCCAGCTCCCCACAGAAAAAAAAAAAAAAACACTACAACAGCTGGAAGACAGCAACAGAGGAGGAGAAAGAACAAAAAGACAGAGAGTAAGAGATGGAGGTAAAGGAGGCAGAGCCCTGAGAGGATGTCAGAAATATAAGCCAACACTTGTGAAGGGGAGATGGGAAATCTCCTCAGACCCCAAACTTTATCACTTTGATATAAAGAGGGGTGAAGTGAGACAAAAAGTGAAACAACAAGGCCTGGACATTAGTGGAGAAGCTGGAGAGAGACTCGGAACACAGCAACAACAACACAAAGTTTGGGATGAATCTGAAAGGCCGAAAGGAAAAATGTACAAGAGTGGCTTGAAACTCTTTGAAGCTTTCGGCCTGCCGGAGCCTTTTAATCCGCTCGGACGCCTGCGCAATGTTTTTTTTGGCCACACTAGAGTGTAAAATGTGAGATCATTTTGGTTTTCCTACGAGGTAAATCAACTTGTTCTGGGTAAAAAGGGGGGAAAGGAATTGAGGGGAGGGCCATATTGGAAGAAATTGACCCGGTTTCTTTTTTTTTCAAATGCTCCTGAACCAATGAAAAGCTCCAGTCCGGACTCAAGCTCAGATGAAATGAAAAGTTGTGAAGATGGATGTTTGCTGTTGTACATTAATAAAAAAGTAAATAAAAAATGCACAAAAATCCCTGAACTGGGGCATTCGTTGGTATTTCTGCTGCACAACACAAACTCTAGACAACAGAAAAAATCTTTTTAAAATCGACAAAATAATTTTTAACATAAGACCGTGGTGGCTTGCACCTCCCTCACCTCTGACTGTATAACTCTGTCCATCATTTAGCCGTTCTCTATTTTCTGTCTCATCATGATCAGCTGGATAGCAACCAAGGCCATTTTGTTGATGCAGCGCGTTTGTGTGTGTGTGTGTGCGTGTGTGTTTAATGCCCTCCCTACTTTCTCTGCGATGACTTTATTGATTGGATGGAACAGTAATGAAAAGGTAGGAGTCTCAGGTCATTCTTTCAATCCTTCTTTTTCCTTTTCACACACACACACACACATGCACACACAGGCAGAGACGGTGTGATGATTTATACTATTATTATTTCCACTGGAGGAAACTGAAGGCACAAAAGAAAGAAAAAACTAAATCTGCCTCCCAGTTGAGCTTTCCCAGGCGTCCATTTTGGATTCGTCAAGAATTACGTCTATGGCTTCTGCATGTTTATGAGGAATGTCCATGTAGATTTGATTTCCTTTTTAATTTCATGATGTTGAAGAGTTGGACATCAAATCTTCTCCAATAAGATGATCAAAAGTTGGCCTTTTCATCATCTTTCATAATTATTATCTTTTAGTTTCAATTTTTCCTCACTTCTCCCACGGTCAATATCTCCGCTTGAATTTTTCATTGATGCCGTCTTGTTTACTGCACGTATTTTATATATTTTTTCTGTCTCATTTTCATTCCCACTGGTCTCCACGTTCTCCCCCTACACTTAAACACACGCACACACACACAATTTACCCTTTCTCGACTTGGCCTGTATGGCACCTGTCACATAGAGTTTGTGTGTGTGTGTGTGTGTGTGACCCAGCTTTTTTCCCCCTTTCCCTCACTACTCACTTATATAAATTAAAAACATTAATCAGATTAAGGCTGGGGTGTCATGTTTGGCGTCGGGCCAGCAACTCAATTTTCTTCCCCAGCCAAGGAGAGAGTGAGTGAAGAAGGAAAACGCATTTCAAAGGGCAGGAGGAGCACCACAAGATAAATCTGTGTTCTGTGTGATTATATAGTGTGTGCAAAAGGCCACGATAAAATAAAACACCCACGTTGGCAAATTGTTGACGGCAGGCCTGGATTTGGATTATTTTTATATTTATGCACAATATTTCCTCACCCAGGATAATGGGCTAGCCGCCACCCACACTCACTGGTCAAAACCAGACAGGAAATTAAAATGAATAAAAGACTCACTTTTATAAATGATAGGGAAAAACACAACCCCATAGCTGCATTATTTATTTGTGACATTTTTTTGTGATTTATGATGATTATGTCTGTCCTCTGTCTGACTCCCTTTAAAGTTGGTGGCTTTCCATCATTTCTCTCTGCCAATTCATTTTAAGGTTGTTTCTAATATTTTTAAAACCAACAGAAAAATGCTGTGTGTTGTGCTCACACAAATATCTGTGTCGTCTCTCCATACCGTGTCTGAGAGCGTGACTCACTTTTCCTTATTTCGTTTTTCTTTTCTTCTTGTTTTCACCCTCTTCGCTTACTTTTGTCTCAAAAATAATGTAACGTCCTCTCTGTGTGGAGATATGTGTGGGGGGAGATATGAATTCACAGCACACATCCTGGCGCATATGGCCACACACGATACACACACACACACGCACACACACACAGACAAAGTTGTTTTTTATCAGCGGTTCCAGAGACACTATAAAATCGAGATAAAAACAGTGATTGGTGGTAATGGCGCAAGAACTTGCCTCACCCACACACACACACACGTCGCCAGTCTCTAAAATGCATCCAGAAAAAAAAAATAGCCTAGATAAATCACCATTAATCCCATTTGTTTTCATGCAACAACTCCAGTGCCACTTCTATCAGGGAGAGAGAGACTCATCCTTCTCCAATTTAGTCCATTATTCATGCGTGGAGTGAGAGAAAAAAAAAAAAAGAAAACATGCAACCAAAGAGAGGCTGAAGGCAAAAACACAAAAAAAGGGGAAATGGACACGGTGCTCAGCACACTTGCGCCCTGATGGATACCACACGCTGCCAAGCACCGACACAGCAGTCTGTGGACAGACAACAATTTGAACATTTGAGAGGATTTAAGACGTGGAGGAAGAGACACTTTCTAAACACCTGCCTTCAAATTCACTAAAACCTCAGGTAATTTCCTTCTGTGTTTTTTTATTTTTATCTGCAAATAAAAAAAATCAGACTATAGATTTTTTTTTTTTTTTTTTCGTGTGGTAGGACCAAAACTGATTTATCAGTGTCAGATAATGATGTCTGAACAAGTCCACATTTTTTGCATCACCAATATACAAAAGCAATCAAGTCACATCCCGGGAACCTCAAGTGTGTGAGATGCAAATGTTTTTTGATTCTGACTATGAAATGTGTAAATTGCATTATTTGCCAACTTGATGATGATTACAGCCTTCGGAGAAACACATTAAAATGTGTGATAACTTAGCCACATATTTTTACATAAAAATACACGTATAATGACAATGCCTCGTTACTATGCAAAGTAACACGTATACTTATTAATTGTGAAGATGAATAATGCACATTTTTGGAAGACCACCACTTAATTGTATGATTATATACTTTCATTAATGTCATGCAATTCAGTTCAAAAATGTTAACTGAGTTCACGACACGTTAAAATGCAAATGACTGCAGGTTGAAAATATTCGGCATTTTCATAGTTAAATAAAAATCGATGGTTGAAATAAAGGGATTATTCTTGTTTTGGGTGGGACATTTATTCCGTTTTCTGTTGGCAAATACTATTCGGTGTGACTGTGATAAAAGTCTATGACCTATTCTAGAGGACAGGATGGATGGGGCCGGGCCTACGCCAGACAATGCAAATCCTGAATACAGTGTGTTATATATATATATATATATAATTTCACATTACTCAATAAAAAAAAAAAAAAGTACGCCAGTCACGCCATTCCTTTGGGGGCGTTGCTTGAGATATTTGTGAAAAACAATATACAGTAGATGATTGGGAAACAAACAATAGACATTATATATATATATAAATATAGTGAAATGCAAAAAGTAGTCTGAGCTCGGTGCAAAACCGTCGCTGACATCAAATCCGGTGTGATTTGAATTCCAAATGTCTCGTTAAAGTTTAAGTTTAAACCTAAGAGTTTTTTTTTCCGTCCGCTTACATTAAGAGTGGGAGTTCTCTCTCTCTCTCTCTCTTTTTTTCCTGCTCTGTAGATGGAAGAGTTTTGCCAGAGTGAGAGAAGTGTTGCCCTCCCACCGGAGTCCATCCATCACAGCTGGCCGAGCTGGCACTAAGCAGCTCCTCGTTTGACATTTACCTCCCCTCCACTTCTCATTTTTCACTTTCACTCGTTTCATCTTTTTTTTTTCCCCCTTTTCCTCATAGACGAGTCCTTCTTTGTATTTCTCACGTATTTCCACTTCCCATTGATTCAGCTTATTTGACCTCGTACATTTTTTAATATACAGTATTTATTTACATTCTATGTGCATGCACTGGATGTGTTTCAATAACTTGACCTAGAAAATGTGAAATACACTGATTCCATATTCTCCGATTAAGTACATATGGAAACATGAGTTTATCGCGAGTTAGTCTATTTATAGAAACATGAGTCGTCGTACAACATTCTATAAAGGACAAAAATCCCCTCGGTAGCCAGCACCAAATACGAAATCATAAATCAAATCAGCCCCTTGCATGTAACACAATTCAGATGAATACTAAGAACAATACATTCACACAATTTGAATTACACACATCAATACCTCATCACATCCATCCACCCTGCCACACACACACACACACACACACACAATGATTATATTCTCCAAGCTGGGCCCACGTACATCGCTCTCATCAAAGGGCAAAATGAAGATTTGCATAACATGCACAATTCAGAAATCGACTCAACCCCATGCATGCTTTAATATTTAGAAGAGCATGAAGTATGAGTATGCATGCGCTCTATAGATTAATGACAGAGGAGAAAAGTCCTGAGGAGAATTCTCATCTGGACCGCTGCCACCCGGCAGACTTCTCTAATTAGGCCCCGTGGAGGAACTGGGTTACAGTGTCTTGATTAACTCTCATATTTTCCATTATTGGATTAATCTCTTTGACGTTCCACATCACACATTTTCCTGTGGGTGTGCTCCAGCATCTCCCGAGCAGAGGCCCGCCGCCAAGTCTTCCCATGCTGCCTTCCGATGGACTCCTTTATGTTTGTTTATCTTTTCCAGAGAGAAATAAATGAAGCCCGGCACAGACGCCGTGAGACGTGCGCGTTTTCATGTTTGAGTCCGGTCAATAACCAGTAGGTCTCGTGCTAATTTCCAAAAGCGCAGCTAAAGTGCTCACTCTGTGCCCCCCCCCTGCGTCACATTGTGCCTTTCCGTGTGTTACAGTGTACGGCACAATAACTCCTCCTTTTGGCTGCATTTCAAAGGTGAACTAATAATAATAATAATATACAAAAAAAAAGGAAAATGGATCTTTATTAACCTTACTGCACGTCTTCGCCTAGGTATGGGTCATGTCTGAATCCCCGTAACACGTTGTAAAATATATAAATCCTGAAAAGGAATAATTGACCTTGGTCTTATGGTTTTGCTAATTTAGTAGCCATAGTAAACTTTTAGTGTTCAATTAACTTAAAAGGTCATTGGAATCATCTATAATGCTGCTGTTAAAGCTTCCATGCATTTAACCTGCAGGGCTGTTTGTGAGGCAGATGGTTCGTCCACATGACCATCCTCCAGCTGATAATTGTTTTCCCATAGTAAAATGGCTAATACTTGCATATATATACGTATATATATATATATATATATATACTGTATATTATGTGTATAGTTGAAGTAAAAACATGAGATTTGGTGAAATCTTTAAGAAGACACCAAACTAATCTAACAGATATGAAGATACTTTTGATTTAAAAAAAAATGTGTTCACGTTCTGCAGCCGCAAGATGAGGAGTCTCAATAAATATTTCAAGTTCATATTCTCCACCAATTTAAACATTCTACGGTAATATGTGTAAGTTATGTGCAGCCTTTGGCAAATTCCATATCCAGCTGATTTGATTTTTTTTTAAGTGAAGAGAGAAGTAGGTCTTTCTATGAATGTTAATGCCGGGTTTTTTTATTTTATTTCATGGTTTAACACATTTTTTTCACAGATGCTAATATTCCAGGCCCCGTGATTTAAGGATAGCAGTTGTGTGTTTACAGCATAAGCGTGCTAACGTTCCGTATGTTTGTCCCCCACTCTTCATGGAAAATAGGTAAAAGAATGACAATAAAATAAAACTACTTATCAGCCCATGGCACTATTACACTCTGACACAGGAATTTTTTTTTGCAGAGTGGACTAGGTATAAACGCTTTCAGCCTTGAAACTTGTTTTTTTAAATGCTTCACAGATTTCACTGGATGCAAAAAAAAACCAAGACCGGACCCACTTCCGCTATAGACTTTCATGGGTCGCTTGGTTTCTACTAACTGAGACCTGTTCCCTGACCTGGGTCGGATGTGGTCCAAATTAGTCTCAGTCGGGTCTTCAGCCTGCAGCTGCCTGTTTAACGATGTCACATCACACTCCTGCTAGCTTTAATGCTCTCTCTCTCTCTCTCTCTAATTAGGTTGAGTGAGTCTCTGATATTGTCTAATAATATTTTTTCCAATCTGGTTTTCCATTTCCATTAATTTGTTTTGCTCATTGGGTTAATAAAGGTTTATTGGGACTAGAATGCCCTAGAATGTTCTCACTTGTGTACGTTATATTTGAATAATTCATCCAGGAGACAATTTGTCCTTATTCCCCACTTTTGAGTCCATTCTTCGTTAAATGTCTGAATTTAAAGATGGAGAGAGGCTCTTGTGGGCAGAATCCAGGAAGGTTTCATTTCAGCAGCTCATTTTATAAATGTTTAAAATATGGAATGTAAAGAGTGTCATTGCATCTGGTCTCATTTTGTTTATACAACGTGAAAAGTGTGTGAAGCTGTGAAAGTATTATTTTTTTTGCTTTTTAGACTCTGCAGATATCACCTCGTCAGAGTCACTACGTTTTTTGCATTGTTACCCACAATCCCTCTCTACGCCTTATGGATATTTTGCAACCGACGCATCAAACGGAGCATCTGCTGAGAGATTTGAAATACCAGATTTAAAATCCCTGAGTTAACCTGAAGTTCGCCATCCTGGTGGAAAGCGGCGGAGAGACGAGTCTGCAGCAACATCTGCTCGTCTGAGTGAGCAGTCTCGTGAATATTTGATCTTCTGGTGCACAAATCCCCCTTTTGGTTTGACTTGTTACATAACTTGATGCGTGGCGACGGATTGTCTTTTTTTTCCTCTAACAAGGGGTTTTCTTTCACTATGCCTAATCTGACTCTATAAGCCCTTTTCTCCCACTCTGTCTCGCCTCTTTTATTTTTTCTCTCTCCTGGGGAGTTGTAAAGCTTTGAGTCCAATTTCACACACTCTGTTTCCTCCTTCTTTTTTTATTACCTCTTCCCCCCCCCCCATCACCGACCTGGGCCTGGTGGTAATAACCCAGACGGGAGACAACAAATCATCTCCTCCGTTCCGAAGCATGGCCGCATGCTCACCCAGGAGCAAATAATAGAAAATGAGAAAGCTCATGGCTGGAAATTGTTCTGTCGTGTAGCAGCAGCGTCGCGTTGGTGCAGTAACGGGTCAAGCCTGAAGCTGCTCCCTCCCAATAAGACTAGTTTGGGTCTAAAACGTCTCGCTGTATTTGCAGATGATGTAGCTATTTATACTTGGAATTTGAACACACGTCACAAAGTATCAAAAGTTCATTGTGGTTATTCACTTTTGTGCGATTAATGCTGGTATTTTTTTAAATATACTGTGCACAGCCTAAATCACATATTTACTTTGTGTATCAAAGTGTGTGATACATGAACATAGCCATTTTTGGACTGGAAAAAAACTAAGCACACACACACTTTGCCAGTGAGAATAAACCCCCGTCAGTCAGTACACTTTCTGGAAGTTGTTCCACATCACTGAGGTTCAGAACGAGCCGGAGAGTCCGGCTCCTCCAGGGTGTGGGTGTGTGTCTGTCTCTGATCTGGCAGGTTTTGGAAAAAATAACAGCTCTGGATCATCAGTAGTCAAGTCTGAAACGTTTAGCTTCAGCCTGTCTCCGTACAGGAAGTTCAGATCCATAGAAACTCACCAGCACATTTCAAATGGAACTATTTCCTTCCTTGTATATTTTCACAAAACTATACATTTATTTGTGTGTGTTCTCTTGTCGTCCATCCACTTCGTGTGTGGACGGTTGTGCTCTCCGAGACGCGTTTCTTCTCACCACACTTCTAAAATAGTGACTTTACGGTGGCCTCTCCGTCAGCTCCGGTTACTCTGACCATTCTTGCCTGACAACGTTTCTCCTTGCACGCCACTGAGGCTCAAGCACTTCTTTTACTTTTTCGCCTGCGGAAACCTCAAGAGACTGCTGAGAGACCTTTGTGCAAGTCCCTGAGATTTGTCCCCATTCCAATATTTTAATCACACTAAGACTTAATTGATTCTTCTTCCAGACTAGTTGTATGTGTGTGTTTTTATCGTTTAAACCTTTATTTAATGTGACTACAGAATACTGCATCCTGAAATCCATATTTGGAATCCTCGATGCATCTACTCAGTCCATGAGAAGGTATTTATTTGATTTGAATTGTGAAAGCTTCACCGTTCACTGTTTGACAGATTTTTTTTTAATGTTAGTTGCATCTTAAATCTTTAACTGGAGTCAAATACGATCAATCCACAACCAATATAAATGTGTGGACGTGTGAACACCCCGAAACTTCAAATCATGCTAACCAAGCACCCTATACGCAGTATTCAGGGATGATGAGGGTTTTTATAGTTGGAAACAGTCCCATCATGCAATAAAACAAATAAAATACTGGAATAAACACTCAGTGGAACCATCTGAAAGGAACATTTTCAGAAAGCCGTGTTCTGTCAGAGCTTTCAGTGTGTGCATATGAAGAAACACAGTGTGACTTCATTAAAACACAAAGGAAGTTATGTAAAGGAAGGCGACTGGATCTGATGCTCCAGAATAAACCTGTCAAAACAGACCAGAGATACAATATGCTCCAATCTGCTACTACATCAAAACCAGCTCCCTGTTTGTAATGTCATGTGACTGATTTGTGGAAATGAGCCACGAGATGAAGCAGGAACATTTCAATTATTCTGTCGCTTCTGTGCCATGAAGCGACTTTTTTTTTGCTCATAATATCCGGTGAATTATTACCATTTTACAGTTGTTGTCTGGCTCCAGGGCTTTTTACAGAGTCGCCTCATGTCACCTGCTAACAGAGATAAAGAGGGCGACCCAAACAAAGCGAGAAGACGTGACAGAGAGGAAGAGGTTGAGGGAGGAGGCCGGAGACAGGAAAAACAGAACACAGATTAATTCTGGAGATTCCTGATTTGCATGAATAATGAGACACATGTGGAAACAGAGTCAAAGGCAAATGGCTTTTCATGCATGAATGATTTTTATATTTGAATTCAATTTCTGCTTTTGTTCATTGCTGTGAATGCTGCAACTTCTCGGTTTATCGTAAAACTCAGCCCAAGATAGTTCCCTGAGGGACGCCACATGTTGCATTTATCTTACATGTTCAGTGTTTGGCCGTGGCCAAAATTAACTATGAACACGTTGGACTGACAGCTTACCAAGTATGACAGTGAAGGATGCGACATTTTGAAAATGTTCTTTGCAAACCAGCTGTTTCAATGTTTTTTTTCCATATTTTGCAGCATCACAAATATAGAAATCCATGAGCTAACCGCAGTGTTTTAGTTGTGACCTTTTCTGGATGCACTAACAAGGTGGCCAGGCTGCAGTGAGTTGTCAGCAATGCAGTGCTAAAGCCTAATCATCCGCATTAACCTTAGTGAGAGGGGAAAAAAAAAAAAAAAAAAAAAGAGAGGAAATCTGCAAAAAAATAATGAATCTCCCCAATCACCCTTGGGCTGCTGTGGTTTGGAGAGACTCTTCAAATGGATGAGTGGGGCTCAAAGCTCTGTGTCAGCAAACACTTGCTCTTTTGAAGTGTCCTTGAGCAAGGTACGGAGTTAGAAAAAAACAAAAAAACAAGCTCCGATGGGGCTTTTCTAAAAAAATAAAAATAAATAAAAACTCTGTGTGAGTAAGAGATAACTCTGGAATTGAGCAACTGGGAACTGCTCATGAACGATAGAGACAGAGAGTGAGGCGTAGTAACGAAGCTGACCTTTTCCTGTAGCCGCACTGACACAGGAACCGGTGATACTCCACTAAATGCTACAGTGTCACAACCCATCTCATCAAATTCTTAACTCAACCTTTTTCTGTGTCCCAATGGGCTCCAGATGTAGTAAGCAATGTCTTTACAGCGCAAAAAAGGCCAACGTCCCAACAAGGATTTGTGCAGCTGGAGGTCGTGTGTGTGTGTGTGTGTAGGTGTGTGTAGTCGTGTAGGTGTGTAGGTGTGTAGGTGTGTGTGTGTGTGCAGTATTCTCGTGCACGTAGAAGCCACGTGAGAAGACATGACCCAGGGGTTATGACATTTTGGAAAAACAAGCACCCAGCCAGTTCAACATTTTACCTATTTTTTTTTTTTTTTTTTTAATCACAGCACAAAAGAATAAAACCTTTAAGTGGAAGAGAAAAAGACCCTCAAGCTGTTTAAATATGAGCCAAACGAACACAGTGCCAGCTTTAGCTAATCGGCCTTCACGCTAAACTCTCCTGGAACAGCGCGCAGAGAAAAGGAAGAAATGAGCTTTTGGCTCCTGTGGCCAAATATTGTATGTTATCCACCGAGCTTTAGTCCAATCTGGGATCGTGAGCATGAACATCTGAGAATAGATGTTCCTGTGAGTCACATTTAAAAGCTAAAATGTTTGTGAAGTCACAGAGCTAATCCGGTATCTATATCTATATATAGATATAGATATATATATACACTACACTCTTTTGGTCATTTTGTGAAAGTGGCTGAACTGAAAAAATGTGTTCAGTAAAATGTAATTATTGGCCCTTTGTTGGACACTTTGGGGCGAGTTTGTGTGTCCGTGCACATTCAACACTGATTTATGTACAGTACATGAAAGCATTTATATCATCAATACACATTACTCTGCAGGGTGGACAGCTTTGGAGATTTCATTCTTCCACTGCGATTGCTTTTATAATTGCTTGAGGCCAGACTCGGTGGGCAATTGTCCGGCCCTTTCATTGTGCACGGACTAGCCGGAGGACGTTAATGGTGATTGGAAATCATGGCGGATGAAAACCTTTGCAGCAGGTTATTGTATATTTCAAAACACGTGTAAATGAAATTGGATCAAAAGCAGGGCACAAAAGAGACGGGTGTAGACGCCGATGAATATCGTCAATGCAGCAGTCTCTATTTAGTCTTAATCTGTTTTATTTTCACATACACACATATTGTGGGTTGGCACACACCATAATTGATGCATGGAGGGAGAATAAAACCTTACAGTTTTATCATTTTAACTTTGATAACTTTGTCTGATTAAATAGAGCCAAAATGAGACATGTACATAACATACAATTGTTGTAATTATACTCTGTTACAAATAAAGTGGAGAAGCCTTCTTTATCTAGTCAGATAAAAAAACAATTGTTGTTGTAGTTGTGGGTGCTCATGGGAAAGAGAAATCTGAGCAATGAGACGGGAAACTTGATATACACCTGGCAGGGAGCAATCACCAGGTGAACACAATTAGGGAGGGGCCAGCAATCACAGTGGCGGGAAAACAGACAGAGGCCGGAAGTGCTCATCAATGTTGATCACGCCACTAGATACGGAACTGGCCATATTTCTCACAATTCTCAACTATTTCTGCAGGTGACATGATATGTTAAGAGACCCGTGGATGCAAAAACAGAATTTTTTCAGGTTGAAGCTCATTAATTAATATATATATAAACATTTGCTTGAAATAAATGTGCCACTTCCAAATCTATAGCCTATACTTACACTTCCAGTAATATTAGATGGCTTGTTTTATTCTTAGTGTCAGGGAAATTTGATCAAATAGCTCACAAATATGCCATATAGCATCTAACTTTCAAGTGCCTGAATTGAATCTGCCATGGAACTTGAATTTGGAAACATATGGAAATATACCGACTATTTTGGACAGCTTTGTGTGTGCAAACCTGTGATGTTATTGACCATTCACAAACTAACCTGTATTTTCTTGAATAATGATAAAGGCAAAAAAACACTTTACTTTCATTGGATTGTAAAGACTCAGAAATTCACTGACCCCTTCACTGCTGAGATGAAATAACTTATCCTAGCAATGTAGGAACAAAAACAAACAGATGCTAACTCAAAATGATATATGTTAACAATGTTTGCTAATGTTTGTGTGTAAAATGTATGCACATTTTACAATACGTTGTATGTCTTAATTCTTAAAACACAAGGTAAACCCAGCTGCATTTTCTTATTTTACATGGGTTCTTCAAAAAGCTTAACTTTTTTTACTTTCTCAGTTTGAATTATTAACTTCACTTAACGAAACTATCGAAAAGATATAATCTAATAATAACAACATGTTATGTTGCAGGGAACAATACAAAAAAAGGGTTATTATTGCATTTAAAACTTTTATTTCACTCAAAAATATCTTCACATTCAATTAACATAGGAATGTGCAATATTAGCTGCCAAGAAAGGCCTTCACATTTGAATAATAAATAAATAAAAAGAAATGTAACGTTAGCTGCCAAGTTAGGCCATCCCATTTGAAAAGTCCGATCCAAATAAAGAAAAAAAAATTACATTAGCTGTCACGTTTGGCCATTACATTTGAAAGGTCCTATAAAAAAAAATATATATATGTATACTTTAGCTGCTAAGTTAAGCCATCATAGCTGAAATTAAATATTAAAAAGTTTAACGTTAGCTGATAGGTTACCTCGTATTTGACAACTGTTCTACTAAAGGGAAAAAGATGTTGCGAGACAAAAGACTCTAGTCGAAATTTCCTATGGAAAAACTTTTTGTGTACCATTAGCTGCTTAGAGACCGTGCCATTTAACTTACTTCGTATTTGACTCCAGTGATACTACAGGGAAAAAGATAAGATATATGATATTCTGGTAACTTTAACTGCTAAGTTTGGCCATTAAGTTCATAATTTCCTATAAAAAAAATTATTGGGAACATTGGCTGCTAAGTTTGGCGATCGAAAATCAACATTTCCAATGATAATCTTTTCGGTAACATTAGCTACTAAGTTTGGCCATAGAGTTTGAAATTTCATAATAAAACCTTTTTCTGTAACATTAGCTGCAAAGTTTGG
>JAFBJU010000225.1:468886-479777 GCA_016785305.1 Colistium nudipinnis | reverse complement strand
GTAAAAGCAACGGTTGACTTATCGGGTCCACCGGACAAAGCTCAACAAGGTCAAGGTCAGACAGGAAAGAAAAACACCGAGCGAGGACCGCAGTGACACGTCGACCCGCCCCCGCCCCCCCCACTTCTGTAGCGGAGGCACTTTGCAACGCTCCAAAGGGCGTGAAGTAACGCCAGTGGTGCCGGGCGGACGCCAGTGGTGCCGGGGGGGGGGGGGGGGGGCAAGATCTGGGTGCCCGTTGCTAAAAATACGCATACTTATGCCGCCTCTGAGGCGATCGGGATTCACCGGGGGGGGTCACCCGAGATGGCACGTTCGGTTAGCGTCAGTCAGCGGGCGGCGGAGCCACTTCGCGGATGTCACGCGCCGCCAGCCACTCGGCTCACTCCCAGAGCCCCACGGCCGAGAGCAAAGACGCACCGACACGCATGAGGTGCCGCGTTTGCTGCTGAGTGGGCTGATCCCCCCCCCCCGGGGGGGGGCGACCCCCCCCCCCCCCCCCCCCCCCCATCATGGGCTCCGCTGTGCTATGATGAAGTG
The DNA here is from genome assembly GCA_016785305.1 of Colistium nudipinnis. NCBI lineage: Eukaryota > Metazoa > Chordata > Actinopteri > Pleuronectiformes > Rhombosoleidae > Colistium > Colistium nudipinnis. The sequence goes on along the minus strand of JAFBJU010000225.1, from coordinate 479,237 downwards.
TTTTTTTTGTTTTTTTTTATCGTGTTTAATTCTGCCATGCGGCTCATCCGTAGGATGTATCCAAAACAGCGCCGGGAACAGGGAACAAAATAAATATTATGTCTAAATGTGGCGCTCTAAACAAGGTTGCGCGGAACATGCCGGCGTCGTAAGGTAAGATATATATATATATATATATATATATATATATTTTTTTTTTTTCGCTTTTTTTTTGTGTCGCTTTCATTGCGACAGGAAGGTCAGGGCCCGGGAACGGGAGGAGGCGGCCTGACGGTGCGTCGTCGATAACGGCAGGTTAGTATCGACACCGAGGAGTCACCGGGGACAGCCAATCTTATCTTAATCGGAGGAAGGGGGGGGGGGGTGGGCGGGGGAGAGAAAATGGGGAAAGAGAGGAGTGGGGGGGAGGAGGGCCGAAGGAGAGCTGGGAGGGGAGGGGAGGCGGGGGGGGTATGAGATGTACGAAACCTTGGCAAGGGGGGGCGGGGCTTATCTCTTCTTTGAAATAAGAAGCGGCTTAAATGCCGGGTACGCTGTTTTTTTCTGATATTATATTATAATTGTTTGCCGGTATGGCCACAACACCGTCATTTAAATGAAGCGAATTTTTCCGACCACTGCCGATGCACGGCCCTGTAATTTGCATCCTCCGCAATCACGGGCGAAGCAACTGAATGCGGTGAGCCAAGGTTGGTTTCTTTTCTCCTCCACGACAGTCGGTTATTTCCTGTCCACCACGTGTCCCCAAAATTGCCGACGAATGGAGAAGCCCGCCGGCGGACGATGCGAATGGCGGGTGAATGGGGAAAATCAACCAGGGGACCGAGAGAGAGAGGGGAAAAAAAAAAAAAGACACCTCAAATGGGCCATTTTTTCCCCCCACCCTGAGGATTTTTTTTGGGGGGGGGGGCTTGGAGAACAATCCTTTCTGCCTATTTCGAAATGTTACACGACGACGATCACCGGAGACGCTGAGCGGAACGGAGTTGCCGCCACAAAAAGGTGCATTTCAAAAATATATAGCTGGGCCGCCGGCGCGCCTCGGAGAAGCGGCCCAAAAAACAAAAAAAACGAACGGGGGATGAGATAATGCAGGTTGACGATCGGACTGAGAGCGAGAGCGAGCGAGAGAGAGAGAGAGAGGAAAAACGAGGAAAAGCGACAAGGCAGCTCGGAAGATCAACAGCGTCCAAGATCGAAGGGGCATGAGCAGAGCAAAACAAACGAGCCGCGACCAAAAAAAAACAAGGGACGGAAGGACAATGAAAGAGGGGGACCAGCGGAGGGGGGGGGGGGGGACATCTTAATCTCCCTGTCGCTCTGTTTGTTTTGTGCTGGTTTTGGCCCGGAGTCGCCCAAGCCCCCCAACCCCCCCCCCCCCCCCGCCGCCGCCGCGCGCCCCCTGCAGTAAATCGCCTGCGTCGATGGCGCCTTACAAGCTTCCCCGCGCTCCCCGAGTCCCTGTTAAAAGCGGTCGGGCCAATAAAAGCCCGTTCGCCGGTAATGAATGGAGAGGGGCGCTAAAGACTAAAGGGGGCCTGATTTACCGCCAGTCGGCGGGCCGGCGGCGAGGGGGGCCGGTGGCGCCTGCCGATTCCGGGGAATAGGAAGAGGGGGGGGGGAAACAAAAAGGCGGGGCGGCAAAAAAAAAAAAAAAATATATATATATATATATATATATATATATATATATATATATATATATATATATATATATATATATATATATATATATATATATATATATATATATATATATATATATATATATATATATATATATATATATATATATATATATATATATATATATATATATATATATATATATATATATATATATATATATATATATATATATATATATATATATATATATATATATATATATATATATATATATATATATATATATATATATATATATATATATATATATATATATATATATATATATATATATATATATATATATATATATATATATATATATATATATATATATATATATATATATATATATATATATATATATATATATATATATATATATATATATATATATATATATATATATATATATATATATATATATATATATATATATATATATATATATATATATATATATATATATATATATATATATATATATATATATATATATATAGGAAGAAATAGAATTTAATTTCGTCTCCTTCCTCTGGCACCATAGATATATCTATATATACTGTATATACCAAATTAAATTCTATTTCCTGATATATATGGAATATGGGAGGAAATAGAATGTTAATCGCGTAAGACAGTATAGACTTCAAGCTTCATAGTCTTCGTCAAAAGTTGTTGAGGATGATAATAATAATAATAATATCTGCACGAGCAGGAAAGCAACACTGGGCTGGGCCACCTGCTCGCAGGACAATGAAATATCGACGTGCGTTGTCGCGTGCGAAAAATGTGAAAGGGCCTTTTTTTTTTTTTTTTTTTTTTTTTACTTTCTGTTGGTGCGTTTTCAAAGTAAATACAGGCCGGGTTCGTGGCAACGCGGCACCATGGAAACCGTTCTCTGATCATCAAGGCCACCCCCCCCTCTTTCGAGTACAAAAGGTGGGAAAAGGAATTAACATAATGGAGAGCGACGAAAAAAAAAAGAAGAAAAAAAAAAAGGCACACCGCGTTTACAAAAGGTGGAAAAAGGAATTAACATAATGGAGAGCGACGAAAAAAAAAAGAAGAAAAAAAAAAAGGCACACCGCGTTCCTCGCGTGTTCAAACGAAGGTGCACTTGACGCCATCACGCGTGACCTCCGGCGGTTATGGACTGTCCTCCGCACGGCCGACGGCACCCCTTCCAGCCACGGACGGGAAATGCATCCGAGGTCAAACGGCACGAAAGTTTCTGCAGCGAGGACAAAGGTCAACTACGGGGGGCAACCCCAACCGCGGCGCCGCGGCGGCGTCCCGTTTTTTCCCCGCCCCCCCGCGCACTAAAAGGAAAGCGACGGGCGAGGTGATGGCACGAGCGTTCGGAACGAGCTTTTCGAGCGCCGCCATTTATTTATTTTTTTTATTTGTTTATTATGACATGTTTTTTTTCTCCAGTGGCCGCGTACAAACACGTCGGCGTCAAAGCGATTGCGCCGCGGCTTCCACACTTAGTCGAGCGCCGCGTCAGATGCCGACGGGCGTCTAGCTCACGGCCGTGGAAGAAAAGAAAAAAGAAAGGAAGGAAAAAAAAAAAAGAAAAAAGAAATGCCACTGCCTTTGTGTGAAAATAGGAACGCGGAAAGAAAAACAGCGGTGGCAGGTAAATCTGAGGCGCCCCACTGAACGCCCCCCCCCCCCCAAATGCACAGGGTTAGAATTTATAACACTTTCCATTTAAATACAATGATTTAGAGTCTGGCAGCGCAGTGCAAAAATATTCAGTTCACAGGAGGAATAACATCCATGTGCTGCAGTCTATACTTTTTTTTTTTTTCCTTTTTTCTTTTTTCTTTTTTTTTTTTTTTTTTTACACACTTTGCTGAGATTAAGGTTTGACCCGCGCCAACGGTGAGAGCCAGTCTGCGGGACATTATCTGGCCCACGTAGTTGCCACATCCTCGCTTCAGCTCAGGGATGTACATTTATTTTGGAAATAAATAAAAATTGAAAAATGAGTCCCAGCGGAATGAAATCCCAATATTAAACTACACCTAAAAAAAAAACAAACAAACAAACAAACACACAAACAACTATATATTTAGATATTTCACCCCGATAGGCAGTAACCCACTGTAATCCATATCATTTGAAATCATTTACCGCCAGCACATTTTCTTGGAAATTCTTCTCATTTACACATTATACGTTTTAGGTTACTTTTTGTTTTTTTGTTTTTTCCTGCCACGTTATCTGATCCGACACGCTCCAAAACGCGCCAGCCGAACAAAGAATGACATCAAATGGAAAAAAAAAAGGAGTTGGTTGACCTTGACTGATTTCACGGTTTACACTTCAAACTACGGCGCCGGGCGAGTCTCTGTGAGCTCAATCCTAATAATAACATTTTCTCTTCGTCCCCCCCCCCCGTCGCTTAGGACATTTGAGTTTTTCCGCTGGAATCAAACGCACCGCCGCCGCGCCTCGCCGCCCCCGAAGGTCGGCGGCAGGCGCGGCGGGCCGATGGGGTGATTAAACCAACCCCCCCCCCCGCGCATCGACCGCTGCTTTTGCACCGAGCTGCGTGCCATTGATCGCCGGCAAAGCGCGGGGATCAGGTAACATTCATCATTAATGGCTCTTGCTAATGAAAGCGGCGAAATCGGGCCTCGTCGTCGATAAGAAACGGGGAGCGGGGGGGCGCCGGCGTGCAAACCGCCGCTCGACAAAGAGTGTGTGAGGTGAAGGTTTGGCCCCTCCCCCCAATTCAATTTGAAATGGCTGGAAAAAGGACTTAAAACACGCTGGTAACATGACCAAAGGGGGGGGGGGGGGGTTGGCTCATTTCTGTTGAACGAGCGGAGAAACCTATCCCATAATAAGCGTCATTCTGCTTCGTCACCAGTAGACACCGATGAGGGCCACTGAACAAGCAGCAGCAGCAATAAAAAAAAATACAAAAAAAACACAACTCTCAGTTACCACCGCTGCACCCTGTCACGGAGATCCGGCGCGCTTGGCGTGAACACAATTATTACACACACGAGCGCACACACGCCGCCCCCCCCAAACTTCCGCCCACTAAACCCCGTGACCTTTTTGCGAAGCACACCTGGGATCCGTCCGGCTCTCCCGGAAAGGTCGCCCCCCCGCCAGCGACGAGCCGCGGAGTTGCGGGCCGGCTATTCTTCCGGTTCCGCTTCGCCGCCATTTATGGTCATTTCATTAGCGCAGTCTCCAGCTACTCCAATTACGCGGACATCTTTTGCGGCAAATAAAAGCTAATGAGCTTTTATGAAAATGGCTCGACGTGACCTTTGTATTTGTTCACACGCACTCGCACACCCCCACGCACACACGCACACACGCACACGCGCAAACGCACCCCGCACCCCTCCCCCAACCACCCATGTCAAATTGCACTGCATACAAAGCCCCCCGATATCTTGGGATGAGAGGGGGGACGCACACGCCCCTCTTAAAACACGCACAAAAAACGCACAGTGCCCAACACACTTTGCCGGTCCACATCAGCGACTCTTTTTCTGCGCCACCCTTTCCCCCCCCCCCAGCCCTCCATAGATCATTTAGCCTTTTTTTTTTTTTCCTTTTTTTTTTTTTTTTTTTTTTTTACACACTTTGCTGAGATTAAGGTTTGACCCGCGCCAACGGTGAGAGCCAGTCTGCGGGACATTATCTGGCCCACATAGTTGCCACATCCACGCTTCAGCTCAGGGATGTACATTTATTTTGGAAATAAATAAAAATTGAAAAATGAGTCCCAGCGGAATGAAATCCCAATATTAAACTACACCTAAAAAAAAAAAAAAAAACAAACAAACACACAAACAACTATATATTTAGATATTTCACCCCGATAGGCAGTAACCCACTGTAATCCATATCATTTGAAATCATTTACCGCCAGCACATTTTCTTGGAAATTCTTCTCATTTACACATGATACGTTTTAGGTTACTTTTTTTTTTTTTGTTTTTTCCTGCCACGTTACCTGATCCGACACGCTCCAAAACGCGCCAGCCGAACAAAGAATGACATCAAACGGAGAAAAAAAAAAAAAAAAGGAGTTGGTTGACCTTGACTGATTTCAGGGTTTACACTTCAAACTACGGCGCCGGGCGAGTCTCTGTGAGCTCAATCCTAATAATAACATTTTCTCTTCGTCCCCCCCCCCCGTCGCTTAGGACATTTGAGTTTTTCCGCTGGAATCAAACGCACCGCCGGCGCGCCTCGCCGCCCCCGAAGGTCGGCGGCAGGCGCGGCGGGCCGATGGGGTGATTAAACCAACCCCCCCCCGCGCATCGACCGCTGCTTTTGCACCGAGCTGCGTGCCATTGATCACCGGCAAAGCGCGGGGATCAGGTAACATTCATCATTAATGGCTCTTGCTAATGAAAGCGGCGCAACCGGGCCTCGTCGTCGATAAGAAACGGGGAGCGGGGGGCGTGCAAACCGCTGCTCGACACAGAGTGTGTGAGGTGAAGGTTTGGCCCCTCCCCCCAATTTGAAATGGCTGGAAAAAGGACTTAAAACACGCTGGTAACATGACCAAAGGGGGGGGGGGGTTGGCTCATTTCTGTTGAACAACGAGCGGAGAAACCTATCCCATAATACACGTCATTCTGCTTCGTCACCAGTAGACACCGATGAGGGCCACTGAACAAGCAGCAGCAGCAATAAAAAAAAAAAAAAAAAACACAACTCTCAGTTACCACCGCTGCACCCTGTCACGGAGATCCGGCGCGCTTGGCGTGAACACAATTATTACACACACGAGCGCACACACGCCGCCCCCCCCAAACTTCCGCCCACTAAACCCCGTGACCTTTTTGCGAAGCACACCTGGGATCCGTCCGGCTCTCCCGGAAAGGTCGCCCCCCCGCCAGCGACGAGCCGCGGAGTTGCGGGCCGGCTATTCTTCCGGTTCCGCTTCGCCGCCATTTATGGTCATTTCATTAGCGCAGTCTCCAGCTACTCCAATTACGCGGACATCTTTTGCGGCAAATAAAAGCTAATGAGCTTTTATGAAAATGGCTCGACGTGACCTTTGTATTTGTTCACACGCACTCGCACACCCCCACGCACACACGCACACACGCACACGCGCAAACGCACCCCGCACCCCTCCCCCAACCACCCATGTCAAATTGCACTGCATACAAAGCCCCCCGATATCTTGGGATGAGAGGGGGGACGCACACGCCCCTCTTAAAACACGCACAAAAAACGCACAGTGCCCAACACACTTTGCCGGTCCACATCAGCGACTCTTTTTCTGCGCCACCCTTTCCCCCCCCCCCAGCCCTCCATAGATCATTTAGCCCCGTCACCCATAAATCTGCAAAATGCCCTTTTCAAGCTGCTCATAAACACCCCCATAGATCTCCCGGAATGCCAGCGCACCCGCGCCGTTGGATAGCGGGCCCGCACTGGCGCGACGCGCCACCGCCCCGCCGCCTGACGAATGTCGGATGCGAAGCGCACACTGCCGTTCCGCCGGGCCGCGCCGATTCCGAGTCTGGGGGTCGCCGGGGGGGGGCGTTGGCCAAAGGGGGAACTGAGCGGGGTAGAACTTCAGATGTGTATTTGTCACCCGTGCGGTGTGTGTGTGTGTGTGTGTGTGTGTGTGGGGGGGGCGCCGTTACGGAGTGCCTGGGCCATTCGGGGGAATTCGTTCCGTCTACCTATGTGCAACATTAATACAATAAAATGTATTGATTTAATATCAAGCATAACGCTGGGGGGGGAAAAAAAAAAAAAAAAGGGGGTGGCCTGCAATATCACAGTGAGAGGCGCCCGTGACATCCGCTGTAATGTACTTTACCTGGCGCGGTATTGCATTCAGGACTCGGTATGTGCACCGAGGCCGCCAGGCTCTTGCTGAGCCGCATACGGAATACTGACGGATAGATATCAGGATGATTATGATAATGACAACACGGACTCGGACGCGCGGCGCGCGATTGTGCACATCGGGACAAGCGCATGGTAACGCGCCACATTCATCATAACGCCAATAACGCTGCGTTTGACGGGGAACAGAGAGAGAGAGAGAGAGAGAGAGAGAGAGGAAAAAATAAATAAAAAATAGGACTTATTATTGCTAATAGGACTCTCGGAATTTCGCCCCCACGGAATTATCGCCCTCGCCATCGTCACGTGGACTCCGGCGTGGCCCCTGGGGTTTCTCAGCGTGCTCTTTACTGGGCGAGAGGGCCATTATCTTATTGCCTTTAATGTCGGGGGGGGAAAAAAATGGCGGCGGCGGCGGCGGCGGCGGCTGCGGGCCAGTGCGTTAAGCTCCCAGAGTCGGAAAATCCAATATTGCGGAGAAGATAGATGTCGAGGAGGAAAAGACGGATCCCGACTCCAAAGCTATTAGAAAGTCCATTGTTTTCCAATGCTGATGCAAATTACCTCGAGCGGCGTCCCTGCATAGTTTTGCATTCCGTAATTTTGCGTTTGTGGCGAAAGGGAATCAGGTGTTGGAACTCTTTTTTTGTTTTTTGTGGCACCGGCCACAGACGGCGATTTGCGCGAATCTGCATTTTTACACCGTTTGCACTTTGTTTTTGGGTACTTTTGAAAGTTACTTTTTCTGCACTTGCACTCATAACTGTCTACCCTTTTATTTATTAATTGAGATTTTGTTTCATACCTATACCCCCCCTTTCTGCTGTTACCAGCGTTTTTTGGTTTTCGGCTGCATTCTTTTTTGGTAATCATACCGTTTTTGCACTGTTTCTACTGTAATCCATATCATTGAGGGCAATTCACGCGCGCACGTTGGTAAAAAAATTCTCCTCATTCGTACATTGTACTTGATGTTAAATGTTTTCGGCTTTTTTTTTTTTTTGGTCGTCTCATCCTTCAATATATTTAATGTCCTTTATGTCATTCATGTTGTGTGTTGCACTGTGGGCCATGAGAAACGGCGTCTCGTTCCCTGTATGTATATATATATATATTTTTTTTTTACATACAACACAATATTTTCAATACTTTTGAGGGCAATTCACGCGCGCACGTTGGTAAAAAAATTCTCCTCATTCGTACATTGTACTTGATGTTAAATGTTTTCGGCTTTTTTTTTTTTTTGGTCGTCTCATCCTTCAATATATTTAATGTCCTTTATGTCATTCATGTTGTGTGTTGCACTGTGGGCCATGAGAAACACCGTCTCGTTCCCTGTATGTATTTTATTTATTTTTTAAATTATATTTAAAATTATTAACACAATATTTACACTTTCATCTATAACACAAACCACAGACGCATATGCAGGCCTGTGAAAATGAGTGATACAGCCATAATAGGCGTGATTTTGAATAAGGAATAATGGGAATAAGAAGAACCTATTTTCTCGGATATGAGAATAAGTCTCGAGTGTGGCCATCGCGCGTCCTCGACCGCCGTTTACAAACCGGGGCCTTTCGGCGTCCGCTGTACGTCCTCGGCTCCAAACACGTTCTCACTACCTTTTCCTGGCTGGAAACATTTGAAGTGCGTAGCGTCCCCTTCAGCCTCGCCGAGAAACCGGAAGAGGGCCCAGCGCGTCGCCATGAGGAACAACTGCCTGCCTCAATGTGAGGAGGAACACGCTCGCGACACACTTTATGTCGATGCTTTTCGGCTATATGATGCCACCCATGCTCAGGAGGCATCCCGAGTTACTGTACGGCGTTGCTCCGACCTGCCCCAGTGAACCGCAGTCATGGAACGAAGTCCCCGGGGGTTCAAACACAGTCAACTGAAAACGCTGAGTTTGAGCACGAGCGGGGGGCTGCCTGCCTCAATGTGAGGAGGAACACGCTCGCGACACACTTTATGTCGATGCTTTTCGGCTATATGATGCCACCCATGCTCAGGAGGCATCCCGAGTTACTGTACGGCCAATCCGCAAGCTGGTGTTTATTCTCATGTCATGTCTCATGACCCCGCGGGCACAGAGAGTCCCGACAACACGGAACAAACGCCCACAGCGGCTGCGGAACTCTCTCTGTGTGAACGTCGGAACGTTCAGGGCCAGCGAATAAAGTTCAGTTTTTTTTTTTCCCCGAAAAGCGCGGTGTCTACATGGATTGTAGTTTTGCTCGCAGGCGTTGCTCGAGTGTTAGATAAAGGGACAGCGTGCGGATTTCGGAATGAGCGAGGCGGGGGGGGGGGGGGGGAGGGAGTCATCACCAAGCAAGGGGGGGGGGGCTTCCATGGGACGCACAGCAGGATGAGACACTGCAAAACGGTGCATTAAAGTGGACTTATTATTTTGTGCTTATTGCGTCTGACACGACAGCGCCAACCATAGAGGATGCCGAGCACCCCCCGCCGTCGCCCCCCGCCCGCCCTTAAACCCTCTGAGACGAGAGTGCCGCTGATGTGGCGCGAGGACAGCGGCGGCGGACGCACTACTGCTACTCCGCTAGTCCAACGGAGCTATTGAAAAAAAAAAAAAAAATGCATCGATATATCGGCTCTCGGAGCCATTGCCAGCAAAAGAATTCTACTACGAGAGGGCAGCACAATACACCGATTTTGCATAATTGGAGCGTTACATTTCACATACCGGCCCAAAAACACAAGAGATGCCTGATAAACAAGAGCAGAATTATGTTGAGCAACATCCTCTAAGTTTTGAGAATTGACCCTCTTCCATTTATGCCCTCCTCTGTGCGGCGTGCGTGTT
>JAFBJU010000225.1:453886-463886 GCA_016785305.1 Colistium nudipinnis | reverse complement strand
TTGTTGCAAGTGACACGCCACGGGGCCGCGCGGGCCAGACCTCTCACTCACTTTTCCCGCTCTCAAGAGTGACAGCTCTATATGCGTGGTTTACAATATCCTTAGTTCTATTTTATGTTTTTTTTGGTTTTTTGTTGGGTGTGTTCTGGGTATACTTCGAGATCGGGAAGTCATTTCTTTTTTCTTTTTCAGCACTTACTTATGTATACAGGACAAGTAAATGGAGGCTCCAATTATCAGGCGGTGAACCCGCCCCCGCCCCCCGTCGGGGAAACGGCATCTGTTCACGGCCGACCCTGTTGAAACATCTCCGCCGGCGATAAAAAGGACAGCGCGCGTCTCTCTCTCTCTCTCTCTCTCTCTCTCACTCACTCTCACTCTCACTCTGCGGCTCGCCCGAGGTCACGGCCTCTCGCCGTCTGGGGGCCAGGGGAGGAGGAGCTGCCCTCCTGACACGCGGGCCCCGGGGTCCGCTCAACTGCGGGTCTCCCCGGGTGCATCGACCTTTTCCCCCCAGACCGCAAGTATGGACAGAGGATAACGTCGGATTGTCATTTCTTTTTGTCACGTGCTACAAGTGTGAAAAGAAAGGATGAATTCATAGAGAGGCTTACTTTGAAAACGGAAACTAAAGCGGCCCCGCGATCGATCCCCCTCTCCCCGAAAAGCGCGTGCAACACAACGTCGCGTTGCTGCGACTATTTCGGCTCTCTCGCGCCGAAATCTACACCGCATCAAGACGTGGCATAAAATGTACAGAAACCGATGCGAAACACAAGCTCCCTTCCGCACTGCTTTGTGCCGTGCACGCGGGGAGGAAAAGCCAGAAGTTTAATGCCGACTTTTAGCGGCCGTTAACGCTAGCGTCGGACTATATAGTGATGACTAATACTTACAAATAGCGCCTTCAAAAAACAAAATCGATAGAAAGTAATTAAATTAAACTGTCCAGCGCATTTGCAAATTGATCCAGGAAAAAGGGCTGCGGCGATCAATAAATTCAATACATCCTTTTTACCTATATATTATTATTTTCTTTTCAATTTCTTTTTTTTTTCTCCACCTAAAGTGCAGCCGGTCCCGGGAAAAAGAGGCGTCAACATTTATGCAATTGTTTTTTTCGGTCTGTGGTGGTGGCGTCGTGTTCGTGAGTCATAACGAGGTGCTTTGCGCTGAGCGATTGTCAAAGCGCCAATTCCGTCCAGGCCGCGTCGTGCGGACCGTGCGCCACAAAAGAAAAAGTAAAGAAAAGAAATGTGCTTGTGAGACATGAGATGGCGTGACCTCCTTAGATTAAATATAAATACGTAAAAAAAATAAACTGTTACATATTAGAGATATTACCAATTCCACTCAGAGCTGACATTTCTCATTAGAACGGTTTTCAAACGCCTTTTTTTTTTTATATATATTTTTTTGGGTCGCAAATTAGACCTTTGGCGCTCTAACGGCCTCCAGTTGGAGCGCGGATTCCGAGCGCACCGCGGGGCCCTCGGCGCACAGATGTTGACGGGGCACCCGTCGAGGAGATTAACGGCACGCGCCGTGGCCAGTCCTGTGCGGCCCGTGACTTGGCCCTTTCCCCCTGTCCGTCTGTGCCTTCCACCGCCAGCGCACGGGGTCACCCGCGCACAAAGGGGCGCGGTGGAAAAAATTTAAAATTAAAAAGGTGACGCCTGCCGAGGAGAGGTAGACTTCGCGAACACTGTGCAGTGCGTTCCTGCTCAAAAGCGGGTTTCCTTATTTTTTCCCCCTCTAAAATGTCTTTTCAACAAATGTGAGAGACCTTTACATTCGCCGTCCCCCCCCTTCCTCCCTCCCTCCCCCGCGGCGGAGAAAAGGAGTAAATACAGCGTCACGCTGGCAGCCGTGATGACCCAATTTACGGCACTCAAACCACGGGGAGAAAGAAACTCCAAAAATAACGCTGATCAAATGAATCTCTCCGTTCTTATGTCTCGCTCTCCTCTCAATTTCTCACCGTTGATCGGCCGCCGCTCGCTCGCTCGCTCTCTCTCTCTCTCTCTCTCTCTCTCCCCTCCGGTTCCGCTTGATCGGTTTCTCTCCTCCTTACCTCCGTCTCGGCTCTCTCCCGCCCTCTCTTTTTATTGCACCCTCTCACTCTCTCTCTCTCTCTCCCTCTCTCTCCCTCTCTCTCCATTTCAAAAGGACAAACGTTCCCCGCAGTCACTGTGTAGCACCGCATTGGTATTCTACTCTCACTTTAGCCAAAAAAAAAAAAAAGAGAGAGTCAGGCGGCGGTATCTGCTTCCGGCAACCGCGCGGCAATCTGACACGGAGCGCACACACACACACACACACACACAGAGAGACGGGCAGAAACAGCTTGGAGAATTAAAGGAACTGTGAAATATGAGAGCGAGCGAGCGAGAGACAGGAAGAAAGAGACAGAGCCGTATTTCTGTCCGACGGTGACGCGGTTCGCCGTGCTACGGGGGGGGGGGGGGGGGGGGGGGGGGGGGGGGGGGGGGCGGGGGTAGGACACCAAAGACACGCACAGCGCATCGCTCGTGGCTGAGTCCTGGTGGCTTTAGAGAGCGAAAAGACCCAAAAAAACAACACGCCGCCAGGGTTCAGGCATCCGAACGACCGGAGCGCGCCGATCCAACTCGTGGCTGCGGGCGGATGATATCGTCATTGCGTCTGATCTGTGTACACAAAAAAGCCAATCGCAAACCAAAAATTGGAACTAAACATTTGTCCCGGGTTTCTTTCGGAGCTTCCCGGCGATTGCCACGGAACACGGCGCACGGTCCCCGGGCGGCGTTTGGCGCGCCTTCTTTGGCGATTCGCTGCGGGCCACCCTCTCGTCACGCGCGGCAAGGTCAGGGGGGCCCCCCCGGCGAGTCCGCGGACCATTGCGGCGCGGTTACGTTGCGTTCGTTGGGATTATTTCATAATGCGAGGGGGGGGGGGCTTCCCCCCTCGCCTCGCCAATAATTCGGGAAAAGAGCAGGTCATCTCTGATGGAAGCAGACGGGAGGGGGAGGGGGGGGGGCGAAAAAAAAAACGGAGCGAGATAAGTGCAAGAGGAGGAGGGGCAGGAGCGCGGAGTGCCGACAGCGGGTAGAGGTGAAAAAGAGATAAGTGGAGTGAGGGAGTGAACTCGGGACAGGCGTGGGGGGGAGGGGGGGGGGGGGGGAGAGAAGAGAGATGGTAAGGGGGGGGGGGGGTGGGAGAGAAGAGAGATGGTAAGCTCAGATAGCCTTGAGAAGGGAAAAGGCAGGGTAAAAGGAAATGCGGAAGAGGGATGACGAGGAGAAACGCGGAGAGACGGATGGGCGCGGAGGACAAGGGGGGGGGGGGGGGGGGGGGGGACAACAACAAAAAAAAATAATAATCCAGATATGGAAGCCAGCGAAGCGGGAAGCCCCCCCCTCCCCTCCGAAGTTTAAAACGGAACAGAGTTTGACGTGAGCTGACAGCGCGGCGCCAAAACCCAGTGGAAGGAGGACGGAGAGAGGAAGAGGAAGAGCAAGGAAGAGGAGGAGGAAGAAGAGGAAGACAAGGAAAGTGAACCAGTCGAAAGCGGGCCCAGGATGTGCGAGTTTTTCTTGGGTTTTTTTTTTTTGGGCGTTTGAAATATGCTATTTAGATATTCAGCACCAAACCAAAACCCAAAACGGAAACATCCGAAACCCTCGTATGAGTCTCCCACAGGCCGAGGCACTTCTTGAAACACAAATCCTGGAGTGTCGCATCCCCCCCCCCCCCCTCGCCCCCCTGTGCCGCAAACAAACGACTCAATCTAACGGATTTGCATCCACTTCGCGCATTGCGTGCGGCGACCCCCTGTCCGTGACCTCTCGCGCCACCGGCCGGGACAGGAAATGAGCCGCGTACTGTAGACATAACATCGCGGACCGAACCAAATATCGAGCTTTGAGGTCAAAAAGGGCGACGCATATCTTAATGATACGTTTCTTGCGTCGAGGGGCGGGGGTCAAACCGTGAGAGCAACGGGTCCTTACCTTCCTTGCAGTACTTCCCCCTGAAGCGGGTGTGGGTGCAGTCGCAGTGGACCTCGCCGTACCGGACGGAGCAGAAGCCGCCGTTGAAGCACGGGTTCTGTTTGGTGCAGAGGTGCTCCAGGTCGCTCTGGATGCCCTGGCTGTTCAGCAGGGTGGGCGGCGTCTCCCCCACCTTGAGGTTGGAGATGAGGCCCAGGAAGGGCGGCTCGTACTTCACCGTGCTGGACGTCAGCGCCGAGAGGCGCACGTCCGGCGGGATGCCGCCCACGAACAGGTCGCTGACCACCGCCATCTCCCTCCGCTTGGACTTGACCTCGGCCACCTTGGTCTCCCCGTCCACCATCAGCAGGGTCTCGCGGAAGTTGCGCGTGAGCAGCACCATGTGCCAGCGGTCGTCCGCCACCGGCGTCTCCGTGTGCAGCGCGGCGGGCTCGGCGCAGTGGATGGCGAAGCGCAGCTGGAGGCGCCCGCCGGCGATCAGCAGCTCCAGGAAGTCGCAGTTGCCGCCGTCGTCCAGGTACAGCACCAGGGCCCTGCTGGCGTTCGTCTTCAGACTGAAGCTGAGCTCGCCCACCGATCCGGCTTCCCAGCGGGCGTAGCGCGCCCACTGGCCGGGCGCCCCGCCGAACTCCAGCAGCTCCGCCGCGCCGAGCAGGCCGAGGAGGGCCAGGGGCCACAGGGGCCAGCACGGGCGCCTTGGCGCCCTCGTCATGCTGACAGTAGCCAAGATGCCAAATGTGAACCCCCAATTACGAATATCCAATTATGACTAATAAAGGCTCACAGGTGCTCCGGTTCCGGGTTTCCTGGCGACTCGGCGGTTACTTCCCCCCTCGCCTCGCTGCTCCCTCGAATGTTCCCCTTCTCGTCTTTATCCCGACTCTCTCCTCCGTCTCTCCATCAGTCGCCGCCTCCGGGACTCGGAGGGGAGGAATGAGGGAACGGCAGCAGAGGGAAAGAAGGGACGGGGACGGGGGGAGGTGGTACGATAATTCCAACAGAGACGTTTATTTCCTCCTTCGGAAGCCTCTCCGTCTATCCTGGAAGGGGAAAAAACAGGAGCTTTTTGTCTCGAGAACCCGGATCTCGACGCCACTTCCAGGAATTTCCGAGCGCTCGGCCAAACGCTTGCGGCGGGACTTACCGGATTGCGATCTTCCTCGAGGGGGAGCTCCGGCGGAGCGAGAGGGAGCGGAGGAGAGGGAGCCGCGGCGTAGACGGGTGTCAGAGCCGGCTGGTGGAGGTGCTCATGTTTTTGGGTTTTTTTTGGAGGGGGGTTTTTGGTTTTTTTTAGCGCCGCCCCATCCCTCACCCGGAAACTCTCAGAGCCGAAAGGCAGACGCAGGTAGGGGTCCCATCATGATGACGGCAGGTGGGGTTCTGTAGAAGAAACACAAAGAGGGAAAACAAATATATATAAATGTAAAATACATCTAAACACAACAACTTAAAGACAAGGGTGTCCGTACGAACCAAGTATGAAATACTACTCAATACTTCGTGACGCCGTTTTTTTTTCCACGCGGCCTTTTCAGCGCATTTCATCTTTCATCCGCCTTTCCACGTTTAGCCGCCGCGCGCTTTGGAGTCGAAAGCTGACGCTTCGGAAGGAAAAAATCAAGAAAACGGGGGAAAAAAAAAGCCCGTCTGGAGCCGAGCAATAAATACTTTTGATTTAAGCCAGGGTTCCAGACTCCCCCGGGGGTCTTGATGCCTCAAGAAGATATGTCGAGCGGTGCTACGCAGCCTTGACATAACAGACTCGTACGCAGTTGGGCTTGCTGTCATGTGTACGCAGTTTTAGTTAAAGACGCACACACGCGCACACACACACACACACACAAGGCACATGCAAAGTGGACGCATCGTTAAATCCAATGGGATTCGGAGTGGAGGCATAGTCTCCACCACAGACCCCTCGACCCCTGTCCATCCTTTGACTGTATGCGGAACATTGCCAAAGCCCAGCATGTGTGCTTGCGATCGGCTGGGCGGCTTTTTGTTTTGGGTTTGGTTTGTTTTCGTTCCTTGTGCCCCCCCGCCCCCCCCCCCACCTCCCCCGCAAAATCTTCCCATTCCCCGCAGAACGGGCGCGTGAGGCGGCGCCAGGCTCTCCGCTCGTCCTCCCCTCCTCCGCAAAACCACTCCGCTCCGAGACAATCACCTGAAGGCTGGTTTGAACGCCGTAGCTGCCCACCACGCGGCTCCCAGTTTTTGTTTTTTTTTCCTTCCCCTCCAAAAGGGGAGACACCCTGTTCGGAATTGCAAATGCGCAGGCGAAAGCGCTTTCGCGAGCGCACCGAAAACAACCCCGGAGCGTGTGAAATATTGATACAGTGCGATAATCGAGACAAAACGAAAACAGAGGTGGCATACACACCAATATTTACCCATGCAAAACCGCGCTCCCCCGTGCGCGCCCACGCCGAACGGGTACGCATTGTAAACGCCGTTTCCACGGGCAAACAAGTGGACGCGCGCGCACACACGCGCGCACACACACACACACAAACAGACCATAGTCTGGCCTGGCAGGAGCCATTAATCGCGGCCCGTGAGAGGCTCGGCGGTGCACTATCAGTCAGCGTGGGGCTGTGGCCGCCGCTGCGGCGCTCTAATTAACCGGAGAGGCCTGCTGAGCCACAACCAACATTCCCGGTCAAGATGGAGAACACAGATTGAATATGGGGGGGCGGGGGGGCGGAAATAAATAAAGAAAGGAAAAAAAAAAGAACAAAAGGTGGAGAGATAACCGGAGAGGGGAACGGTTTGGAATCAAAGCGTTTTCAGGCGAGCCGCAAATGCAGCCTTTTGTTTGTTTGTTTGTTGGTTGGTTTGTTTTCCCGCTGCTGTGCTTCCCCCTGCCAGACGACTCCAGACATGTCCCGGAGTAAAGTCGGCGCGGTCTGACGTCCGCTCGGACGACACGTTTCCTATTTAAAAGGAAATATATATATATATATATATATATATATATTTTTTTTACTGTTGCTTTCCTAATATCGTGTCGATGCAGCGAGATTCTGTAACCCCCGCCTGTTACAAGTCGCTTTGCACGAGCGAAATGTGAAATGTTTGCCAAGGGCGGAGGGGGGGAGGGGGGCAGTGAGAGCGTGGGCGATTAGGTCCGTGTGTTCGGGCCCTCGCGGCACACGTGTGGGCTGCCTCCGTGCCCGGGGATGTTTGGGCAGGGAGCACAAGGCTCAGTGGCCGGGCCTCCAGGCTGAGGCCCCCCCCAGCCCCCCACACACACACACGCGCACGCACGCACGCACACCCCACACGCTCCACTCAACAAGCCCACAGCTCTGCTGGCCTTATCTGGGCAACGGAGAGAGAGAGAGAGAGAGAGAGAGGGTAAGAGACGCTGGCATGGTGAAAATAGCGAGCGAGGCCTGAGAAAGCGGGAGACGGGATGAGAGAGGATAAAGGGAGCACTCGCCACACGTTTTTTTTTTTTCGTTTTTTTTTTTTTTGCGCAGGCAGCGCTCGTTGCAGATGCCTCTTGGCTCGCTCACTTTCATCCCCTGGCCCTTCAAAGAAACGCAGGGTTTTTTGTTTTTTTTGGGGGGGGGGGAAACACAGGAAAAAACCCTTACAATACAAATGGAAGGCCAGGCAAGTCACTGGAATATATTTTTAAAAAATTAAATAAATAAATAAATTGTGAAAAGATCACTGCATCATTCCTACAATTACCGTGACGGCAAACCCTGCGTCGCAGGCACTTCAATGGCGGCCGGGGTGCTGCCTCTCGGAAACAAGAGGTGGGCGACCCGTCGCGAGGGGCCCCTTTAAAAGACGGTGTATCGAGGAAAGTTTGAGAACACTTCCGATTCCCACAGCATTGCCTCGCTTAGAAGGGCGGGGGGGGGACCGGGGGGGGGGTGGGAGGGGGGGGGCGCCACGCCCTCTCCGTCGCGCAGGAATCATGGAGGGATGCGACAGGTAAAATAAGAGGGACGGCGGCCAGCGAGGAACGGGGTCGAGGGCGGGAGAGAGGGGAGGGCCCGCCGGGGCCCACCGAGCGATCCGGCGCGAATTGGCGTTGGTATGTGACTGTACCGATTACCATCTTAAATATGCCGACGAAGGCCATTCTCCTCTCCCCGCGCCACAGGCACCCTATTAGGACGGGTCTCACGGTCATCCTTGAGAGCGGAAGGTGGGGGGGGAGGGGGGGGGGGGGGGGGGGGGGGGAAGGGGGGGGGGGGGGGGGGGGGGGGGGGGGGGGGGGGGGGTGGCTGGAAACTAGGGAGATTTAACCCCAATTAAAAGGGGAGAAATTAAATAAGCCTCGTGATAAGTTTCTTTGGCACTTATTTCTTGGACTTGGAAAAAAAATGTTAACATTTCCACCCCATAGTGTTGGAACACGGCAATTTGGAAATTCAGACAGGCGTTATCGTCAATGTCGGGAAAGCCAAATTAAATTCTTGGTTAATATTCTGGTGGCTATCGGCATTTCTTTGGGAAAAAAAGGTACGAGCGGGCACAATTGAGAGGCAACGCGCCGTTTCTTTGGCTACCTCCTGCGACCGAAATAACCCTGCTCAACATTCCGGCTAAAGTCGCCGTCCGAAAACCTCGCGACCCCGAACCGGAGCGGACAGGGGCTGAGCGGATCGATGCCGAATGCGCCGCCGCCGACCTTCAATTGTTAAAAAACCCATCACATCCCTGTCGAAAGTAGCGCCCGATTTAATTCAATTTCTGTTCATGGAAAAATCAAAGTAGTAAGTCGTCGACCAGCCAAATAACGATACGGGTGAGCCAAATATTGCAACTACGAATATTGATGATATGATGTCATTAGATTAAATAAGTATAAGTTGTGTTTTATGGACCAAACTGGGCGCGTTGTCGCGCACGTGCGCTTGCACCCATGTCGTTTCTCCTGGAGGGACACATTTTTGGTTTTAGGCCATCATTCAAAGGTCAAAGGTCTTTTGCTACGCAAAATGGTTGCAAGACAAATGCGCGTGCATTTTGCATTTTCATGAATGAACCGCATGGGGGAGAACAGAAACAGAATAACAACGCAGGAAATGGCGCGGTGCGAGCGACTATTTAAGCCAGCAAATTGTGGGGCGCGCGGGCGCCTGGATGCGACGGATGACAAAAAGCGGAATTCAAATAAAACGTCAACGTTTTGTGTGTGCGAGGTCGTTTGTTCGTCTCCCCACGAACCTGTCGTGATAACCCTCTTTTCTCTTGTGGACCTCTTCTTTTTGTTTGTTTTTTTTGTTTTTTTCCCGGCCAAAATGTCACGGTTGCATTTTCCTCTATAATCCTCGTACGAAGCGTCGGTGTCAAAAAGAGTTTGGGGAGGTGTTGGGGGCCAATGTCACACATTGGCCCCCGGAGGCGACGCCACCGGATTTTTGTCAAGTTGCAGAATGTCAGGGACATAAAAAAAAAAAAAAAAAAAAAAAAGAAGGAAAACAAAACAAAAAAAGGAATAAACCAAAAAATGAACATTTGTCGGCTTGACAAAAGAAACTGCGATGGTAAT
The DNA here is from genome assembly GCA_016785305.1 of Colistium nudipinnis. Taxonomy (NCBI): domain Eukaryota; kingdom Metazoa; phylum Chordata; class Actinopteri; order Pleuronectiformes; family Rhombosoleidae; genus Colistium; species Colistium nudipinnis. The sequence continues at coordinate 454,379 of JAFBJU010000225.1, read as the reverse complement.
AAATACAAATAGAAATAAATACATGTTTGCTGTCCCACAAGCTCCCAATTAGGAAAGGCAGCTCTGCTAATTTGGCATTTTCTGGCAACCCACGGCGGTCGGAACACATTCATTAATAGTGCTTTTCAAATCGGCAGGCTGGCAACGCGTCACGTGACACGCGGTCAGGGTCCCGACGTATGCAATTAATGAGCAGCTTGAGGGCGAGGCACTCCTCAGGGCACCTTCTACGCAGGAGCCCTCATCCTCTGCTCTCGTCCTCCTGTATGTATTCAGTCATACATACATCGTTCATCACACCGCACCTGCTATTTCCTGCGTTACATTTTTTCCCATACTCCCTAAGTAAACCTGCAACCCCCCACCCTCCCCCCCTCCCCCTCCTCCCCCTCCTCCCCCTGCCGCACTCTCGTCACGTCCCTTTCATCCGCCCTGCCGTGTTTACCTTCGTAAGCGCCTACTAACCACTTTGAGAGACCCGACCACAATAGCA
>JAFBJU010000225.1:438886-451386 GCA_016785305.1 Colistium nudipinnis | reverse complement strand
CGTCATACCCCCACCAACAGGGTTTTTTTTTTTTTTTGTTTGTTTTTTTTTGTTTCCCTTCTGTCAGACCGGAGGTATTGCGAACTAACGCAGCTCCCCGCTAAAACTGCCTTGGAGATAGTGCGCGGGGGTGTCATCGGACACCCAGCGACGCTCGCTCCCGCAGAGTGGCGGCGCGTGGGTGTTGGTCTGTGGGACAACGCGCGAGACAGGGTGGCGTTGCGATGCAGCAACGCAACCCCCCCCCCCCCCATATGGAGGGGGAAGGGGGCAATGATCAGGAAGCGAACGCGTGCGGCGTCCGTCCCCCAGCGTGCCGTCAACGACGGCGGCATGTTGTCGTGCGTCCCCCGCCTCGCCGGCCAGATTACGCACGCCCGCACTCGTGACATTCCACGGCAACACAATGACAAGCAATGGGTTCCCCCCTCCCCCCTCCCTCCCCCCCACCCCCCCGCATTGTGCCGCCCGACTTCACTCTGCCGCTCCGTCTTCCGTCGGTAATCTCCCCACATCTACCGCGTCTCCGGGCCCATCTGAGGCCGGAGAATGACACCGCGCGCGAGGCGAAGGCGACCAATACGAAAAAGAAGTGCGGTAATTACCCGCCGACAAAGGGGGGTTTGTGGTCGGTTTTAATGGCGCGGGGGAGTCGAAGGAACATAATTAAGGCGGCCTCTCTGTTGTCGTCTTGTTTTCTGCACTTAATTGCGACAGGCCGACACAATACCTGACGGCACAAAAGGTTTGCGGAGGCGGCTGTGATGTGTGTGCTTTTTTTTTTTTTCTTTTCCGCTTCTCCTTTTTGTTACCACCCGGCGTGGTAAACACCTGGGCGACGGTTTAATAAAAAAAAAAAAAAAGGGTTTAAAAAAAAAAAAAAAAAAAAAAAAAAAAACAACAAACAAGCGTTTCTGTGGCCGTAACCCGGGTTAAAAAGTGAACATGGGAACACGTACGCCTCTGACCTGGAGGTTATTGCAAATGGACTGTTTGCACAAAAGGGGATTGACCCTGCGATAGCGCTGCAATAACAATGGATGTTTGGTCAAAGGCTTTAAGCCCGACTTATTATTATTATTATTATTATTATTCTTCTGTCAACCGGACGGACAAGAAGCAACCGCGGCTACAGATCTTGGGTTAACATTGAATTCCCCCGTCCATCTTTAAAGACAACAATCAAACACAAACGGCTATTTGCTTCAATCCCACTGGCACACTCAATTTTGGTTCAGCCCCATCTTCGACCGTCAAATATGTCTTCTTCAGAGATAAACAATGAGACAATGCTAACACCGAAACGAGGGGATTGGCTTTTTTTTGCAAAATCCCGTTCCCATAAAGACGGCGGCCGGATTTACGCCAAGCATTATTCTATGACGTCATCTTTGAATCAAAGGCACTGCATGACATCACCACGACATCAGCACGACACCAGCGTCGACCGACTTCTGCATCCGTCATCCGAATGCGGCCATGACACTTTCAAAACCTTCAGCGCCGCCCCACGCGCGCACGCGCGCGCGAAGCACAAATCGAAAATTAATTCCGACGCTTCACACAGGAGGGGGTCTCAACTTTTTCGACAATTTGTGCGTCCTTCAGTGCCTCATAAAAAATTTAAAAAAACCTTTGGTACTTCAGCACATCTAGGCTGGCGATCAACATGTTCAGCAAAGCGTTTCGCCAAGGCAGCGTTAACCCTGCGTTTTATTCACCGTTTTGCGCCTGAACGTTTTGACGAGCGTCATTGTCCAAGGCCGGCACCAGACATTCAATACCCATTCCCGACGACATCCGTCCCCGGACGCCGCCGCCGCCCCCTTCGTCCCGGCGCGCCAATCTCAGCGGAGGAATGCGGATCTTTGTGAAGACTCTGAACGGCAAGACCATCACCTTGGACGTGGAGGCCCACGACACCATCGAGACCGTCAAGGCCAAAATCCAGGACAAGGAAGGCATCCCGCCCGACCAGCAGCGGCTCGTCTACGCCCTCAAGCAGCTGGAGGACAGCCACACCCTCTTGGACAACAACATCCGGGGGGACGCCACGCTTCATCTGGTGCTTCGTCTCCGAGCGGGAAAGTAACCCCCTGTTCGCCAAGACGCCCCTGCACCCTAGCCATCATTCCAGTGTCGCAATCCCAATGCCAGTGATAGAATTGAGTTTGATAAACGCACAAAGGCAAATGCTTGTCGAGGCCTTTTGGGGGGGGGGGGGTCAATTGTTTCCTATATATATAAATACACAATTGCCATGCATGCAGTGTTATTGTTCACCTGACATATAAATGTGGATGTCCGTATTTATTCTCCAACATTTTTGGAAAATGATTGATGGCATGAAATAATATATAAAAAAAAGAAACAACAACAAAAAAAAAAAAAAACATACTCCAAATAACCGATAATAAAAAACGATTTCCAGCTGCAGCCCTGTTTACCGAAATTGACGCGCCGCGTCTCACGCGCGAGCTCGCGCATGTCAGGAATCATCATCATCCTCCGTCCGCCCCCGCCCCCTCCCTCTGCCTCCCCTCTCATCCGGTACTTCACCGCAAACGCGCCGCCTCCGCGACGGTAAGTTTCGGATAATTGAACCGGGGACAGGGAGCGGGTTGAGAGAAAAAAAGATTCGAGATAATGAGAGGAGAGCCTGTCCACACAATTACAGCTTTAATTAAAGCCAGGAAGGATGCCAGAGGCGGCCCGGGGCCCGCTGGCCAATAAATGGAAAGGTTATCTCACCCGTTGACAGTGGTGCGAGAAAAAATAAAAATAAATCCGCGCACGCAACAAGAGTGACTTGCATACGGCCCGCTCTGGCCAGCGTGTGTCTGCACATAATTAAATGCGCTAGTTGTGCGTCGGATGGAATTAAGATGGCGATGAGGCCAACGTGGGCGCTGGCACTTGAATGGGTGCCCTTTTCCAAAATGGCCAATCCTGGACAGCTCTCCTTCCCAGGGAGAGGCGACGATCCACAGGCCAATCAAACGTCAAATGTGAATATTCCCCGCACGGGTTCATTCAAGCTCAATTGTGGCAAACCACTTCGCGCGCCGCCATCCCCGCGGTGGGGTTGGATGGACGTGTGGGCAACGCGTTTCCTGTCGGGGGCAAAACGCGAACCACTCCGGCCCGACCGCTGTCCTTAGAACGCCTCTTCAGCCTTCTGGCCGCGGAGTTCACGGCCGCGATGAGCGAGCGAACGGGAGAGAAGACTGCTCGGGCTGCACGGCAGAAGAGGGAGGCCAGAGAAACGCGCTCGCAGTCGGGCCGGGCCTTCGCGTTGACGCCGTATCGACGCAGCACTCAGCGAGCGGCCGACTCAATACATGCGCTTGTGCTGCAAGCGGCCCTAAACGCTCCATCTTAAATGTTTATGGCCCGTGCCTTCATAAACCCCCGCCGCCAACGCAGCTCCCCGGGGGAGGGCTGGCGAACGGCTCCGGCGCGGCCTTTAGCGAGCGGCGCGCAGACCGCAAAAAAGACTCGGGGGGGGGGAACTTCAACTCTCAAATTGCAGCTTTTGCCGATCCCCTTTGTTCTCGACACGCCGCGTCCAACGCGCCCCACGCCAACTCAGTAACGCGCCGGGCCCCCGCCAAAGCGAGCCCATCGCCAACCTCAAGTCCGTAGAGTACACATGGTTCGAACCTTAGGGAAACCCCTGCACCGTCCGTGCGAGCCGGTGCATTGAGGCGCCGCCATGTGAACAGGTCGAACGTTACACGGCCGGTCTGCGCAGCTGGCGGTACACGGAGTGGATGCGACCCCGGGTCACCTTTCGTTTGCCCGCCCCCCCCACCCCTCCCGCCAGCGATTCGCAAGTATGACAAAGAGTCCGGCCAAGCGTGCCGCAGAGCCCCCGCACATAAATGCGCCCATTAACAAAGTGGCTTCCCCGCCTTCCATCAAAATGCCAAAAAAAAGGCCTGATTCGGATTTACCCTTCGAGGGGCGTGCTCCATGTTCCGCTTAATTATGGGCCCGTAATTCCGGGCCCCTCTCGTTTCCTTGCCTCACCAACTCCCTCCGCCACGCGGTCTCCCTGACCCGCGGAGGCTCCGTTTCCCCCGTGCCCTAATTTCTTTCTCCAAAGAATAACAAAAAAACAGTCGGCAGAGAAAGACTAGGATGAAGGCACACAGGCAAAAAGTGGCAGGTGTCCAAATCGGTGCATCATCCCGTCCTCCTCCGCCAAAAAAGCTGACAAGCTTCCAAGGGAGGCCTTCCGAGGTCACGAGGTCATTGTCGCTTTTCTTGGCTTGGGAGAGACAAAACCAGGCTGCAGGTAGGGGACGCACGTCAGTACCGCGCGTCCTGCAATGACGTCGCATCACTTTTCTTTACGAAATACAGTATTTCGTCCTGCATCATGTCTTAGTCAACCCCCCCCCCCACCCTCCACAAGCCATTATGAAAAGACAAAAAGGTTACTTGTGTTCAGCGGCTTCACAAAAACAAACCCCCGAATATTTCCACCGAACCGCGCGCTCTCGTGCCAACGCACACGGCCAGCTGCTCAACCGTCCCTACATGAATGCGCTGGATTAACGCAGTCAACAGACAAGGAGAGGGGGGAAAAAAAAAAACGATAAACACGCGCGGCGCGACGGACCGACCCCGGCTCGGAGCGAAACCCCGAATGGGCCGCGCCCACGCCTCGAGTTGAATGGATGCCGCCGAGGATTATGTGCAGCCGTTGATTGCGATTTATCGTCTCCCTTTCTCTCCCCACTTCGAAAACGCGACGCCGCGTCGGCCCATTTCATCATTTAATCTCTTTGTTTACCTGAGTGCGTCGCGCTCACTGAAGCGTGGGCCGAAAAGTGTTCAATGCCCCCCCAAAAAAAAAACGATCAAAATAAAATGAATAAAATAAATAACGGAGGCACTTAAAAGGCCTTAAATGAATTGTTTCCAGTTTGTGACGCCGTGTCCGAGACGACTCGCTATTATGAGGTAACCAATCGAACTGAGCATTTTGGGGCCGTCGATTGCCTCAGTGTTTCCCATCAGCCCCGCGGAAGAAGGCCGGAAGATGACTTAACGGCATTCGCACCGGCATCCGAACCGGGCGTCGTCGGAAGACGCGGCGCAGGCTCCGAAGGCGGGCCGCCGAACGTCGGGGCGGTGAGCGCGCCAGGAGAGGCCGCGCGTCCCGCGCCAGGCCCCCCCCCCCCCCCCCCCCCCCCCCCCCCCCCCGCGCGCCAGGAGAGGCCGCGCGTCCCGCGCCAGGCCCCCCCCCCCCCCGCCCGTACCGGCCCGCCCACATCCCTGCGAAACACTGCCATTTAGACCACACGCAGCGGCTCGACAGCACGGCCGTGCACGGGCGCGTGTGTGTGTACGCGGATAACGCAGCGAAGGCACCCCGTGGCCAAACCCGGCGGCTGTTCTCCTTGCCGCGGCTGGGGGGGGCTGGGCTGATAAAGGGGACGGGTTGTCTCATTTTTGGGCAGAGGGAGCATCCCAGTGTTAGCCTCTGTGGTCATGAATTATTCCACGCCCACGCCCTCCCTGAGTACCTGGAGTCGACTCCGCGCAGACAGAGTCGAGGGGCTTTGACCGACAAAGCTTTTGATCCCACAACAGCCGCGCGCTCTATGATCCACGTCTCTCCGGGGCTCTCTCTCTCTCCTTTACTCCCCTCTCCCCCCCCACCCCCCCGCCCCCCCGCCCGCCTCTCCGTCTCCACCCGCTCTTTGTCTGAACTCTCGTCCTGTCCTGGGCGGATTAGGGTGAAACGTAGTCAACGCCGGCGTTAGAACCCGGATCGAGCGAGGTTCCGCGCCGCGGCATAAGTGCGCACGGTGGCGTTTCATGACCTACGGATAACAGCTCAGGTTGAGCCTAAAATTGAAAAAAAAATTATAATAATCTGCGATTTGAGTCATAGCATTCTCCAAATATTACGTACCACCTATCTACAAATACAAGGCGTGGTCAAAGCGCTATCACAAGGATGTTGGGGGGGACGGGGGCTCGAGAGGCCGAAACGGATGCTTGGCCGAGCAACCGAAAAAAACAGAGGCCCCAAGGCGCCGCCACTTTGGAATACTTATGTGACGCAACGGAAATTCCAATCTCCTTTTGCGCCTCGGAAACCGTCCGAACGCGGCCCCTCGCGCTCCGATGCCACTGCATCACAGCTTGCTTTCGCATCACAGCCTCCTGCTCGGCCCCAAAACTGGGGCACGTGGATTTTGGGGGGAAACTTCGAAACACCTCCACTCAGGCCCCTTTAAGTCCCGAGAAAACAGGTGGGCGGAGGCGCATCTCTGTTCAGACGAGCGACGGCGCCGTGCGGGGATTTGAACTAAATGCGTGCGAGCATACTGGCCCGGCCAAGTGTGCGTTCCCTCGCATTTAAACGCACACAGCCTTTTTCTTTCTTTTTTTATCCCCCCCCCTCCTGTCGCATTTGCGGGGGAAGACAAGCCTTAAAGTAGGTCCAACGACCACTGCCCAAAATTGGTTTGTGGGATCCGCGGCAATTTTTGTCAACATTCAAATGTGATCTTAGAGTGTGCGCCTTCCGCGCCTGAGGCACGCGCCGGGACTCGCCGAACGGAGCTAAAATGAGGAGAAGCGCCGAAATGAAATCGGACTGGGGGAAACGGATAAGGAATAACAATCACATCGTCCAATCTCCATTTGCCCCCGTTTTAATATTACAATTAACTCCAAGGTGGCGATGGCTCGTGGAAAGATTTAGAGATCCGCGACATTAATTTCCACGCTTCGTCCCGACTAAAGACTTGCCACACGTGAGCGGGGAACGACGGGCGCAATTTTGCAGATGAGGAAAGGGTCAATTACTGCGTAATGCGGCCTCCCCGTGGAGTTATTATGTTTATATTGCCAGCGATAAGTCAGCGATGAGGCCGTCCGCTTTTACGACTGCGCGCGCCCAGCACCGGCGACGCAGCACTAAAACCCGCCCTTTCCTTCTCAGCGTGCAGGTGCGTTGGGGTTTTCGCAGCAGCCCCCCCGCCCCCGCCCCCCCCGGAGGGATAACAGACGGACACAGAGGAGAACAGGTGCCTAAATCGGAGAGGGAAACGCCATACATAATTCACGCGCTTTAAGTCGAGCGCTTTAAGTCGAGCGCTTTAAGTCGAGCGCTTGACCCACAAACGGGACCCCCCCCCTCCCCTAAACGCGTCACCCTTTTTTCCGGATCGTCCTTTCAAGCATCTCGGGCCATCTGCGGCAAGCGAAGCGACGAGGGGCGTTTTTTTTTTTGTTTGTTTTGTTTTTTTGCACGAGACGGCTAATGAGGCAGAGGGGAGGAAAGGCGAGAGCAGGGCAGAGGTGGAAAATGAGGCGGAGACAGACCGACCGCGGGGGTTGGCGCGCTGATCCAATGCAGTGCCCCCCCCACCCCCCGCCCCCACGAGAGAGAGCTAAGCCTATTAGCTAATAAAGAGGAAGTGGATGGAAACGAGGCAGGAGGTGGCCTAATCAGGTTTGCCCAAGGTGTTAAGGCTTAAGTAGTAGTGGCTGGAGACCCTGGAATGTGTAAGACAAGGACCCCGGACACTGCCCCCCCCCCCCCCCCCCTTCGGACGCATCTCCCCGCCGTTATTTTTACAACACGCGCAGGACGCCTTGGGGGAAACAAAATGCATTCCTGCGACGCCGTGAATGGTGTCGGGAGACGCACGTGGTCGGGGCAACCGTTGCCGAGCCAAGAGAGACGGCCCTCACGGGCCGATTCTACATAAGATGTCCAATACAACTCGGCACAATTGATTTCACGTTCAAGTCATTTTATTTTTTGATTTTTTTCCTCTCTTCCCCACGTCCATTTGAGCACAAAACGATAAATAACCGCTCGCCATGTGGCGTGGAATCAAGGGAAGCACAGCATTCCAGCCCGAGCCAAGGTGTCGGCTGCCTTTGTCGGCGAAGTAGAGTGTGCGTATGCCTGTGCGCGCGTGTGTGTGTGTGTGTGTGCGTGTCCCTGCCACCTCACTGCGGCTCCGGAGGCAGGGGAAAAAAAAAAAAACTGCGAACGGTGCCCTGAGGCACTAAATGTCAGAATAGGAATGGAGGGGGAAAAAAACAACAACAACAAAAAAAAAAACTAAAAGCAGACATGGAGAATAACATGGTCCAAGACGTTTATGGCGGCAAGCCATTTATCAGAAATGCCTACGGTTTATGACCCAAAAAAATTTAAAAATCCAAAACAATGATCCACTTGATAGCAATTAATTTGGAACCACAAAGCTAGGGATCCTGGGAATCCTGCCTCTGGACAATTTAGGTACAACATCCCTTTACAAGTACACCGCACCTACTGAAAAGAGTCAAGTCTGGCACCGACACCGGGCGAACGATTGAGTGTCACTAATTCTGTCCGGCACGACACGTTGCGGGAGAGGAAAGCAAAACGACATCTGGCACGCGACAGATGAGAAGCGCGTGGCACTTTCAAGGATCTTGGGGATTTCGAGCAACACGATGCATTTTTCACACCGAGTAAAGAGAGGAAAGATATTTATAAAAAAAAAAATAAAAAAAAAAAGAATGTCATCACTGGGAAAGCCGGGCCACCGCGAAGAATTTGTCCCTGCATGCCCCTTCCTTTCAGAGCGGACCTTGAAGAAACCCATTGGGGACCAAGCCGATATGTTTGGAGCGCGCGTGTGGGTGTCAATCGTTTCCATTCGGCTGAAACGGGAGGCGGCCGCAGACGGGCTGGGACGGGGACTCCCCCCCCCCCACTCCCCCCCCCCCCCCCACCACAACTTTCAGACACGGATTTGGCGCCCCCGTCAACGGGATAGGAGACGGCCATTACATATTGACACGGGTGTGTCTGTGGCAGACGTTTCATGTATTATTTCAAGTGGAATGAGGAACTTTTGCATCAGCAGATGGAAATGAATTATTAAGGGGCCCTCAACCATCGTCCTTCCTCCTCCTCCTCCTCCTCCCCCTCCATCTTCTCCATCCCCTCTCTCTTGGCAGAAGCGCCGGTGAGGTCCACTTAAGACCCGAGTGCACTTTGGTTGGGCCACTCAGTTTTCGCTCGACTGCCTGGTCAGGTGTAACGTCCGTGTTTTTGTTTTTTTTTTGGTTGAGGAATGCCACACCGATTCAGTCTGCAGGCGCGCGAGCACTGGCGGTTACGTGCGCTCGGAAATGGCGGGCCAGCAGGAAAAATGATGTGCTGCATCGCGACGCTTAAAAAGCTAACTTGGCGAGAGCCAAGTTGGACTCCGACCAAGGTCTTTAACGGGCAGCTCTGGGCTATCGATTCACGCTATAATGGGGCTTAGAGCGAGAAGAGATGAAGAGTATTTTGGGTTTTATATATGTGTGTGTGTGCACGGGCGCACGTGTGTGTGTGTGTGTGTGTGTGTTTGGGCGTGAGAGTTTGGCGGAGAGGTAGTGCTCTATTATTTATCACCTGTACTTCGAAGCATAATGGCACATGACATCATGCCCGCGTATTAGCACCTGCAGTGACCCCCGGTGTCTGCCGGCAGCTGGCTGGAGCCTGCCGGGCTACAACAACAACAACAACAACAACAACAACAACGACGACGACGTTGGGCTCCACGCAATTGGTCGGATAATGGCTGAGGGGCAACGCAATCTGTCTTCACCTATTGTTTTCTCGTCCGTCAACGTTGTTCGGAACGGCCGTTGTGCAGCCAAAAACCACCACCCTAACAACCACCTTTAAGAGGCACCCGATTCAATTATTTTGCGAGACAAGTGTGAAATAAAATGAGTGTGTGGGGGGGGGGGGGGGGTGGATGGGAGGGCGCCCCCCCCCCCCTTCCGCAATGGCTTACATGCAACGCGAGCCGTCGCTTGAAAAAAAACGAAAGCACTCGACGAATGTCCACGGCCGCCTGTCGATAGTGTTCTCTTTTGTGACAAGTACATTTGGAATTTCCTTTTTTTTTTTTTGTTGTTTCCATGGCTACCGCAGTCCAAACGCCCCGGCCGACCATCGCCGTGGATGCCGGCTGCAGATTGAAACTGCCTCTGTGTGCTAAGAGCTGCTGGAGAGAATGCAAAGCAAAGCGTTTGCCGAAACCTATCTTCCGCCTTGTGGGGGGGGGGGGAGGGAAAGAAAAAAAAAAAAGACACTTAAATGACAGGAAATGCACAAAAACAAGGACAGGGAAATAGACAGCCGCTCGCGGAACTCCAGCTGCCACCATCAATCTGCGGGAGAAAAGAGGAGGATCAAGAGATGGTGACAGCTTTGCAACCTGAGCCAAGGAGGAGAGGCGGGATCAATGCAGCGAGGGGGCGGGGGGGGGGGGGGGGGCCGCCTGCATAGGTAATGGATTGAGATGATCCCCACTCGAGATCTGCGAACGGAAAGGGGGGCCTGCAAGAGGATCAGGCCGAGAGCTGAGGGGCGGCGGCGGCGGCGGGCAACGCCACGGGACGCCACCTGGGCCGCGGCCTCCTCTGCCTCGGCGGGAAACGCGGGACCGTTTCCGCGGCCTGCCTGCCGTAGGTACACCATCATTGAAACGACGTAATCGCGGGCACTTAAATCACATCACATCACATCACATCACAACACAACACACTCGCGCCCACTGCGGGGCGTAACGCGACACCGCCCTGTCCCAATTGAGCAGGTGCAAAAGGGGCAACAATGGCTGCATTAGCTGGATAATAGAAAGAGGAGTACTTACAAGTTCTTATCTCTGTCTCTCTCTCTCTCTCTCTCTCTCTCTCTCTCTCTCTCGCTCGCCCTCTCTCGCCTTCCGTCTGCAGCTATCACTCTCCCTTTCTGTGCCTCCTCTCCTGTCGCTGCTCATGTCGACGCGTGCATTGGGGGGAAACCTGAGGAGGATGCATTACACTCGGTTCACTCACGCTGGCTGGTGTGGGTGTGGGTGTGCGTGTGCGTGTGCGCGTGCGCGTGCGTGTGCGTGTGCGTGTGCGTGTCTGCAGGCTAAGGCTCACGCCCGCGCGTCCGCCCCCTTTGCCTGGCGGAGTCAAACAAAACGGGGTCGTTTTTTCCCGCCGCCACGACCCCGAAATCCCGGTCGAGTCGCCCAGCGGCGTCCCCGGGGCGAAACGGGACGGGGAGCTCGCCGGTCCATCCACGCCGGTCCGAGGGGCGGGTTTGCGGGGCGCGAGGCCGGCGCTCACGAGGACAAAGCCCTTCCCTAACCAGGTTGCGGGCCCTTTCCTTTTCTGTCCATTAGCCTGGTAATGAACCGCTGGCCTTTTATGACTTCCCACAGCAGCACATGCATCACTCGGGCAAGCGTTCTCCTCCCGTCAAGAGCAGGAAGAAAAGGGGGGGGGGGGGGGTGGGGCGGCGGCGGCGGCGGCGGGCAACGCCACGGGACGCCACCTGGGCCGCGGCCTCCTCTGCCTCGGCGGGAAACGCGGGACCGTTTCCGCGGCCTGCCTGCCTGCCGTAGGTACACCATCATTGAAAAGACGTAATGGCGGGCACTTAAATCACATCACATCACAACACAACACAACACAACACAACACAACACACTCGCGCCCACTGCGGGGCGTAACGCGACACCGCCCTGTCCCAATTGAGCAGGTGCAAAAGGGGCAACAATGGCGGCATTAGCTGGATAATAGAAAGAGGAGTACTTACAAGTTATTATCTCTGTCTCTCTCTCTCTCTCTCTCTCTCTCTGTGTCTCCTTGTCTCTCTGTCTCTCTCTCTCTCTCTCGCTCGCCCTCTCTCGCCTTCCGTCTGCAGCTATCACTCTCCCTTTCTGTGCCTCCTCTCCTGTCGCTGCTCATGTCGAAGCGTGCATTGGGGGGAAACCTGAGGAGGATGCATTACACTCGGTTCACTCACGCTGGCTGGTGTGGGTGTGGGTGTGCGTGTGCGTGTGCGCGTGCGCGTGCGTGTGCGTGTGCGTGTCTGCAGGCTAAGGCTCACGCCCGCGCGTCCGCCCCTTTTGCCTGGCGGAGTCAAACAAAACGGGGTCGTTTTTTCCCGCCGCCACGACCCCGAAATCCCGGTCGAGTCGCCCAGCGGCGTCCCCGGGGCGAAACGGGACGGGGAGCTCGCCGGTCCATCCACGCCGGTCCGAGGGGCGGGTTTGCGGGGCGCGAGGCCGGCGCTCACGAGGACAAAGCCCTTCCCTAACCAGGTTGCGGGCCCTTTCCTTTTCTGTCCATTAGCCTGGTAATGAACCGCTGGCCTTTTATGACTTCCCACAGCAGCACATGCATCACTCGGGCAAGCGTTCTCCTCCCGTCAAGAGCAGGAAGAAAAGGGGGGGGGGGGGGGGCCTCATGGGGGGGGGGGGGGGGGTTGTTATCGTTTACATCTTCAGACGGTGTATTCTTTGGAACACAACGAACACACCACTGTTTCTCCCAGGGTAAACACTCGCGCCACCAGATCCCAAGGCTATGGTATTTTGTCCCCCCGGGGCCTGCCCTCCTCGCCCCCGGGTCAGAGTCGCCCCGTTCCGCGCGGGGGGCGGGGGGGGGGGGGGGGCCCCGGGCGGGGGGGG
>JAFBJU010000225.1:434165-438729 GCA_016785305.1 Colistium nudipinnis | reverse complement strand
CGGGAGGGGGTGATTGTTTGAATAAACGTTATTACTAATAGCTGGGAGGGGGAAAAGGCAGACGGCCCATGTGTCAAACGCACTTTGGCTCTGCGGGCTCGACACGGTCAGCCACAGGGTGCGCCCGCGAAAAGGACTTACGCGCCGCCGACATTCCTGCAAGTCCACCGGTGGGCCAAAAAACGCCTCCTCCAACAGGGCATGTGTCGTTCACGAGCGATGAAATGCAGCGCTACGAACAACACGGCGAGCGTTTTTCGAACCGAGACCGTCCGGGGGGGGGGGGGCGAGGGGGGGGGGGGGGGGGGGGGGTTATAGACGCGGTGCGATGCGTTTTAAGTCGAAATAGACGGGACGCGTTTAGGCGACCGCAATGCGTTTCATCGACGGGCGGCGCGGGATTTTTTTTTTTTCCGCCACATTTGTAATTGAACGAACAGAGCCGGCCGACGCAAGGTATTTATGGCGACATTTGCACCACGGATGTGACGCGTAAGCGCAGCAGTTTAGCGAGCGAGCGCCAATTGCATCAACCGCGTCGCTTGTTTATGGCCCTAAACGCCCAGCCCGGCGGCCATTTTGGCTCCCGCTCCATGACGATGTGCCAGTTAGAAAAAAAAAATCATAAAAAAAAATACATATATATATTTTTTTATTTTTTTTATTCTACTTTTTCTGCGTTGACGTACACCTATCCAGATAGGAACGGAAAAGCCCGTTATCGTGCGCGTTTACAGCATATACGCATGTTAAGAAAGAAAAAAGAAAAAAAAAAAAAAAAAAAAAAAAAAAAAGAACATACCGACACCTGGGTGCCAAATGTTGGCACAGATCGAACGGTCAGGCCGAGGAATCGGTTTTATCGCCGACCGAAACGAGGGGACGCGGGGCCGCCGCGCACGATAACGGGCTTTTCCGCAGGCCTCCTGCATCCCATTAATAAATCAGTAAATATCAATTTAACGGTTCGATGCCATCCACCCGTTTCGTTTTTTGATCCAGTGCGGAGCGAGGATAAGATCAAGAGGATCAGAATGAGCACAGCGCCGTTTTACAGATCATAAACATTAAACGGAGGATTATGAGATCTGACTCTGCTCCTCATTCCCCCCCCCCCTTTTTTTTTTTTTTTTTTTTTTTGGCAACAAAGTGAAGCTATTCCAATGTGGCTAGGGTAGTGCCGTTTAATTTTTCTTTTTTCTTTTTTTTTTTTCCCCATTTAGCTGCGGGTTGTCGCTCCGCCGTCGGTATCCCCCCCCCCCCCCCCCCCCCCCCCCCCCCCCCCCCCCCCCCCCCCCCCCCCACCCCCCCCCTCCCCCGCATCCNNNNATATATATATATATATATATATTGACAACGCTTTGCTTCCAAAAGAAACAACCAAAAAAATGACATTCAGCCCCCAGTCCGCGCCTGCCGCCCTCGTGACGCCGTTATTTCCCCCGCCACACATTCTTAGGGAGCGCCTTGGACCAGCATCTCGCCAAAGTTCATAAATAGAGGTAAAACAGGTAGATTAAGAGGATATATACCCATATATATATATATATATATATATATATATATATATATAGACATATATTGACATATACGCTTTGCTTCCAAAAGAAACAACAAAAAAAATGACATTCAGCCCCCAATCCGCGCCTGCCGCCCTCGTGACACCGTTATTTGCCCCGCCACATATTCATAGGAGCGCCTTGGACCAGAATCTGGCCGAAACCGGAGCCTCGAACCCTGACCTACTGCCGCGGATGACGAAATGTCGTACCGAAGCGCTACTTCGCGGCGTGATGACGAGGGGGGGGGTTCACTCAGAGCGACTTCACTCAGAGCGACAGCAAATGCCTTTTTGGAAAAAAAAACAAAAAAAACAAGCGGTCACAATGCCACCGAAGGGAACGGGGCGCGGGGGGGGGGGGGGGGGGGGGGGGGGGGGGGGGGGGGGGCGGTGAAAAGTGTGTCTGCCGTCTCATCTCAGCTTACCATTGCTCCCCCTGCGCTAATCTGACAGCCGCCGCACGGCAGCCTGTCTGAGAGGCTTATTTCCGTCTATGCTCTTTCTTCCTCTCCATCTTTACATTCAAATTTGCCTCCCCGACATCCTTTCCCACGCGCACGCACGCACACACACACGCGCACGCACACACACACACACACACAGTACTATGACAAATATTTTCTGATAAATCAGGTCGTCACTATGCATTCTGACTAGGGTTGCATTACGCACGCACGCACGCACGCACGCACGCGCGCACGCACGCACACGCACGCGCACGCACGCACGGCTCATTAAGCTGATTGAAAGGTTACCTCAGCTAAACGGCTCGGGTATAGAAACACTGATTGATCAATTCATCGAGTGATTGGATTCGGGGAGTGGCGCCGGCGGTTTCCCGATGGAAAAAAACGCCGACGCAGCGCAAGTCCGCCGCTGCGCGGGCAGTCAGTCGGCACCGATTAGTTCCTTTTTCGCCTTTGACGGCGACGCTTTGACGGCGAGCGACGCCCCCCCCCCCCCCCCCCCCCCCCGAGCGGTGCCGCGCCGGAGCACGGCGTGCCCACAACGTAGATGTGTATAAGAGACAGGTCCATCCTCGTGCGTGGAGAGAGGGGGGGGAGAAGAAGAAAAAAAAAAAAAAAAAGGTCCTACGACGAAACCTCCATCCCGGCCCATCCAGGCTACACGCTGAGGGACCGCTAACGAGACGAACCAAAGATCACAATTTGTGTCACGCTAAATCAAAATTCCATTTTCCGTTCTACCCGGGCTGAGGAAAATGGCGCGCCCCGCGCCGAGGCACAGCTGCGGTGCCGCGTTACAGTGGGAAAGCATTTAAGGAGTCGAGGGGGGGGTGACGGAATATGTCACGGGACGGGACATGTCGCCCAAGCAGCAGGCGGCCACGGTGACTTGCCAAACCGCGGGTGACGCGACCCCCGCGAGAGAGGGGGGGGGCGGACCGCCTGCGCCACTTGGTCTGCGCGGGGCCCATTACCACTTGGCGTTTCATCAAACCACCCCCCGCGCCACTCGCCGGGCCCCTGGAGAATCGCTGCGCTCCCACACAACTCGGCACAGAGTAACGCAAATCAAACGGACGTTCGCGGCCAACGGGACCAAGGCCAAACGTGGAGAAAAAAAAAAAAAAAACGAAACGACAGACATCGACGACAGACACGGCCGCATAAAGCCGGCGTCCGCGCTAATCGCTATGCACATTGCCAATTTGCATGTAAAACACAGCCGAGCGGGAATGTGATGAAAGAATCTGGCCAATCGCAGAGATGTTTAAAAAAAAAAATGTGATTCACTCAAATTTTCCACCGTGCCATCGGTGCGGCACAATTATAAACTGTTGCTTAAATGGGCGCCGCACTTTTCCAATCGAAAACCCGACATTACTATAACCCCAATATAAATGGATGGAAATGTGTGTGGCGCTCCCATTCCGCCGGGCTACTCGGCGCTCATTCGCAATGTGCACAGCGAATGGCCTGGCGCCTGGCGCGCTGGACGCAGAGCAGTCACACACCGCCGCCGCCGGCGAGCGTCTAAATGCCCCTTAAGCCGCG
The DNA here is from genome assembly GCA_016785305.1 of Colistium nudipinnis. Taxonomy (NCBI): domain Eukaryota; kingdom Metazoa; phylum Chordata; class Actinopteri; order Pleuronectiformes; family Rhombosoleidae; genus Colistium; species Colistium nudipinnis. Next base: position 435,150 of record JAFBJU010000225.1, on the reverse strand, counting down.
TTTGCCTTGAAATGGGACGGCCAAAAACGCACTGTGGTGGATGCGCCGCAGACGGTGGGGGGGGGGGGGGGGGCGCAAAGGGGGGGGGGGGGGGGGGGGGGGGGGGGGGGGGGGGGGGGGGGGGGGGACGCGGGAATAAGAAGAGAAGGAAGGCCGGTTGTTCAGAGACAGCCGACGGGGGACTGTGAAGCACAAGCTTTTTATTTGAATATCTGAATCTGATTTGAATATCAAATGATAGCAATTTCCTCTGGCCGTCTCTCCTGCAGGACCCGCTCGCACGGGGGGGGCTTTGCTGGAAGTCGCGGTTACCACGGTGAATTTAAACTCCACTTTACACTCCCCCCACCCCGACAATCGGCACCGACAGACCGTCTTGCCACTCCCCCCCCCCCCCCCCATCTACTTCCTCTCCCCCTCCCTCCCTCTTCCTCTCCGACTAAGCGTCATAATTCCTTGTGAACACAGCTAAATGAATTTGTATGTCATTAAAATGGTACTAGAGGCGCAATGGAGAATAACTGCTTTACTGAACATCCAAAGATGTGGGGCGTGGGGGGGAGGGGGGTAATGTGCAATTGTATGGCGGCCCCGTCTTAAGCGCATTCCGTGGGATGCGACGCCAGGCCGTAACGCGACACGACAGCCGGCGAACGCAGCCAATAAGTGAGCGCGAAAAGCAGGGGCGCGCAATCCAGCGGCACAGAGGACGCGTCTATACAAGAGCCGAACGTGCAGCTGAAAGGCGCCGCGAGGGATTGAGCTGGGCGGGCTGCGGCGCATCGTCTCGGAGTGACGCAGCACCGCAAGCGCGGAACTGATCGGGGAGGTAAAGCGCCGCTGGGCCCACATCCGCGGCGCGGTGGCGCGTTTGCCCGTAATTTTTTCCCCTCACTCCTCCGCGCCAAACCATCCTGAGCTGCGTGCGAGCCTGCAATTCTTTCTTTTTTTTGTTTGTTTGTTTTTTTTTTGTGTGTGTGTTCGG
>JAFBJU010000225.1:424165-431665 GCA_016785305.1 Colistium nudipinnis | reverse complement strand
CAGACGGGCGCGCAGCCCGGAGCGAGCGATGACATACCCGGTTCTGCCCCCCCCCCCCCCCCCCCCCCCACATACCCGGTCCTCCCCCCCCCCCGCGCGCACAGCAGTCGGAGGCCAAGGAAAGGGGCCCGGGGGACGGCGAGGGCCGCGCTCGGCGGTGAGCACCAACGTGTTTTGCATTTAACACGGCACAGAAAGTGAAGGGCTCTGTGTGGATATTGAGTCCCCCTCTCTCTCTCTCTCTCTCTCTCTCCTCCTCTGCCTGCGTGCCTCGGCCTCTCATCCGCGGCACCGCTCCGTGAGTGACGCCGCGCTCTTTGCGCCCAGAGGCGCGTTCCGTGTCGTCTTGGCATCCGGTGACTTATTGTCCCTCTTCCCCCAACCCCCGTCCCCCCTCGCCTCTCCTCCTAATGGGAATGGATGATAGCTACAGTCGCCCGACTCCTCCACATCGCTGCCCTCGACGGACCTTTTGCCCCCCGCACACGCCCCGCAGCTTCAGCATCGCGTCCCTCGCTGGATGCTCCCCCCCCCCCCCCCCCCCCCCCCCACACACACACACACACACACACACACCACCACCACCACCCCCCTCGAGCGCTGAGGCAACTTGACGCGGCACGGTCAGTGGAGCGTATGAAAGAAGGATTGCACGGTTTGGTGAGGATAGGCCGACGGAGGAGACGGGCAGGGCGGAGGGGAGCGCCTCGAACCACTGGCGGGCCACATCTGGGCGCTCTGCACGCCAACTGGGGGCTGGAATGTCAGACTGCGAAAAGGACTAAAACCAAAGGACGAAAAAGGCTCCAAATTCATCCGTATTCCTGCCCGGGCTGCCAGGCGAGACGGCCTCCTGAGACACGCCCGGCGCCCCCCCCCCCCCCCGATTTGGATTCAGACCCCGACCCGAAATATCCGCCGAGTCGCACGCGTCGCACGCGTCGCACTATTCAGGTTCACCCCCGGGCAGCGAGCGCTGGAGGTGAATATGCCCGCCGCCACCTGTTTTTCCCCATCTCCATAAACAAGCACATTAGCCATTCCCAAGGCCTCGGTAAATTCATTAAAGCGGCAGGGAGCGGACCGTTGGGGGGGAGGGGGGTGGGGGGGGGGGGGGGCAGATAACCCCTCCGTCCGACTGCCTGACAGCCAAGGTGAGCCAATGTCAGGCCGCAGGTCGCTCTCCTCCCCCCGAAGCCTCATTTCCACTCTGTCTCCGTCTGGTGAACGCCGGCTGCGTCGCCCGGAGGCGCCGCGAAACCCGCAGAAACTGTAACAAGTGCGTCCGAGCGAAGCTCAATGCGAGCAGATGTTAAAAAAAAAAAAAAAAAGTGACTTGTTAAATCTATGGAGGTGTCAGGCCTTGGAATATGACAGCATGACAGCGGTTGTACTGATGTGTACAAAGTGCTGGGATGTGCGACCACAATGACCTCAACTACAATAACCACCGTGACACCCGGCGGCTGTCCCCCCCCGGGCCGTGCCGCGGCCCACCCGGCGGCCATCTGCAGGGCCGGAGAAAGGCATCAGCGGCCACTTGAGCCCACCGACTTCGCCCCCCCCCCCCCCCCCCCCGGAGAAAGGCATCAGCGGCCACTTGAGCCCACCGACTTCGCCCCCCCCCCCACCCCCCTCCCCTTGCCCCAGAGGTCACGGGGGGCGCCTCGGGGACACCAGCGGGACACACGCACGCCCACGACGTGGCGGGAACTTCCGTTGGGAAAAAGGGACGGGAAGGCACTGTGGAAGATGGGAGCGCTCTTGCTGGTTGAAAAAAATAAAATAAAAAAAAAGCCATTGTGGGAGAGGGTTGCGTAACCGCGCAAGATGTAGCTAATCCTGCATGATGAATATTTAAGACGGCGTTTCCTAATTTGATTGAATCTAATCTTCTTAGATGCATTTTTCCACTTAAACACACTGAGAGACGCTCTGTACTGTTGCCGCGCACACACACACACACACACACACGCACGCACGCAGACCCGGGCTCCGGCGCCGCGTTCCGACACCGCGTAAATCGTATTTCCTTGGCTGGGGGAAAAAAAAAAAAAAAAAAAAAAACCCAAACATCCCAAGTTGCACATGCCATCGGAGAAAATAACGCACACTTCCAAAAGAGCTTACAGAGACTTCCTGCGGCTACCTTAAGTGCACTAAGAGTCCGGGGCTTAACATTCCGTGCCCTCATCTCCGCGTTTCCACCGTGACCTGTTGCAACACCGGGAGTCCAAACATCAAAGGGCTCCAGTCAGCGGTTATTGCCCTAAGCTTCGATTATGCCGGTCTGAGGTCTGGCTTGCAAAAAAAGCGGGGCGGGGGGAAGGGAAGAGGGGGACGGCGGGGGCGGGGGGAGCGGGGGGGGGGGGGGGGGGGGGGGGGGGGGGGGGGGGGGGGGGGGGGGGGGGGGGGGGGGGGGGAGGGAGTCCTGCGGAGTCATCGGCCAGCAGGGCCGAGGGGCCGTAAATCAGAGACAAAGTAGTCTTAACCAACGAGGAGTGCAAGTCCTTCCCACTGGCTTCGCACGAGTCGATAATTAATAAAAAAAAACGGACACACACACACACACGCGCACGCGCACACACACACACGCACACGCAACCTTTGTAATGGAATGCGCCTGACCGGGTAGTTTCACGCTCGTGTCCTCTCGGAGACCCGCAATTCTTTTTTCGGAAAAACAGCATTAACGCCGTCGGGGACGCCAAAAAAAAGGGGGCTCGGGAGTAGAGGAAGGAGGAGGACGCCGGTTAGACTCCAAACACACGCGCGCGCCCTTCGAAATCCGTCGCGGGGTACACACCAGGTCTCCAGCATGCACCTAAACACACACACACACACACACACACAAAGGAACTCTGCAGGACAGTGCGTGCGCGCGCGTGTGTGTGTGGGGAAGGAGGTGCTGAAAGAACAGCTCCCCTGGGACACCGCGGTAGAGACGGAGAGACAGCGGTGTGAGAGAGAGAGAGAGAGAGAGGGGAGGGGAGCTCTCCGAGGTGCTGAAGGTCCCTCCTCCCGCTCTGGCAGCAGGGCCTTATTAGAGCGAGCCGCATTTCCACTAAAAGGCCGCTGTTTATTGACTCTGCAAAGAGGTTTTTTTTCGATTTAAAAGTGAGGTTTCGCGTTTCCCCCCCTAGTCGGGCAGTTATGGAACATGAGCGCCGCAATTGACGCCGGAGCCCGTCGAGCTCTTCGGAGTCGCGAGGCACAATCAGCGCTCCACGTCTCCCACCTGACTGACACCCGCGCCCCCGCGTCTCGCCTTTTGCCCCCCCCATGGCCCCCTCACCATTTGAGAACATACTCACTCCGGGACACGGGGGGGGGGGGGGGGGGGGCGTCTTGCGCCGAGGAGCAAACGGGCAGGATTGGATTTTGGATGGTGACGGCGTAGGCCGGGAAACGGTGCACTGAGCCGCCGAAAAGAAAGAAAAGAAAAAGAAGGGGAAAAAAAAGCCAAACAAAAACAAAACTGCATCAGCACCAGAGAAGCGATTAAAACTGAAGTTTGGAGCAGGGGCATGTGGGGAAAGGGGGGGGGGGGGCACTTTCGCTGTCACGCGTTTTCTAAAAAAAAAAAAAAAAAAAAAAAAAGAGCAGTTAGTGTTTGAAAGCTGGATACACAACCAGTGGAAAAAAAAAACACAAAACACACAATAAAGCCGTGCTGCGTGTGCGGTTGAGTGCATCGGAGCGGCTGGTTTTATTTCACCGTTTTCTCCCCTGGATCGCAAGCGGTGTCGCTCAATCGAGCGGCCCTCCACTCCGGGCTCATTCCAAAAGACAGGGGGGGCCCGGCGCCCCGCCCCCCCGAGGCCCGACGAAGGTACGCCCGGCTGAAAAATAACCCCCAACCGCCTTCGGGAGAGGAAAAAAAAAAAAGGGCCCGCTGTGCCCTGCCGGGGGGCCTGTCCCTGTCGACACTCAAGTGGCCGTCGTGGCCACCGAGAAATTGCCCCCCCCCCCGTTCGTAGGCGTGTGGGCCCACAGCCGCGAAAACCTTGACTCTGCCTTCAACGCCGTGAACCCCATCAGGTTCTGAGTGGCCCCTGTTGCTCGGCCTATTCTTCCCACAGGTGAGGGCAATCCAGACCTAATTTCGGCCAGTGAATGGAGCGCGAGGAACAGGTGCATTCTGGTATTGGAAAAAGCTACATTTCAGAATTGAGCCGAGGGTAGGTTGTTCGTAGCTCGGGGAGGGTTTTTTTTTTTTTTAACCTCGTACGGCTCCGGTTTGGACATGTCGTATTGATTTGGCTGCAGGGGTGGTTCCCTGGAAATATATTCATCTATGACAGAATGGGCAAAAGCCTTATGGGTTTTTTTGGGGGGGAGAGGGGGAATAAACTGCGGGCGGAGCGCCGCTCGTGCTCTTAAGTGGACTTGACTGAGAGCGGTGCTCGCAGCTGTTGCCGGCGCCTCTCCTGAGAGGCTGTTAAAAAGTGGGGGACGTGTTCGATAGAAAAAAAAACAAGGCATTACAACGATTAAAAAAAACACTTTAGCGGGACGCTTTCTGGCGGCACGTCCGGAGCCATTGCCAGAGCCCGTATACGTACGGCTCAGGTACAAATCAGTGTGGCACGCTCACAAGCGCGTTCATAAAACACCTTTTTTTGGGGAAAAAACAAAACAAAAACATCTGGTCACATTGTTTTTTTTATTTTTATTATTATCCGCGGGACGAGTGCCTCTAACGCTTTGTGCGGGACCGAAAACTAAACGTTTCACGTTCATTAGCCTGAGCGTGCCGTTTATCACATGAAGGGCCTGCCCCAAGGGCCAAGAAGTGACTGATGGCGCCGTCCGCCACTCGTCTTTTTCGGGAGTGCATGTTATGGTGCGGTCAGGTGCGCGAGCGTTGCGCCAACAAATTGCCCGATGATGCGAAACTCAACAAATTGCGTGGACGAGCACAAGATGTCCCCGCCGCCCGAGGAGTGCGAACGCCGACTCTCCGATGAGGAGGCATAAAGACGGGGATGTTGTTGGGTTTTTTTGGGGGGCGTCCCGTATCCTTGTGACGCAACCTGCTCCGCTTTGGAACCGGGATCCTCTCAGTGGTCCCCCGCGTGTCGGCGCCCCCCCCGAAATGGGATGGGGCACGGCTCATTCAAAGATACCACCCCCCCCCCCCACCCCCACCACCACCACCCCTCCCGCCCCCCTGCCGCTAGTTTACGATGACGCAAGTTGAAAAAGGGTACACGGTTTTGGGGTCACGGGCCCTGGTGTTGGAAAAAAAAAAAAAAATGGCCGACTCAAAGCTACAGTGTTGGGGCCGTGGCCTTCCAGATGAGAAACCCCCGAGAACCAGCAGCTGGCTTTTGCACTGTACTCATTTAGGTCAGACACGTCCCGCACCTGAAATCGCAACCAGTCCCGGCAATGCCACCGGGGCCGCGGGTAACTAACTGAACCTTAGAAGCGAGGCCAAAAAAAAAAACCAGACGCTTTATTTCTCTAATATTGACACTCTCTTATTCTCTTTAAGAAAAATCGCAGCGCAGCTGCAGCTTTTCGAAGGCCAGCAATATGGTAATGCCAAGATTTGAAATCCGGCTCTCAGAAGTTTTTTACCCCCCCCCCCCCCCCTGGTCCCCCTTTCCTGCGGGCCCCGACCGCACGGCGCTACGTGTGCCGACGTTGACGTCCTCCATAATTAAACGCCCCCCTCATAAACGCCCCCCCACGCCCCCCCCACCCCCGCCAGCCTGCATCAAATTAGCTCCGAATCGAGCCGCGGATAGCCTAGCGCCGTAGCCGCGCAGGAGGGAAGGCCGTGCGCCGAAAGGATCAATAGGCCACACCAGATCCTCCCATTTCTCACCGTCTACCGCCCCCTTCTCTCTCTCTCTCTCTCTCTCTCTCTCTCTCTCTCTCTCTCTCTCTCTCTGTTGCTTCGGCCCACCTCTCCGTCGCGGGCTTTTGCTGCCGCCAGCTCCATCAAAAGAGAGGGAGAAAAAATTGTAACACGCGGGCTAGGAAATGGCGTGGGCCGGCCATGCCTTCCCTCCCCGTGGCTAAGATGGAGGGCGCGAGGCGGAGGGCGAATAGACGCCCACCCCCCCCCCCCCCCTGCCACCAGAAAAGGGGTCCGTCTCCCCGATGGCTCCCCCCCCCAGCCCCTCGAAAGCCATCCTGCGCGGCCCCGCACCGGGCGGATTGGCGGGGGAAGCGGCTGGGAAGATGGACGAGGCCATTTAAGGAGGCAGATTGCTCTCTCTGCCTCGCCGTCGCGCGAGGGGATTACGGGAAGCTTACGCCGCTCTGGTTCCCTCCTCCCGATTCTCCTCTCTCTTCAGCCTCTGCGGCGGTACGCTGGGTGGGGGGGGCGGGGGGGGCGGGCGGCGGGGATTTGAGGGCCCGCGTTTGGACAGAGGTGAGATGGAAGAGACAGGGCCTCAAGCTTCCCCGTCAGGGGGGAAGTGACAGCCGCTCGGGAACGCCGACCGGCAAACGGATGGCCTTCCTGTCGGGCGCCTCCCCACCTGCCGGTGGCACCTTGGCCCGCCCGCCTTTTTTGGTTTTTTTTTGTTTTGCCTCACTCGCGTCAAGCATCCAGCTACTTCATTAAATGTCATCCACTGACGCGGGATTCACTCGGGACACAAATGCCCATCCCCCCCCCCGCCCATAAGTCGCAAAACGGCGTATGAAAAAGGTAAAGCTTTCTAGATATGGCGCGCTGGAGGTTTTTTTGGGGGGGGGGGTTCGAGTTGAAAAACCGCAGGGGGGGAGGGGCCTCGTGCCAGCGGGACAGGTGACGCCGACGGCCTCGTCTCCCACTCGTGGCACCCCTGCCCGGGCGACGGGCGCCGAGGAGGGCGCCTGGTGTTCAACGCTGAGGGTGCTCCCCACCCCCCCCCGCGCCACTGTCCGACGGTGAAAGCCTTCCCACGCGGTCCGACGGGAGATGAGCCACGAGGCGTTATTCGCACGGCGATCATATTCGGAGTCGAATGGGAAAGCGCTGCTCTTGTCCAAAACAGGCCCAACAGGTTGGCACCCACACACACACACACTGGCCTTTCCAATGACTCCCCTCACGTGGTGCCAGCTCTCACACCCCGTTACCCCCCCCCCCCCCCCCCCCCCACCCCGTTCCCCCCCCCCCCCCCACGCGGACGCGTCCCCCTCCTCCGCGCGGGCCCCACCAGGCAGCATGCGCTCTCTTTCATTTGGGCTTCTCGGTCGGTGGTGCGGCGCGACCCACAGCCCGCGTCCTGTGTTTTCCCATAATCGGGGATGCCACGGAGTCGAGTGGGGGGGGGCGTGGGCGCGCGCGGGGGTGTTATTTGGTGTGTAGACACCGTTACGCGCCCCAGTGGGCGTTTGGCGACAGGGGTGGCGCAGGAGCCGCACGCAAGCCACGGGCTCGGCGACCCCAGACGCGTCCGCGAGGTGCGCGCGTGCGCGATTCTGTACACAACCCATTCTTTGCTGGGCGGGGGGGGGGGGGGGGAAAAAAATCCACAAAAAAAAATATTGAGG
>JAFBJU010000225.1:387212-400234 GCA_016785305.1 Colistium nudipinnis | reverse complement strand
ACCCCCTCCCCCGCGGCCCGGGCTCCTCCCCCCCCCCCCCCCCCCCCATGCAGAGGAGCGAACATTCGGCGAACGTGTCTGCATCCCAGCTCCGTGTCCCGTTGTCTCCGGAGTACAGCTAATTGCCACTTATGTTCAGTCAAGAGAAGACAAAAGTAAATAATAATAATAATAATTAATATTAATAATAATAATAATAATAATAATAATAATAATAATAATAATAATAATAATAATAATAATAATAATAATAACAACAATAATAATAATAATGTTGTCCGTCACTGTTGTTTTAAAAGTGTTTTTTAAAGGTGATGATTTGCCCCAAAAATTGAGAGACGCGTGCCGACCGGGGGGTGGGGGGGCGGGGGGGGCGGACTTTCGGCCCGCCGTTCACGCGCCAAAAGTGCACGCGCCCGCGCGCGAGCCGGCACCAGAGGAGGCTCGCCGACTCAAAACCTTCCCGTATCCGGAGCTCCTCTCAGGAGAGACCAACCAATTAAAAAATGACAGTGGAGTCTTATCCGACTTCTGCCTTTGTGTCGCCGCGCGAAAAAAACCAAAACATCTCCCTTCCTCGCTGCCCCCCCCGCGCCACTCCCCCCTCGCCGTCATTTGTGGGAGCCGGCCCACTGTTTTAGGGGCCAGGGTGGGGGCGGGGGCATCTTTTGTCTCTCTGCGGCTTCTGGATATTGGACTGCGGTGGCTGCACTCGGCGCCAATTAACGGCGGGACGGCGATAAGCCGCCGAGGGGCTCGGCGCGCGGCGATAAAGCGACACTTCTTGAGAGGGGGCCCGAAAAAGCCACGTGACAACCGACCAGGCGCGGACTAAACGGCGGAGGAGGAGGAACACTCCTTTCATTATAATTAGGTGCGAAACGCAGGTTTCGGCGCCAATTAACGGCGGGACGGCGATAAGCCGCCGAGGGGCTCGGCGCGCGGCGATAAAGCGACACTTCTTGAGAGGGGGCCCGAAAAAGCCACGTGACAACCGACCAGGCGCGGACTAAACGGCGGAGGAGGACGAACACTCCTTTCATTATAATTAGGTGCGAAACGCAGGTTTCTCTGAGGAGAGCTGGGTAAAAAAAAAAAAAAAGGGTTTGTTTACTCTCTGTGCAAAACGACGTCTGCTGCTGGTGGAGTCCGGCTCCTGCGTATTCTCGGTTTTGCGGGGGTGCAACAGGGTCAAAGGGTCAACAGGAAGCTGCAGCCCGGGACTGCGGCAAAAGGAGAGGCCTTCTGTATTTGAATTCCTCGCCAGGCGTGACAGAGGAGGTATAATAGAGAAACGCACACACACACACACACGCACGCACGCACACACGGCTACACACAGATTGCACGGGCGTGTGTGACAGGTTCGGTGGTATGTTTCAGGAGCTGCGTCCTCGCCGAGAAGTTCAGAGGCGCTAATCCGTCAATGACGACAGAGCCTTAATATAGAGGCCAAGGAGGAGAGGGACTGTGTGTCGGGGGATTATGGGTAAGCAGGTGAGCAAACATTAAACATCATAAGAGTAAACACCGACAGACTGGCTCGGGCTGGAAGGAAGAAAGAAAAAAAAGGAAAAAAAAAACAAAAAAAGGCCTTCAAAACCAACAAACCGAAGGTGGACGGGGTGCGGCGCTGGAGCGGGATTTGGATTGGACGGGGGACGGGGGACGGGGGGGGCGGCGTGATTGAAGTGGTTCCATCGGGCTCCTCGCTGGATGTGCGGGGCGCTCGCCGGCGCCATTTCGGATCCCGCGGCAATCTGGCCGCCGCCGCCGCCGCCGCTACGGCGCAAATTACGGCCGAACGTCGAGGCAATCTCTGCACAATCACCGGATAGACATTGGTTCTTACTCCTCTCCTCTTTTCCCTGTTCTTCTCCCTCCCGCTGATGACACCGCCTTGGCCCCGCCGCCACCGAGCGCGAAAGTATAGCTCCTCTCCACCTCGGGCCGGGGCCTATTATCCCTCGCCTCGCTCCTGCAGAGATTCGATTGCACAATCAGCCTGTTGAACTCGGCGTGAACAAAGAGAGGCCCATTCCCTGGGGGTGGGAGGGGGCGCGGGGGGGGGGGGGGGGGGGCGGGGGGGGGGACACACACACACACACACACTGCTCTTTCCCCATCTACCGTCTTCCACCCGTACCTCTTCCTCTCGACAGCGCCTCTTTGCCTCTCCCCGTGATGGGAAAGGATGATGGCAACGGGCGGCGGCGCGTTTCATCTCGAGCGGGGCCCGCGCACAGGGCGAGACAGAGGGCCGGCCACGAGGGGCGCACGGCAATGAGGCCTTAAAAGGCAAAAGAGAAAGGGAGCCAACGGTGGGCAGCCGCAGGGTCCCCGGAGGGCCCCCGGGGGGCCCCCCCCCCCGTGGTGGAACCGACGGGGCCGGGAAACGAAAAAGAGGAGGGCGGCCGCAGGATTCTGGCAGCCGGAGTGTCTGAGGTGGGGATGCGCGCAGAAAAAAAAACAAAACAAACAAAAAAAAAGGATGGTGGGGTGTACAAAGCGGGCTTCAACACCTGTTAGCACGCCTGTCTGGCGTGTGCGCTCGCCGTTTCGGGCCGGTCAGATCGTATCCCACTGAAAAGCCCAAACACTGGCGGAGAGACGGAGAGAACGAGAGAGAGAGATGAAGCAAAAAAAGGGATCTCACCATCTGTCTCTCCTCTACCTGCAACGCCCCTCCACACACACACACACACACACACACACACACGCACGCCGCCGCCCCTTCCTCCGCCGCCTCGCCACTCGTTCCACGCCTGCTCCCCCCCGCAGCGCTTGTGTTTACCCGTTCTGCAGCAACAGTTTCTCTTTTCCCTCCGCTCTCTCCCCCTTTCCACTCCCATTCTTTCCAACCCACTGGCCGGGGCCTTTAATCGTTAGTGGCACCTGTCCCCAAGAGCCATAATGTCCCCCATCCATCAGCGGGGGGAGGGGGGGGGGGGGGGGGGGGGTGACGGGCGGCGTGCTTCCCCCCTCTAACCAAGGCAGGTGGGGAGGGGTTCACACTCTACCAGACCAGAGCACGGGGAAGGCTGTTTGGTTTGTGTGTGTGTGTGTGTGTGTGTGTGTGTGTGTGTGTGTTGCAGTAGCTGATGTTCGTGGTCACCGGATGTGGACTCTCAATCATGGAGGCCTGGTGTATGTGTCTCACCCCCTCCCAGCCACCCACCCCCCCCCCCCCCCCCCCCCCCGCAGCCCTTCATCCGCATCCTGGGCGAGAGTCAGAGGGCTGGGGGACACCCAGGACCGTCCGCGGGGCCCCCCGATGTTGTGATTCATGCCGGAAGTCGACAGGAAGCCACACGGGTTCCCGTGCGGTGAGCGTTGCGCAGGTGCTTGTCAAGTGAAATCAGTATTTGGAGAAAAAAAAAAGAAGAAATCGGTCCGTTAATAGAGTTTCGACAGTCACCTTACACATGAAAGCGTTCGATTGTATTTTTCGGACGTGATTAACGGCAAGGAAATGCCCATTTGGGGAGTTAACATGGAAGGGAATTCGCTTGCCATGGCGACCCGTGTCAGTATGTGTAAATATTAATTTACGATTACGATTCTCCCGGATTAAACATGCAGATCGAGGGCTTCCGCATCCCGGACCTAAAATGGTGATTTATTACGCCCGCTGTCCCGGTTCGCCCTTTTCCATCGTCGATCAATCAGCCGCTGCGTTAGTTCGATCGACGCGCGCGAGCGCTTAGTAACCAGGCACTAGATGCTTTGGCTTCCATCTGACCGGTATTCTTTGCTGCGGAGGGCGTTTCGTGGGAAAGTGAAATAAAAGAAAACAAAAAAAAAACAAAGGGGCCGTAGACGTGACCTCTGGCACGCCGCCACCTAATGTTGACAAAACAAAGTGTACTGCGCATCCGATGGCGATGCGCAGAGACGCCCAAAAAGGATCCAGAACCCGGGGCATGGACCATAAACCATAAAGTCACAGGACGGAAAAGATCGATCGAGGCAGCAGGCCCCGGGCAACCAAAAGGTCCGGCGATGGTCCCGGCCCTGGTGTACCGTGTACGTCGGGCAGAGGAAGAAATACACGCAGTCAGGCGATCGGACGGATTGTAAACACGCCAATATAATATATAAAAACCTATATATATATATTATTATTTTATTTTTTTCTCACATAATATATAGACCCTGTTTTAGTGGTCGGAAAAATGTGCGCCTGTGGCCGAAATTTGTTGACGGATTGTAAACACGCCAATATAATATATAAAAACCTATATATATATATATATATTATTATTTCATTTTTTTCTCACATAATATATAGACCCTGTTTTAGTGGTCGGAAAAATGTGCGCCTGTGGCCGAAATTTGTTCGTGGTCCTTCAGAAACCCGGCGCGACATATATATATGTCTATATAGACATATATATATGTCTATATATGTGTATATATAATATAGCCCCCCCCCCCCCATATTTTTGCACCCTGTCTTTTGTCAGACCGGTAGGTCACAGTTAGATACACGCTGGCATATGAAGGTGCCATAACAGTGCAGTGTGGTGAGTGTGTGCAATGATGTCATCAGGTTGTGTCTGCCCCCTCGTCCCTCCCCCCCCCCCCCCCCCCAGCCCCGGGGGCTTTGTGGAGACAGAGGAGCCCTCTCGCCCCACGCTCACACACACTATCTCTCCAGCACAGAATTCTTTCTTTCTTCGTTTTTTTTGCTTTATTAAAACACTCCATTACCGGGGGGGGGGGGGGGGGACATTTATTCGTGATGATAAAATCCCAATAAAACCACTCATTTAGCCCAGACGCGTACCCGCGCCCGCAAAGCCAGTCCGGCTGAGTGGGCCGTCCAGGTGACGTGCGGGCGTCGCTTGCGTGACGTCACGCGTGCGAAGGGACCGGGACGGCGTGACGGCGGACCCTCGGGCGCGGGCCCGGGCCTCTGCCCCTCCGTTGTCCACGCGGGACAGACACGCCGCCGGGGCCACCAGGTGACCAAGTGTCCCCCGCTTGGGACGCTCGTCCCACGTCTCTGTGTGTGTCCCCCCGCCCCCCCGGTTGTCGCGCGTCATAAAGTGTATGAACTAGCCTCAACACTCGGCTAGCGGCTAATTTTAGCCGGGCAGCGCCACTGGCACCCGTGTGCACTGGAGTGCGTTAAGCGTTTGACGCGTTTCTGCGCCAAGTGAGTCGGACCCATACGTATATGTGCCATATGTATCTATGTGTTGATGTGCAAGTATGTAGCCATGTTTGACTCGTTGCATGCCACGGGGTTCTTGTTGACGCTGGCCAGAGTGTTATTGCTTCCTGTGATTGTTGCTTATTTGTAAGCGGTATTGTAGCGCTCCGCAGGTGTTGGTGTCACTTCCAAATGGCGGTCGCGTTCGTTTCGCCCGCTGCAAACACCAGGCCGCGACTTGTTTGTGGCTCAAATGGTTTCCATGGCGACGCTGCATTTGCGTCACATGTCGGCACCGTAATAGGAATAGAATAGAAAAGAGAAATAGACTTTATTGTCTTTGTATGTTACACACACAACGACATTTGGGGAGCTACTCCGCATGGTGGAAATAGTGCAAGTTACAAAAAAAATATAAAAATACACATTTATATATAGATAAAAGATAAGAGGTAGAAATAATTTAGCAGCAATAATTACTATACAATAGTAATAGGAGACATACAACTGTATTTGGACTTTTTTTTGTTTTTTATTTGTATTAAAGCATCGAAAACTCCCGCAAAGTCAAATATATATATATATATATATATATATATTTTTTTTGGTGCCAAATTCTGCTGCCAAGCTCCTGAAGCCAGTGCCTCGTGTCATTAATAATTCACTCTGCAATTCAAAGCTTAAGTTGCGTGTGTCTTTTTTTTTAATTTCTTTCTTATTATCATGTTTTATTATCGTTATCATGTCATTTTCGCTCCGCAGTGCAACGGTATCTCGCGAGGAGAGCTGGCCGAAGCGGCGCCCCAAAGGCAGAGGATCCCTGACCCGCCGGGTTTACGAGGGAGGCCACCGGTGAGAACGACGCGCACGCAATCGCTTCCCCCGCGACGGAAGTGGCTCGGCCGAAGACGGCGACGGTGCCAGGGCGGGCGAGCGCGCTTCCCGCCAGAGCAAGTGGAACGTGACGGAGCGATGGCGTCGACGTGGTGCGTTTTTTTTTTTTTTATACGTTTCCGTCTTACTTCCTGGTCTAACATGCCTCGCCATCGTGCAGCCATTGCTTTTTGTTGTGATGTGGGACGGTACAAAACGCGTGTTCACACCGTTTAGCGCCCTTGCTCCTCTCGAGGTCTCTGCACGGCTCCTCTGAATTAGTTCCTCACACCCGCCGGAGACTTGGCCGTTTTAATTTTTATTGTTTTATTTCGGGCGGCCTCATAGACGCCCGTCAAACGCTCAAACGTTGATTCGTGTCGTTACGGATCAACCAGGTCGGATAGTAGCTGGGAGTGAAACATGTGACATGCTCTCGACATTCAATTCCCGGGTGAAGTGGGGTCGGCGGGACGTCGCGGGAATACTTTTGCAGTGCGTCGTGACCCGGAGGAGTAAATGATCCGAGTGCTCCCTCCGCCGCTGGTCTGGTGTGTGGAGAAAGGCGGCGCGCTCCAACCAAAGGGGAAATTTGGAAGAATGAGCGGGAGAAAAAAAAAAAGAGCGGGGGCGGGGGGCGGGGGGGCCGGGGGGGGGGGGGGTGGACAGCTCTGCTCGGCTGCTTGCTATTCCAGGTGTCATCTTTTGCAGTCACTGCCGATTAGTGCCTGAACATATCTCCTGGGGAGAAAATTAAATATTGATCTATTTTGCCCTCTCCGTTCTAAACCCCCCTCCTCCTCTTTTTTTTTTTTTTTTTTTTTTTTTTTTTTTTTTTTTTTTTATTTATTTATTTTTTTTTATAACTCCGCTCCTTTTTTATATATAGAAGGGAAGAGGGAAAATCAGCCGCTGCGGACGGAATTCCAAATGGAACCGGTCAGGGCGACGCCGTGTTTTTTTCACACGGTGTCAAACCCCCCTGAAGTCAACCGAAGCCATTTTTTTTTTACTTACCGTTTGCGTGCGCCCCCCTTGCGTCCCTGCGTGTCTCGTACAAAAAAAAAAAAAAATTGGGGCCGCACCGGGAGCCAAGACAAAGCTGGGAATTGTTCACGCGCTGGGCGTGCTTTTGGACGATTGTTTTTCGCCACTAGAGGGCGACGCCACGAGCTGTCGGCGCAACCGTGACGGCATCACGTTTGAAATGTATGCCTCGTAAACTCCTCTCAGCTCTGTTTTTGTTCTCGGCGGGTTGAAGGCGCGCCTACCACCACCACCACCACCACCACCACCACCATCACCACCAAGTGAAACTGAAGCGGTATGGTATGTCTGTTTAAAAAAAAAAAAAAAAAAGACGCGAAACATTCTCTGTCGGTTCATCATCCTGCTATATTTGACCCATTGGTAGTGTGAAAAGACGGATTAGTGCAGCTCCGAGTGCAGGAGATGGCGTAATCGCGCCGACGGTTTAATTATGTAACTAGAGGGGCTTAAGCTTTCTAATCCCCCCCCCCCTCAGTGGGACGCCAACATTTCTGCTGAGGGTTCAACTGGCGCCTGAATGCACCGTGAGGGAGGCAAACGTGCTCATTTGGTGCAGAGCAAATCGCGGCAAGAAGGGAACCGGGACGCCGGTTGGAGAGGGACGCGCGCGCGCATGTGATTTGCGCTGTTGAGGCAAAAACGGGTTATATTATTATGAGCTCTCGGGCACGTATCCTACGTCCTCTTCCTCTACCCCAGCCTTCTGGGCGGCATAGAATGAACAGCAACGCGTGTAAGTCCTCTCCTTTATGCCCCCCACCCCCCCGCCCCCCTTTTCGCAAGGCGCGCCTCGTTCTTCTCGCTGGCTTCCAGTGCGATGGCCTCGGCGGAGAGGGAGCCGAGTGGTTGTGACAGCAGCTGCTCCCCGCTGTCTGGGAGCATTAGGGCCGCCTTCCCGGGGACGGCCGGGGATGCCTCCTGGCCCCTTACCTGGCTTCCAGAGGCTCCTTCCCGCCCGCGAAGCGGCGCAGCCCTGGCCTGTGTGGGCTTTTTTGCGAGGAGGAGGAGGGGGGGGGGAGGGGTGCGGGTGCGGGGCGCACTGGCGATGATGATGAATTGTTTCGAGTGGGCTTACTTTAAAATGACGCAGTGCGATTTATCACAATTACACGTGAGGAGCATGCTTTTATGTGACTTTTGCCAGCCCACTGAGAGTGTGTACAAATACAGTGCCAGAACCTACCTGGGGGTGCTTTGTCGACTGGTTTTAACGGAAACAGAGCACCGGGGTAATGTGAGACATTAGTTTAATCACCGTATACAAATGAGCCTATTGCCAGTAAGACTAGCGGCCTCCGTCCGGCATTTCACTGTGCATTTTAGCCTATCCTAATGTGTGCCAACACAATCATAGAGGCCAGCGAGGTCACCTCAGTCCGCTTGTGTTTTTGCCTGGGCTCGTTTTTGCGACGCGGTTCGTGGCGAATCATTTCGATGGCACGCGATGATGGGGGGGGGGGTGGAAAAAAACACGTTTTGCACGGTGAAGTTAACGTCTCAACACTGCCTTGCGACGCGTATACTGTCTCCTCCTCAAGCGGTATGGCTCTGACACCTTTGCGCGGGAGACAATGAGGCGGCGTCGTCGACGCCGCGTTGTAGGTGCGACTGGTTCGCGCGGTAAAACCCGCGAAGGAGATAATGAAGCAAAAGAAAAAGCAACGAAGTTCTGACGTGACGCGCCGCGAGGGCTTTATGCGAGGCTGTGAGAATTTGTCGGCGCAGACTTGAGTAACGAGCCGAGTGTTAATATGTTAACATTTTTTGCTCGCTGTCTCAGCAACGTGTGTAATTGTGAATACGCTGGAATGCAGTGTTTTATTGCTAAGAGAAGTTGGACAGATGGTTTGTGGGGGGGAGAAGAGGCCGCAAGTACTGCATGCTTTTTTTTCTTTTTTTCCAACTGTTTTTCCCCTAACAGCCATTAAGACTTATTGCCCCTGACACGGTAACTGTAAAGCTGGCACTTGCAAAAACCGATTCCCGCCGCTGCCCCAATCAGCATCTCTTTTCCACATTGGTGAGCAGTCGCCGTGGAAAAAAAAAAAAAAAAAAAGAGAACTGCCTGACCTTTTGTTTTATGGACCACTTGCGATATTGGGGGCAAAAAAAGCCATTGTGTAATTCCTCTCACATCCAGGTATGGGAAAGAATGAAGCCTTTGCTGTATCAGTATGGGTGTGTGTGTTTGTGTGTGTTTTGTGTGTGTGTGTGTGTGTGTGTGTGTGGAGCATTTGGTTTTAGATACCTTTCTCCGCGAGTTCAATTTGAACTTTCATGCACCACGCCACAGCCATAAAGCGCACACTGTAAACTTGCTTGGGAGATTTGAGGAAAATACGTCTCTGGCATTAAAAAGAGACCACCCCAGAACAGATGGGATGCTTTGCTCCGCTGACAAAGCCCAAGGCCCTCAGACCAGACTCCATCAGGGTGCCCAGTCCACCGTGGACATCCACGAGTGAAATGGCAACTAAATCTTCACCCGCTGACGTCCATACATCCAATTATTCGGTGTCGGGGAGAAGAGAGGAAAAAAAACGAAACAAGCAAAAAAAAAAAAAAAGCCTGATTTTATTTGAAAAATCCTACACGGGCCTAAAAACAGGAAACGTGCACTCGTTTTCCAGAGGCGGCCAGGAGCCAAGATGGAGCGCCATTTTAATGAGCTTCCCCCCGATGAGGTGCCACCTGTTTTAGCCAGATAATTGGGGCGATTGGCCACCCTTAAACGACCCCTGCTTAGCAAGCAATCTTTCTCTCCCGCTGCCCTTCTCTCCCATCCGTCGCCTCGTCTTTCTGTGACAGACAAGCCGTGCGCAGCCAGAGACGAGTCTTGGTTTTTTTGTGCGCGACCGCAAACCCCGCCCCCCCCCCTCGGCGCTGCGCAAAACCGTTCAGTTAGATTTCCCTTTTTTCTTTTTTCTTTTTTCTTTTTTTTTTCCTGTTTCTTCCCTCCGCATCGTCGCACATAAACCCATCCCAATAAGTATCTAAACGCGGTGTCGTCGCCCTCGCTGCTTCGCATGCAGTCTGTGGTTTCCATGGTTTTTTTTCTTTTTGCGCGCTCGCGTCTATATTCCGTTGTTGCCGCCCACCCTGCCTAATGGCGCCCGGTGTACTTGGTCTCAATTAGGCCGCATTTAGACACATCACGGCTCACTGTGACGGCTCAGATGACAGCCTTACAGTCGCGCGTGTCATTATGAATCCATTTGCCGTAGAGCGGGATACCGCCCCCCCCTAATACTCCCAACACACCCCCCCCCCCCCCCCCCCCCCACCCCCCCCCCCCCCCCCACCCCCCCACGCTGAGACAATTCACCCGATTGCATCCATTTCACAGTGCACTATTGAACAGCGCGGCCGCTGAAACCGATTGCAAGTATCTCGCCGGCGCAATTGGGGAGATGAGAGAACACCTCTACCGCGGGTGATGGGAGAAAGAAAAGTCGGCATTGGAGACGGTGCACGCCAGACTCAAACGGCGTGCGGCTGGGTGAGCGTGCGTTTCCCAAAAATGGAACGCTGACCATCCGGTCGCAAACTTGCAGGCCTACGGCGGTGCTTGAGCCACGGCCAAGGAGCGTCACAAACAGCACCTTCCTGACTGGGGACCTGACCTTTCCGCGGTAGCTGCCCCTCAATTTGCCGGCCCACAGGCCCATGCCGGCGTATAATAGGCATCCCCAGGAGTCACTGACGCCTCCGTGTGTCTATACAGTCGGGCGCGGACACACACGCGGGGGCACTGTGCTTGTGCATTCAAAATGTCAGGGTTATTTTTTTTTTCCAATTTTTTTTTTTCCCCCGCTGGCGAAAGGGCACCGGCAAGCCCAGTGTGTCTCTGTGGTCGCGGGGAGAACAGCAATACGGAGGGAGGGTTGCGACGCACAGAGACGAATGAGAGTGCAGCGGCGGCGGGAACGCGGGAGAAGCGGGCTGCTTATTGAAGTGGATCGGAAATTGGGATCGGGGGGATCTGTTCTCGGCGTCCGCCGGGTTAAGGCGCTGAGAGCCGCGGCACATCCGCGGCAGGGGGTCAGCGGCGGCCGATGAGCGCCGGCTTGCGCGGCGACGTGTACGCCAGGTGGCTCGCGCCGCAGCTCCCTGCTGCTCACAGGGGGCTGTTTTTACGGCGACGCGTGGTTCTCGTTTACCGGGCCGCAATTCGACCCCCCCCCCAGCTCTCTGGATGAACTTCACCTACTTCCGAGGTGCATGGAGAAGGGAAGCGGGTTTTGAAATATGATGATGATGATATATATATATATATACTGTATATATATATATATATATATATATATATATATGGAGGGCAGATTTGATTGGGTAATTGAGTGCTTAATCCCATCAAAGAGCGCTTCATGCCGGCCGTTGCTCCGTTAAGCCGCCCGTGATTACACACGCACACACAGATGCGCGCGCACACATACACACACACACACACACCGTGGTAAAAATGAAATCCTATTCGTTTTTGTGGAGTTTTTACGACGCCAGTGTCCCGCCGCAACATTGTCGTGTGTGCGTGCGTGTGTGTGTGTGTGTGTAGTTAACAGGCTGCTGTTCGATACAGCCCAGGAGCACACCCGGTCGTGAAGTCCTTCCGGGGCCCGTGTTTCGGTTCCCGGGTTGCCCGCGGCGACGCGAGCCCACTCGTCTGTCACAGTATACACGGTGGGCGCCCGCAGACTTAACCTGCGGGTCAGCGCGGTGGATCCCCGCGCCGACACATCTTTGATCAAGCCCCTGAGCGGCTTCATCAGGATAGTTGCCTCCGCATAAATCCTAAACGGAGGGAGGAGGAGGAGGAGGAGGAGGAGGAGGAGGAGAAGGAGAAGGAGAAGCTCGAAAAAGGAGTTGTCATTTCTCAGGCCAGCATGGCACGGGGGGGGGGGGGGGATGAATGGGGTCGAACATGGGACATAGTAGAATTGCAAACTTTTTTTTTTGTTTTTTTTGTTTTTTTAAATAATGCGTGCATCTTCTCTTTGTGAAACGAAATGGAATTTGTGCGAGTCAAAGGGCGCTACAGCCGTAGAGAAAATGCCAAAACTAGGAGACGAGTTGTGCGACTGACAGTGATGCAAAAAGATGGGCCAAATTTTCGCACCCATGGCTTGCGACACACACACACACACACACACACACACACACAGACACACACACACACACACACACACACACAGACGCGCGCGCGGTTTGACAAGCTGGCCCCTCGCTGACCCCTTGTCTGGCGCAGGTGTCTGTCAGCCGGGACAGAGAGGGAGCTTGAGGAGGAGGAGGAAGGAGGAGGAGGAGGAGGAGGAGGATCAGTAAGAGGCATCAGACCGCCAGATTGCCGTTGTGGCAGGGCGGCGTGGCCTCCGGCACCGTCACCGGGCGTCACCGCCGCCGCCACTTCTGTTGTTGCCGCTGTCAGATGGAGAAAAAGTGCCGAGCTGAGGGGAGACTTTGGCCGGCCCAAACGAAACGCGCGGCGTAAATATTTTCAATGAGTAAAAAAAAAACAAAAAAAAAAACGCATTTTTAGTTTTAACGACGAAGGCCAGTGATTAATGAGTTGGCCCCGCGACTTTCGCGATGGCGTCTCTCCCAAGACGCTGTCCTTCCACCGTCTCCGGGTCCGATGTGTGTGAAACAACCATCAGCCAACTTTTGGAACTGTGACCCAATTCAGTGACTAGATTTTTATATAAGGGAGTTAAAAAAAAAAAACAAAAAAAAAAAAACGCATTTTTAGTTTTAACGACGAAGGCCAGTGATTAATGAGTTGGCCCCGCGACTGCGCGATGGCGTCTCTCCCAAGACGCTGTCCTTCCACCGTCTCCGGGTCCGATGTGTGTGAAACAACCATCAGCCAACTTTTGGAACTGTGACCCAATTCAGTGACTAGATTTTTATATATATATATATATATATATATATATACATTCTT
>JAFBJU010000225.1:349929-382429 GCA_016785305.1 Colistium nudipinnis | reverse complement strand
CGATCGTCCAAAAAAAACTTCATATCCAGAGTGACTTTTCCTGATACATCAAAATCTGTGTAAGTGTGTGTGTGTGTGTGTGTGCGCGCGCGCGTGCATATATTGACATAAAGGACAATGAGCAATTTCAACGACCACAAAAATAAATGATTATATATTATTATTATTATAAATGCAATTATGCGCGCGCGGGGCATTTGGGTGGATGGAGCCTGTTTCGAAGAACACCCTAATTCTGCGCTTGTAGAAGTATTCCATTTTTGTTGACCCAAAGGCATGGCGAAGTGAGGAATGTCAAAAATGGAAGCAAGACACCGGGGGGGGGGGGGGGGGCCCCCCCCCCCCACCAAGGCCCCGGGGGGGAGGGGGGGGGGGGGGGGGGGGGGGGCGCGCGCGCCCCAGCAATGGCGCGAGTGAGGAAAAAGGGTGGAGAGGTGCACGGCCCCCCGTTTGAAAGAGGCCGGCGTAAAAGTAAGCAAGTGGTGACAGCAAAAGAGAAACATGGCCGCCTTCTGGCCGGCTGAGGCTAATGGGTTTCTCTTGTACGGGTCGGCGTCCTTTTTTGAAACACCTCGCCGTCCAACTCCCCACGTCTGGGGGAAAGCTCTGCGACTCGTCGCAACTCCGCGATGAAGGTCCTTCTCTCTTTTATTTTGGACGCCGGATGCCCCCCTTTTGTTGATCGGGGTCTCCCGTTTCTGTGCGGTTTTGAACTAGCGCACACGGACTACCGCGGAAACGTTGTATTCGTAGTCGTATACGGCTTCTCGACCGGCCGGGTCACAAAATAAGCCGGTCGACGCCGTGGAAACCGGGCGACGGTCGGAATTCGGGGGGACCGATCGGCGCTTTTTGGCATTTTCCGCCATCCACCCGTGCGTATTCTTTCAAAAGGCCAAATATCGCCCGTCACATTGCCTCTACCGCAAATGTGTCAGTGGGTGGGCCGCTTCACCCCTCGCTTGGGTTCTCCCGCGGCGCTGCAATTCCAACCGACGCTCCGCGTCACACTGCGCGTCAAAAAGTGGGAAATGAATTACGTGTACAAAGCGCCGGCGCGCATGCCGCAGATCGTTTGGAAATAGGATTGTGTTTCATGCTCCACGTGTAACATGATTGTGTATTGAATGCCTCCGCCTGTAGGGGGGCCGTTTGGTTTGCGCGGAGGTTCCCCCGGAGGGTCCCCCCCCCCCCCCCACCCCCGTGTTCACCTTATTCAAATTCTTGTGATCATGACAAATATGGTCAAGTTGCAGACCTATCATTTATAATTGACAGGAAATGTGTTTTTTTTTATGTCCCCTTATTTATTTTAATTGTATTCTTCTTCTCTTAAAAAAAAATATATATATATATATACGGAGGCATTTCTTCCTCGAATCAGTCCATTTCCACTGATCTTTTTATAGTAAATTAAAATGAACCGCATTATTCACACGCACACACACACACACACAGACACCTCCCACACACACACACACACACATATACACTATTCAATGAAAAAGAAGACTGGTCTGGCACCGTCCGGGTTTGTTGCACACGTGTGGCGTATATACCGAAGTGCGTGCGTGCGTGTGTGTGTGAGAATTTATATATATAGCAGTTCGAAGCAGCGTTAGACGCATGAGTCACGACAGTAGGCAGAAGCGCAACATTTTTGGGAAAAAAAATAAATAAATACTTGTGATGTTCTGGGGATTCCGTTGTCGTTGTGCCAACTCACGTATTGTGATTGATATTACACTTCCATGACGGCAGTGGCGGCTTTTTTTTTCCAGCTTTAGAAAATGGTGGGAGACCAAAAAGGCGCGTATATTCCGCAATGAGCACCACACTGCATCCGAGTTGGGTTTGGATCCCGCTGGAAAACGCCGAGCCACGACATTCCCTGGATCGCATTAACGCAGCAGCGTGGAGCCTTTTTTTTTTTTTTTTTTTTTTTTTACACACAATACGTTATTTTGAGTCGAAAGAATTAAGTGCGAGTCAAATCGGAATAGATGTGGCTGTCTCTTGTACCTCTGCAACGCAACGTACGGACATGCTGCCTTCCGGGGGGGGGTGGGGGGGGGGACATGTTGGACATACATCAAATGGCGCTCTCGTTGTCGTGTGCTGCGCCCGTAGGGGTTTCATCAGTGACAAATGCCCCCCCCCCCCACTCGTGTGTGTGTGTGTGTGTGTGTGTGTGTGACGCAGGGGAGAACGAGCGCATCCGCACTCGGGCGTTTTGATGGCTCCTGGAGTCACACGCGCGCCGTGCAAGACGAACGTCAAGTGACAGTCTTCAAGGAACGCATGTGATCATGTGACGCGCGCGCGGCTGTCATGTAGCCACCGGAACATGAAGTTACATTACGCTGATTTATTGTGCGGCTGTGGTCTTCTGGGAAATTCGCCGCGGGCGCCGTCTATGTAGATTTCTTTGCACAATCTAATTTCCGATCGGCTGGAACGGATTGACCTTCGCGAAAAGATCTCGCGCGTTTCCCGCCACATTCCGGACACATCCACGCACGCAGGGTGGCGTCCTCGCGCCGGTGCTTCGGTAATTCGGTTTGCTCTACGGGATCAGCGTCGCCGGCGCTCTCCGTGGAGGAGGTTATTGGCGGGGCCTTTTTTTTTTTTTCTCTCCAAAAGGGCGACCGCTCAAGGTCTGACTGGGAAGAGATCAGTCGACCCGGGGAGAGGTGCGGCGTGGCGGCGTGGCGGCAAACGAGCTCCCGCCATCTCAAAGTCGCGCCAATTGATTCGCAGGGACGGGGCCCGCGACCTTCTCTGCGGCCCCGGCGGGATTTTGCCGTCGCCGCGCTAAATAATGCACGCGGCCATTTCGCCAGGTGTCGCGGTTGCCGCCGTCTCCGTTAAGCATTTTCGGGTCCTGCGGAGTGGCGGTGCACGCAAAGCACAGCTGAGGCCTGGGAAATTGTCCTTTTTCCGCCCCCCCCCCCCTCCCCCCTAGATGAAAGTAAAATGTCTCAACCAATATGAACAAAAAAGACATTATCGCGGCAGCAGGAGGCGCGGGCTCCGCCGGAGCGCTTGGAACTCGCCCTTTGGGAAGGGAGATGCGGATGAAGCGGCCTCGTCATCGAGAAGGTGACGAGAAGCAATTAGGGAGCGCCGAGCATGATGGGAAACATTGGGAACAATTTCCAGCGTCATGCGATGCGCAGAGGTGCCACCTTTTTCGCGTCGTCCCGTGCAGCCTTTTTCGCGTCGTCGCCCCCCCCCCCCCCCACACACCCTTTTATTTTTATTTTATTCTCGAAGATGTCACACTCCCCTCCAGCTGGAACGAGCGCGCGGAGCCAGGATCAAAACGGGGCCGCGTCTGAGAGCTCGGCGCGCGTGCGATCGCCCGAGTCAGTCGCAAGGGGCGCCGCCGTCGCACAAAGAAATGACTTTCATTTTTGCCGGATTTTCACCTTTGGATTCTGCCTTTTTAATTGGGTTCCCCGCACCCTTGAACGCGTGCGCTGTACGACGCGCGCGCGCGCACGCAGTCAAATGACAAATGAACGGAGCAAGTCCTTTCTCCCCATTGATTGCTGCTTTTCATTATGTCGGTGCGGGCTTCGGGGGGGGGGGGGGGGGGGGGGGGCTCTTATACACATGGTTGTTTCACAAAGCGCCCCCCTTATCGCTCCGCGTCCTTTTATGAAACGGAAATTCTAACGGTGGGAGAGGGGGGAGAAAAACAAAAAAAAAACCTCCGGGCCACATTCTGAGGCGAGCCTCGTTCTAAAATGGCTCGGCGGCCGTGTTTAAGGGTGCGTCGCTATTGAGGGTACCCCTCAGGACGCTGTCCGCGGTCCCCCTTGGCCCTTGGAGTGGCTTCCTTTGTGAAGAGGCAAATGCCGGTGATTGGCCACTTTATCCTGTCTCCGAGGGCTCTGGCACTTCCGTCAACATCCGGTTTTCCCTCCCGCATCACACTGACACCCGCCCATGTCCCGACACCACCTCCGTTCTCTCTGCCTCATCTTTACACCAGACGCCCGCCAGCTGCCTAGTCGTACTCCAGAGAAAAATCGTATTTTTTGTCCAAAGAAGACAACGTCTCACCGTTTCCATATGTCGCCGTTGCGCTTCAGTGTGACCCAACCCATTATTTTTATATTTTTTTTTTCTAATTGGATCAACTCTGTCTCGCGGCGAAGAAAACCCAACATCTGTCGTTGTTTTTGGGGAGATCTTGTCATTCGGCACTCGCCGTTCACCTCTGTTGGAGCCGGTACGTTTTGTTGCCGACAGAAATCCAAAAATCGCCTCTTGAACTCTACCTCCGCGGGCGAGCCACCGCACTGCGAAGGGGTCACGACAGGATGGCTCGGTTATTCCCGGCACACCCCCAGGCCTCTGTCCGGGTCTCGCTTGTGCTCCTTTGGACTCGGTTCCCCATTTTAGCCGCTGACCCCCTTGCCTGACTCGTACCATTAGTAAACTTTGCTTTTGCTCCGTCTGCCCTCTGAGTTGGGCTTTTTTTTTTTCGACAGAATAATTGCACACATTCGGATTTTTTTTTTTTTCTCCTCCCGTCGAGCAATTCGGGAATGTAAAGTGTAACGGGGCTTTCTCACGGAGACATTTTGACACATCGCACTAAAAGCCCAGCTGCGATCACAAAATCAATGATGTCGCATTTCAATGAAGTGTCACGGCGGCGCTCCTGCGAACACTGGCTTGCTGCATCACTGTGACGTTCCTTCTGGTCCTATGCGTGTATGTGAATGTCGTTAGTAAGGTGTGCGGTTTTTTTTTGTTTTATACGATGACGAGAGAGCAGATGCTGCGGTGAACTTCCGCCTTATGTAATAATGCGGGAATGAAATCCAAAATGAGTCGGGTGAAATGGGAACACTTCGGAGTACAAGTACCAGAAAGATTGGACCTGCTGTCGTCAATGTGTGTATTCTGTAAATAGTGAAATTCGAAAAAAAAATTGCATTTTTTTCATGATTGGAAAATGAACATCAATAGCGTGCTGCTTCGGTTGATGTGGATGCGTTTAAGAAAAAAAAAAAAAAAACCTGTTTGGAAGTGAATGATTTTGAATGACTAATCCCTCCCCCCCCCCCCCCCCCCCAAAAAAAAAAAACTAAAAAGCAGAGGCTTAAAGTCATGGCCACCTTGGCCGGCCCGCTTGTTTATGCGGCGTCCAAAATGCCCTTCTGTGCCCCCCCCTGGCGACTGCCGCCAGGAGGACGGTTGACACTCGACTGCTCTCGCTGCCGCTGACGGCTCATATTTAGGGGGAAAACGCCACGCGAAGGCGAGCGCGGCGCTCCATCTCCCGTAATGCCCCCGCGACTCTCGGAACACTCCTGGGACCCTTTTTGTTTTTGTTTTTTTGGTTTGTTTGTTTCCCCTTTCTGTACTGTGGCGCACACATATATATATATATATATATATATATATCCCGGGTGATTAGCCCACTTAATGACCTCTGCAGTTTGCTTACCGCTGTTTAACCTGCGAAAGCTTTGTCGTCCGGCTTCAGGGGTTCGTGTATGTACGCCCCATTTACATGCATAAACAAGTCGGGGCAGGCGTTTTTTTTTTTTTTTTTCTACTGCAGGATATTGAACAATACGTCGACGGACGCATTCTTGCGGTCAGGTGGATGGAGCGGGTCATTTGCGTCCGTGCTTGCCTTCCCCGCGTGCGTTTGTGGGACTCTCTGTGATGATATGTGATTTGTGCGTTCTTGGACTTATGTTTGAGCATATATGAATACGTGCGCGTGTGTGTGTGTGTGTGTGTGTGTGTGTGTGTATGTAGTATATGCTCATGTATGAGGTGTACAGAAGCCATGAAGAATGTTTTGCTGTCCTGTCCCCACAGGCTGTTGATGTTCCCCCTCCTCTGCGCGCACGCACACACACACACACACACACACACACACACACACACACACGCACACCCTTCCGCCCATTCCCCCTCTATCCCCCCCTCTATCATCCTCCTCTCCACGGACGTGCCAGGAAAAAAAAAAAAATGGCCCTCATTTAAATGGCCCACTCAGCGGGGGGCGCGGGGGGGGATGACTCGCTCGTCGCCGAGGTCTGCCCCGCGCGCCGACGTCACACTGGTGCGCGGAAAAAAAAAAACCCAAAAAACGCCGAAGCGCGGCGGAGGGGTTTCTGCCAGGCCGTGCGCTTGCAGACGTGTGCCCAAAAACGCATTCACACACCACCCAGCCCGGCGTGTATGTTTCCCTAGACACACACACGCGCGCACGCACGCACACGCGCACAGCACAGAGCGATTAACGGACGTGCCCGCGCCCACTGCGCCGACGCCTGCTCCGAAGGCTCCTTCCTCGTCCTCGTGCGCCTGCCACCGCGCGCCTCCTCCCTCTCCCGTCCTCCCCGTGTCGCCCCTCTCTGCCCCATAGGGGAGCTTTCGCACGGAGTGAAATACAGCGTTGCCAACATATGTCTCGAGCAATCAATTCATGCCACGGGGCTCTCCCTCGGCGCCCTCTGCCTAATACACTGCCACGGAGAAACAAGCTGGGCTGCGCGCGGCCCCTTGGGTCTCTATTCTTATCGTGTTCCCAGGCAGATTTACTCTGAAAAGATGCATTTGCACATCACTCAGGGACGTTGGGCTTTATTTAGGAGCGCGTTGACGGGGGACATCAGCGGCCGGCGTCGGCGCTTGCCGAAGCCGGCCGAGAGTTACCGAAGCGGATGTTTGCGCTTTGTATGTGTCGCCTTTCGCCTGCGACCGCAGTAATGCGGAGCAGGCGCGTTAAAAGTAGGAGCGGTTTTCGTTTTTTTTTTTTGTTGGTTTGTTTTTTTGCGGATGATGCCAGATTGTGGCGGCAAACGTCGACCGGTGCCATCTGAATTGCCGCCAGGCCCCGGCGTTTGGTTTACCAGGTCAAAATGTGTCGGCGCGACCGTGGGCGCCTGCAAGAAGCCGCGTGGCCCCCGGCGGCTCCGGGGTTTCAGCACCGGGCGGAGCGGACAGCTCCCTTTGAACGTTCCCTTCATCGGTGGCCTTTTTTTTTTTTTTTTTTCGCGATTTATTTATTTTTTCTCTGCCGCACCGAACCAAATGTCCGCCGTCGGGGCGAGGGCGGCAAGGCATTAAGGAGCCCGGGGAGGGAAGGGGGAGAGGTGGGAAAGACGGGCGAGAGAGAGAGAGAGAGAGAGAGAGAGAGAGAGAGAAATGGAGTGAAACGGCGGGGAGATCGTCCAACACAGGTGGCTGTGGGTCCTTTTTAGTTTGTTTTTCTTTCTTCTTTTTTTTTTTGCAGGGGGGGGGGATGCGGGGGTCATTTGTTTAACCGTCGTACCCCCAACCGCCCCCCACCCTTCTCCCCCCGCGCTGCCGCCGAAGCCTGCCGTTTCAGTCGATTGCCAGTAGCCATTAAGACCAGGCAGGATCGAGGTAGGCGAGGGGGGGAAAAAAACGCGGCGAGGAGGCGAAGGGCGGAAGCACGGATCTATTTGGAGATGCATGCTTAAGAAGAAAGAAAAAACGTCAAAACAGGGGTGTAGTGTCGCGCTCTCGCTCTCGCTCTCTCTCTCTCTCTCTCTCTCTCTCTCTCTGTGGCTCACGGACTCGCACTGCTGCACACGGTCCACGCAGGCACAAAGGAGTCGATTCCTTTGGATCTGGCACGCGGCTCGCAAGATGTCGGCGTCACCGCGGCCATCGCAGTAAAGCGGGAGGGCTCAAATGAAGTGCCCGGATGGACTGAGGGACTGCCTTCATTAGGTTCCGCGCCGGCCCCCGGACACCGCAGGGAGGAAGCGTGGCGGGCGGCGAGGTTTTAAATCACCATAATCCCCTCGCAGTGCCGCTTCACTCCTGGCTCGAGGTTGCCTCTCTCGCTGCCCCCTTTCCTTTGCATCCCTTCCTATTGGTCTACCCGTGGGAGCAAAATAAGTGCCCCTTCACTCTGAAAGAAATCGCCACAGCCTTTCTCTTCAAATAACGTCAGAAGGCAAAGAAAAAGGTCCCCGCTACGGTTCTCTGGGGCCTTGCGGCGCCCCATCCGAATATTCCACTTTGCCCATGCGTGCCTCCCCTCGTAAAACGGTGGTATTATCCTTATCCCTTGCTCTATAAAATGCTCCTATCAATTAGCGGCGGTTTCAGAATTGCCCAGGGGGCCCAGCGGCGCTACACCCCGCGGATTCAACACGTTGTCTTTTATGGACGTGCGTGGGTCTGAGGTGCTGCCGGCCCCGGGAGAGTACGAGCTCCGGGTTGTGGCGTGGGCGCCGTTCGTACCGACGATGGGGTTGAGAGGTCGTGGGTCGGGAGGCACGTCCTTTTACTTGGGTGGTGGGGGATCTTTTAAATCAGGCCCAATTACACGCATTTATTCCGTTTTAACCAGAAAATGAAAACAAACCACCGCAGCGTGTAATGAGCCTCGACTCGATTAAAAACCTGTTTGTTTTTTGCTTTTTGTGTTTAACCATAAACGTGCCATTGTCCCAATGTAAATGAACCCAGCCTTTCCAGAGGAGTAGACACTTTATTGCGCTTTGTTGCGCATTGTACAGCTCGCTAATCACAGGTGGGAGGATCGAAAAAAAGAACGTGTAATTACGAGAGAATTAGCGTGCATTTCAAAAAACAGTGCCCCTGGTAAGGAAGGGATTTTCCTTCTGAATCGGAACATAAATGCTCCGTCTGATCCCATGTCATCCACATAGAACGAAGCAATAATGAGCAGTGGAAATAACCTTCAAGGGGCGTGACGAATAAATCCAGTCAGCATTGAAAATGGAAGGGGTTTATCAATAGGGCATTCATCCGGTCCCGTCCACGGACTATTGTTCTCTGCGCCCAGCTTGACGCGCCCGCCGAAGCCTTTGTTGCGAAGGTCACTTTGCGGAGAGGGGGCGGGGGGTGGGGGGGGTGGGTGTGCAAAAGGGTTTCGCCGGCGAAAGTTCAGGGTGCGGATCTCCGCCGCGTCGCGCTCCCGCGGTCGACTCTCGCCCTATTCACATAGCACAATGCGACGTGGCCCCTCGGGATTGACCGCGCGGAATAGGGCGGCCTCGAGTCAGGCCATTGGCTCTCTGCAAAAAAAAGGCCGGCTGACGCGCTCTCAGGAACGGCAACTAGCCCTCGCGCGCTTGTGAGATGATTTCAATCGCGATCTCCTAACTCTGAGTTGAAGAGCGACACTGTGCGTGCGTGCGTGCGTTCGCGCGCGCGTGTGAGCGAAGCCTTTTTCACCCATCACAGGAGTCGTGCGCGGAACGGCTCCGATTCCCGGCTTTCAATTAAGTTGGTAATGAGCTGACACGAAGGTCAGGCATAGACGGTGGCGCAGTAGAGCTACGCGCACGCGAATAAAAAAGGAAGCCGAGCGGCCACTCGACCCCTCATTGAACACGGCATTGAAATGTACCCATGTGTCGCGCTGAGAGTTCGCGCCTCCGTGTGCGGACCGAGGCGGTGCCTGTGCCGGCGCATCAGGTCGATGAAATTGTGCCCCGAGAAAGAGGTGTATATATACATTTTTGGGAAATTTAGCATATAGAGCGATAAAGGAAGTCTCGATCGCTACGCGGTTACATCTTCTCGCATTGCAATGTTTGTCGGGCCCTCGGCGGTACCGCGCCCCCCCCGCGCGCCGCCCCCCGCCCCCCCTCCGTCCCCTCCCCCCCCCCCCCCCCGGCTGGCTGCGCGAGTGCTCCGGTGTCCGAGATTAGCCGAACTGGCGCCACGCTCCCGGCGCACCCTCCTCGCACACGGATTTTCGATTTATATTCTGCATTGCGATTCGCATTTGTTATTTCGTTTTGTCTTTCACTGCTGTGCCGCTTGATGGGATTACGACGCGAGTAATTATGGGTAATTATTTACGGCTAAATCCGAAAACCACGTCCGCCTCTCGCCAAACGCCGGCTATGGAGAACCGGGGCCATTTCTGCTCTATTCGTACTGAACCTCACACACTTTTTTGTCGGGCCCGCCCCCCCCCCCGCGCCCCCCCCCCCCCCCCCCCCGGCTAGCTGCGCGAGTGCTCCGGTGTCCGAGATTAGCCGAACTGGCGCCGCGCTCCCGGCGCGCCCTCCTCGCACACGGATTTTCGATTTATATTCTGCATTGCGATTCGCATTTGTTATTTTGTTTGTCTTTCACTGCTGTGCCGCTTGATGGGATTACGACGCGAGTCGATGAGGGTAATTATTTACGGCTAAATCCGAAAACCACGTCCGCCTCTCGCCAAACGCCGGCTATGGAGAACCGGGGCCATTTCTGCTCTATTCGTACTGAACCTCACACACTTCTGTCCCCACCAGCCACTCATACATATACCATACAGTGTAGCTATATATATATACAGTATATATATATATATATCTACTATAAGTTTAGTGTCGTGCATTATTTCAGTTTGGGGGTAAAAGGAAGCCTGTGGAGGAGTAGTTGGCAGTGGCGCTCGCCACCCCAGCTCTCTTGACAAGATTACCCCCTACACCCAATTCAATTAGGAGGCCCACTTAAGTCACCGCTCACCCCTTCAGGGTCTCCATAATCATAACAGATGGCTCTCCCCGAGACTCCTACCATCTCTCACCTCCACGGGGGCTCCGGGAGGAGCAGGGCCGGGGAACCAAAAGCTCATAACGGCCGAGTCCTCCGCCGCTGGGCCCCGTGAGCGATAGCTCCTCCGCGCGGCTGACGGCGCGCGTGCGGTGATCAAAGCGCGAGGGCGATATTTTGAATGCCGGGTAAAAGTTTTCGCCATGCATTCACCCGGCGTGACGGACGGACCGCACATGGTATTCTACTTTCCGCACTGGGCCGTCGAGAACGCTCGCTTCCGTTACTTTTTTTTTTTTGATCTCGCTGTCAGCACAGCATATAACACGCCGCGGCAGTCGGTGCTTTGACGTTGATCCAGAATCGAGTGGAATAATTGGCCGCCGGCTGGCGGCATATATATCTTTGCATTGCAGCGTTGCATATTCTATAGGTAATCTCTCTTTTTTTTTCTTTTTCAAGACATAAATCCAATGTGGGAATCACTAGTCATATAGAACCCCAGAGTAATTCATTTATCGCCATCTATAACGTCACCCGAATTACATTTTGGCCTATTCGCATTTTCAGAGGCAATGTCCAGTTGAAGCCATTTAGCCGCCGTTAGCTCATATATATTATATGAGTCGTGCGAGTTAGAAATTAGTGCACAGTTCCGCCGCGTGCGCGTTACCCAGCATGAACCGGTGGGTCTGTTCGCTTTGTCACTTAGTGTGCTTGTCGAGGGGCGGATTAAATCGTCAAATTAATTACGTACGCCCAGGGTTCAATAATGCTAATCATATTCCCCTTAATGACGCTATTGTTGCCTTTATGGCATCATTTTTTTTTTTGCACTGCTCACAAACAATCGTTGGTCTGGTCCCTGGTGTTTTGGATCGTTTTTTTTTGTTTTGTTTCGTTTTTTGTTTCATTCTCTCAGCTTTTCACGACAAGCAAGTTCGATCGGTCATTGCTGTGTCCTACGACGTGGGGAAATGTTTGTTTCGTCGGAGGGGGGGGGGGGGGGCGGTCTCTGGGACCCGACAAGCAGGTGGGCCGTAAGTGCGCCGCTCGGGCGTCAAACTCCAATGGACATGCTTTCTGACGTGGGTTTTCCCCGTTTTCCCTCCGCCCTGGAACGGCTCCCTCTTCTCTTTTTTTTTTTTTTCCTCATGCAACCTCCAAAATCTCTCCCGGTGCGCGGCTCGTGCAGAATGAATGAGGCCCCAGTTGTGTCATTTCATGATGCATTTTTTAAAGAGCCAACGCGTCGGCCCCTTTTCGTGGCGCTCCCGGCGGCTAAGGCACATACCATGTCCGCTTGTCATTAGGGGTCTGTGTTCAGCTCCGGGTCCCTGTCCAACGGCATCCTGGATTTCTTTCTCACGATCTGCTTTTTTTCCTCCGAACAGCATCACTTGATAAGTACCAGAAATGTCATAAAACGTTGTATGGAAGAGAGAGAGAGAGAGAGCTTTGCTGATTGGCTGTGTGACCTCATGCACTCAAGGATTCAAGTTGACACCGAAGCCGCCTCGCCACGAACGCGAAACGGCAGATAACGCGAGGCCTTTTTGTTTTCGGTGAGAGGAGGATACTCGGAGAATTAAAAAAAAGCAAGCGTCT
This sequence comes from Colistium nudipinnis, assembly GCA_016785305.1. Taxonomy (NCBI): domain Eukaryota; kingdom Metazoa; phylum Chordata; class Actinopteri; order Pleuronectiformes; family Rhombosoleidae; genus Colistium; species Colistium nudipinnis. The sequence continues at coordinate 370,288 of JAFBJU010000225.1, read as the reverse complement.
AAACAAAAAGCGCCACAGGGACGGCATTCGAGCCTCTTGTTGTTGTTTTTGTTGCTGTTTCCCCCCCCACCCGTACCACTTTTCTTCACTTCTCCCTTCGAAAACACTGACGATACACCTTTGTGCTCACGTCGGCGTGGGGTTGAATTCGGATTCCAAGGCCGCAAAAAGCACAAACGCGTCCGCGCGAAGGTTTCGACGCAAATTCCAGACCTGGAATGAACTGCGCCACAGGACTGAGGCGGCAATCTTTGTTTTGCGCGTGCGCGCGGCTGTCGCGCGCGTGCGCGCCCTGAACGATCAAAGCCTCTCTACCCCATCGTGTGCTGATCCATCCTAGACCAGATAGAGCTACTTAGTCCCCACCATGTCCTGGGGGTCCCCCGTCTCATTGCTGCCTTTGAATCCTGTCACAGTTAACAGTGTAGATTATATGCCTCTCCTGAGTCACTTTCAAGTCGACTGTACTCCGGAATCTCAAATCGGAGATCCCGCGCGTCGGCAGCGAGAGTGGCACTATCCGGCGCCTCTATCCGACGCCGCTTTATACCGGGGGAACAACTTGGTGCAGCTTTTGTCTTCCATGCCAAGCAGGGGGAACAGTGTGCAGGCTACAGCGACATGCCGGCGTCAAATCAGAGCGTATGGTTGGCATGAGGGGTTGGTTCACGTGAAGTCCCCCGAGCATGTGTGGGTTTAGGGGACGGACGGTGGCGTTCTCAGTCGAGACGCTGTCCTTTTCGGCGGCGTGAGACCGTCAGGCTGGCATGGGTGTCCCGCATTTTTCTTATTTTAAAGTGGTTCTCCCAAAGAGGCGCTAGTGGGGACGGGCGAAGGCGAATTTGGGAGCAGACGTTCGTTTACAACTGATGTCTACCTTACGTTTGCGCTCTCATTTGTGTGTGATTCCTAGTTTTTGTGAGTCGGGGCACCCCTTTGCCGCACGCCAAAGCCAAAGAGGTGTGCGCACACCGGCCCCGGGCCGCGGTTTTGGGACGATCGCAATTCGAAAAGATCCCCGGGCGCATTAGGGGTCCGCAAAGAGGAACCGTTACTGGTTCCGTCTGACGCCGTCGAACCGGTGCAAATTTCGCTACCGCATGCCGCACTGGCAGCTGGATTGAATCCCCTGACGCGACACATCGCCAAACCCAAGGACACTACTATCTGTCAGGATAGTAGTGTGCCCCCCCCCCCCCCCCCCCACCCCGTTTCTCCATTTCTAACTGGGCACATCAACGGAGACTGGCCTCCATCGTCAGTCCATTTTTTTAATTTTTGTTGTTTTTGATGCGAAGCTGGGCCCCCCGCGCCGCAGCGCGGCACTCGGCCTCACCCCGGATGCGTCGGCGCTCAGTGGATGTGGCGAGCGCGAGGCGAGGAGGCGGATTGGCGGGGAGGGCGGCCGGGTTCCACGCAGGGCCTCGGTAATGGGTACACGATGTGCCGGGAGACAAGAAGCAGGGTACTCCGGCAGACAGCGCTGTCATCACAGGGGGAGAGACAAAGTGGGATGGCGAGAGGGGGGAGAGAGAGAGAGAGAGAGAGAGAGAGAGAGAGCCTTAAACGCACTGACACATGCCCATGCACGTGCAGACGCACACCCAGCGGTATGCAGCCACTGAATAAGCTTCAGAAATAAGGAAGTGAGCGAGACACACATTCGCCGGCACCCCCCCCCCCCCCCCCCCCCACCCCACCCCCCTCTCCCCCTCCCCCTCCCCCACCGCGCGGTTAAGTGAATCCCCTAAATCACGAGCCACTATTCAATTCATTAGGGAGCTCTTAGCAGCTGCTCTTGTCGGCGCACATCAAGGCGAAGATTTAACACACGGATCTAGCGGCGGCGAACACTGAGATAAGTCGCTGCTTTCTTCGCCCGCCGTGGGAGAAGTGTCTCTGCGGCAGACACCGCGTTCAGACGACATCGGTGTACTCTCGCGGGGCCGTACAGCAGAACATACAGATTGCCACCCCGAAGTAAATATGTATACAGTATACATATATATATATATATATATATATATATATATATATATATATATATATATATATATATATATATATATATATATATATATATATATATATATATATATATATATATATATATATATATATATATATATATATATATATATATATATATATATATATATATATATATATATATATATATATATATATATATATATATATATATATATATATATATATATATATATATATATATATATATATATATATATATATATATATATATATATATATATATATATATATATATATATATATATATATATATATATATATATATATATATATATATATATATATATATATATATATATATATATATATATATATATATATATATATATTTTTTTGTTCCTTTTTTTTTCCCCCCCCCCCCCCCCCCCACCCCCGCCCCGCCCCGCCTTCCCCGAGGTTGATGGATTGCTGCGAAAACGCCACGGATAGACGCGGAGAGATTTTAACGAAAGGGGTCACTCCATTGGGGAGGCCATAAATCAGCGGCGCGCAATCGCCTCCTCATCCGTCCTTTCTGTTTTGTGTTGGGGGGGGGGGGCGTTGCACCGGCGAAACTGACTGGCCTCCCTTTTGACTTTTACTGAGCTGGTCGCTCATCCTGAGAGAGAATCGTTGTCGGCCCGGTGTATTTTATCGCGGACGCTGTACGCTCAAGACCCACAAGAGTTTCCCTGCACGCCCCCCCCGCCCCCCCTCCAGCCCCCCGAGGAGAAGGCAGACCCGGCTCACCAGTCACAGTGCCCAACAGCCAGAGAAGCGTGCCAACCCAGTGCACTAAAAACCATTCCTCTATAAATGTGGCCCCTTAGCCCGGTTAAATACTTACAAAAAAAATACGAAAAAAAAAAAAATACAAAAAAAAAAAGCCAAGCAGGAGAACTGGCACCAATTTTCTGCCTCCTAAAATTCTTATTTCCAAGGAGACGTTATTGCCAAAGAGATAAATGCGAAAGAACACACACACACACACACACACACACACACACCGAGCTGTGCACATCGTAACGCAACACCAGATTAAAAAAAAAAAAAAAAAAGAAAAGAAAAAAGAGAGAAAGAGAAGGGCATTTTCTCAGCTCACACACTGCGCACTCTGATCAACTTAAGCGAAGGCTCTGTGTTTATGCCGTGGCTGTCAAAAACAATAAGCTCACGGACGACATGGCGGGGCAGCGGGCGGCTCAGCCTGGCGATGCTGAGGGTACGTGGGGGTCACACACACACACACACACACACGCACAGAGAGAGAGAGACAGAGGGGGTTGCGTTTGTTTTCCAACTAGTGTGTATGTGTGAGTGTGTGTGTGTTTGTGTGTTGCTGTGAGAGATATGCCTCCCCCCTGCAAACAGTGCTGAGGGGGCATCAGGTTGTTGGCAGAGGCCACGCGGGTTGAGGGAAGAAGAACGCGGCGAGGGAGCACGGGAGACGGAGGAGGGGGAAGCAGGCGAGGCGGCGGCGGCGGCGGCGGCGGCAGCGCGCCGCCATGCGGAGACGGCCGCGGCCGTGTCAGGCCCGATTTCGGCGGGCGGTTTTCGATGAAGGCTGACCTTGAGGGGGTTTTGCAAATAGTCAGCAGCAGCAGCAGCAGCAGGAGGCGGCGGCGGCGGCAGCACACGCGTGTGACGGTGCACACATTTTGACACACACACGCACTAATGTCACTTCAGCTCGCACGACACGAATCGTCAAAAGATTATTTTGGGCCGTTTCAACCAAAAAAAAAAAAGAAAACCCACAAAAACAGAGATTAGTTTTTAATCTATTCTGTTTCTTTATTTAAATTGTTATCATTACGTCTGTCGCCGCGCAGGCAAGAGTGTGCCGTTGGCGCCTCCATTTAGAGAGTGTCGATTGGACAGGCTGCGTCTTGCCTCCCCCGCGGCCGTTTGACTCGGCCGTCGAAATACAAAAGATCATTGACCTCACCGGTCAGAACAAAGATGGGGCCACATTCACGCCGGAGCCAGTCGTGAGGTCAGAGCTGAGCACCGTCCTTACATTCACATCATTCGGTGGCGATGAGCCTTGACTAGCCTTCGGCGGACTTTCCCCGTTGTGGAGAAGAAAAAAAAAAACGCTGCGGTGATAATAAAGCGGCGGCGGCGGCGGCGGCGGCAGCTCATAGCTCACGGATCTAAAAGCAGCAGTCAAAGACACAAGGCACCAGCGGTGGGCAAGGTCACGCGGCTGAGTGGTTCCCGAAGGGCACGGAGGAGCGATCCTGCCTTTGGAAAAGAAATAAACCAAATAAAGACGCCGCTGACGACACATTAGCCGGTGCCCGGGGGAGCGGCAGTCACAAGGCACACCTCTGCGGGGGCCAAACGCGATTTCGGATAAATCTTCTCGGACCGTGGCACACGTGGCACATGGCTCCTCTCGATTCCGGAGAGCTTGTGGCCAAACAGTGGCCACCGGTGGCTGTTGGGATTTTCTGTTTTGGGGTCATCATAATAATAATAACAACGCATCATTTAAGATGTATTTGGCTTCTTCGGTTAAGCCGGTCAGCGCGAATGCTGCTTTTGTGGTTCGAAAAAAAAAAAAGAAAAGTGCCCCTGTTTCTTTTGAGCTTACATTTTGCGATAAACGCAGACCCCCATTTTTTTTCTTTCTGTTTTTGGTCAAACGAAGTGGTCCCCCATGATTTCTAGGACGACAGGAGGCTGGGGAAAAGGCAAGATTTTAAGGCTTCGACAGGGGGAAAAAATAAGAACCATGGCGCACAGTTTGCTCCAAGGGGCAAGTTTATGTATGCAGTTGGGGGAAAAAAAAACTAACAAAAAAAACGCATACCTCATGCGATTCTAGTTTTGACCTCAAAAGACAGTAGGAGATATGGTCTGCCCCTGAACGGTCCCTCGAGTTCATGCACTATTGAGTCTTGCAATATATTTTTCAGCGCACAATAGCCCGGGCTACCCCGGGCACGGCGGTGGAAAGGTTCGCGGGTTTGCGGACAAACAGCTTTCGTAGTGGCCGGGGGAGGGGTTGTTTATTTCTTTTTATTCCCACGTATATGTCTCCAGCACACGCTGCTCCCCGCTGCCGACGCTGTGCCGTTCCCCTCCTTGGGTCTAAATATAGAGGCAGCAGAAGAAGGTGAGAGCGAGAGAGGAAAGGGGATTGCGTCGCACGCCGGCGTGCGGCCTGATCGTCTCCTTTTTTTTTTTTTTGTTTGTTTTTTGTGCAGAATGTCCCAATTATGGCTGAGTGACACGCGGCGTAGGCGACTGGCGAGAGCGTCGCGGCAGGTAATGAGCTTCGCGGCGTCTATTGGTGGGATTTCTACGTGGGGAGAGCAGATGAACGTCAAGATGTCTCTGGGAAAAAAAAACAAAAAGAAACGCACCTGTTAATTGTGATGAATGGGGAATTTTAATTTCCTCACGAATCGGCTCTGATCGCGTTGCCTCTTTTCTGCCTTTTGTCATTTTTAGAATCGCATATTGTACCGGATAGGATCTGCCAATTTAATTCTCACACACACACACACACAAAGCCTCTCCCCCCAGTGGGGCACAACAGGTTTGATTAATACTGACACCACACTCATAGCAGGAAACCGTGTGCACGTGTGTGTGTCTGTCTGTGTGCGCGTGCGTCCGAGCGCGTGAGCGCGCGATGACCACGCGCCGAGGAGTCGCGCCGCTATGTGGGCCACGAGTGGCCGTCAGATATTATGCAAAGCTCGTTTCCCCCCCCCCCCCCCCCCCCCCNNNNACCTGCGCCCCCCCCCCCCCCCCCCCCCGCACGTAGTGGAGCCAATCTCCCTCTCAATGTCACCTAGCAAGTCTTAAGAAGCCTTCGATTAACTTATTAGCGATTCTGCAGAGCTTAACGCGGCAGCTAATGAAGCAGACACAGAGGGGACGGGGGAACTTAATGGGGCGAAATGGGAATCTGGGTCACCGCGCCCCGCCACATTCTCGGTTTCGGGGTCAAAAGTGGGCCGCGGGGTAGGTTTCGGAAACGGCCGCTGGCCCCGTTTCGGGCCGAGCTACAACAACATAAATAAATGGTGGTGCCGCGTCAGAGACACTGGCGCGGAAAGTGAAGGTAAAAATAAATCGGACCCCCCCCCCCCCCCCCCCCCGCACGCCTCCTCAGATCAGTGAGAGAAAAAAGGGAAAGTAAGGAGACTCCGCCCCCTCCGTTGATGCCAATTAAAGGTAGATGAGATCTTTGGGCCTTTTGCGATCGCACAGGCTCCCCCGGCCACGCCATCGACCCTCCGTTCAGCCAGGGGGGGGGGGGTCACGCTTGATGCGATCCTTTATTAGCCCAAATTGGGCCCCTGCGTCTTCCAGGAGGGGAACATCCGTCTCCGTGTCTCCGTTCGTTCTTCGTGTCCCACATACTCAGTTGGCTCGGCGGTGGACTCTGTGGACGCGGAGCATTGGCGGCCTCGGGCGGGGACACAAATAACATTAGCTGCAAATCGCCAACGCGGAGCAAAGGTCACAGAATGGGAAAGGAGGGGGGGGGGGGGGGAAGTTATCACAGAATGGGAAAGGAGGGGGGGGGGGGTGAAGTTAAATGAGGAATGGGAGAATGTGAAATAACCTCACCGTGCATTGTAACGCAATATGGTCATTTTGATCGTGTTTTCCTCTTCTTCTTTTTTTTGGCATCCTGTCGCTGTCGTTGTTTTGTTTCATTTCGATGGCGTCAGAAAAAAGTACTGCAATCCAAAAAATCCCACGTTCTTGGCGGTGAAATGTGCACTAAGTATCAATGTCTGTGTAATATATTCATATTTAGAAATGAAATATTTTTAGCTCCGGTGCACTTTCGAGTCACATTTTTAAATGTGGTTTTGAGACGGCGGATTCTGATGCGCTCTGCGCTTCATCCAGTAGTCCACAAAGAATCTCACAGCAACGAGCAAACGCTTTTTCCCCCAAAAATAGTGAAGTACATCGTTTTTTTTAATATCTTTGGATGACACATGCGGCATGCGACCCACCGTCAAGGGGCTAGAAATGTAAAAGCCAGCATGAGGCCCTCAATGCTCCTTCAGCGGGAAAAAGAAACCGATGACACGGACAACCCTCGCTCGCGCCAATTAGCATTGTCTTGCGTCCGGCGTGAATCTAAAAGTCCGACGGCAAAAACCCCCAAAAACGGCCCCCGCCGCGCAGCGTTCACGCTTTCCCCGGGCGGCGGAGATCATTCATCAGTGACCCGCCGTGGCTCGCGGTCACAGCTGATTCCCCAAAGTCAATTATCGGCCCATTAAGGCGCCGCATCAATCCATGGAGTGATGGCTCCGAAAAAGCCACGGGCCCGGAGGGATGGGGCTGGAGAAAAACACTGTCAAACATGAGCAATTTGGCGGATGGGGGGGGGGGGAGGACATGCAGTGTAAACGGAGGTCAAAGGTGGGCCCCCCCCCGGCTGGCCAGTGATCAATGGCACGTTTCGCCTACCAAGATGGCAATGGTAGTTTTATTTATTTATTTATTTTATTTTATATGTTTACATATATAACATTACAATTAATATTAATATTATTATTTATATATAAATAATATAGCAACTTAGCACTGCGATATCATCTGTAACGAAATGCGCCTATATATGTATATATATTAAATATAGGCTTGGTGGCCTATGAAAAAAATAAAAATAAAAAAAAAATTATGTAATATGATAATTAACAAGCGGCCGTTTTTTGTTTTTTTTTCCAAAAAAAGAGAAGAAAAAAATTAATCCGGGGACGGCAGGGAAGTCGTGGGAAAATGTCGCCTGTGACCGGGGGTGACCTTTTTGCGGGGCGAGGCGACTCACTCAGAAGCATTTAATTAGCCCCGCTCGCGGGCCGCGTGCCGCCGCCCAACGGACACGGGAGGGTGGACGAGGAAAACGGGGGGGGGGGGGGGACACACTCTTTATTTTAAGGGGGGTCTTCTGGCTGTCTCCGCCTCTCTCACACGTACTCCACGTAATCCAATGAACATTTGCGGCGCGACGACACGGTTCCCCCAGAGCACACCGACATAATGTCATGTAATATTATATATATATATATATATATATATAGTATAGACAGTATATACAGTATATGCAAAACAGCCAGAGGGAAGCCAATGGAGGGCAGGGCACGGAGGGGGGGGGGGGGGGGGGGGGGGGGGGGGGCACATGCAGTGTAAACGGAGGTCAAAGGTGGGCCCCCCCCCGGCTGGCCAGTGATCAATGGCACGTTTCGCCTACCAAGATGGCAATGGTAGTTTTATTTATTTATTTATTTTATTTTATATGTTTACATATATAACATTACAATTAATATTAATATTATTATTTATATATAAATAATATAGCAACTTAGCACTGCGATATCATCTGTAACGAAATGCGCCTATATATGTATATATATTAAATATAGGCTTGGTGGCCTATGAAAAAAAAAACTAAAAAAGAGGTAATCTGATAATTAACAAGCGGCCGTTTTTTGTTTTTTTTTCCAAAAAAAGAGAAGAAAAAAATTAATCCGGGGACGGCAGGGAAGTCGTGGGAAAATGTCGCCTGTGACCGGGGGTGACCTTTTTGCGGGGCGAGGCGACTCACTCAGAAGCATCTAATTAGCCCCGCTCGCGGGCCGCGTGCCGCCGCCCAACGGACACGGGAGGGTGGACGAGGAAAACGGGGGGGGGGGGGGGGGGGGGGGACACACTCTTTATTTTAAGGGGGGTCTTCTGGCTGTCTCCGCCTCTCTCACACGTACTCCACGTAATCCAATGTACATTTGCGGCGCGATGACACGGTTCCCCCAGAGCACACCGACATAATGTCATGTAATATTATATATATATATATATATATAGTATAGACAGTATATACAGTATATGCAAAACAGCCAGAGGGAAGCCAATGGAGGACGGTTAAACAGAGTCAATAAAGCCCACCGCATTTCCAGCGCGCATAGATAATAAACGGTGAGAGGCACCCATTAGCGCCGCGGCAGCCAGAGCTAATGCACTTAGGGGGTTAATCACTGCATTTGTATGCAAATGTGTATTTAAGTGTGCCTGCCCGTATGGGCGGGGACTAATGAAGGGACTGGGCGCGAGCGGTAGGTGACATTCAGCACCTGAACACCCCCCCCCCCCGCACCCCCCAAAAGCTATTTGTTGAATGTTAATTGCTTTTTCGGCCGCCTAACCGCTCCCCCCCCCCCCACCCGGTCTCCGGGCGTCCCTTAGTACCAGGCAACGCCGGACGCCCCTACCTTGCCCGCTAAGCCAAAGCAGCTGTGCGAAAAGACAGGGAGTCCTCGGGGGGGGGGGATCGCGTTGGAGCGTCGCGCCAAATTTGACGCCTGCATGATGAAGAGCGTCCCAGTGGTGAATATGAAAAAAATATATATCTATAGAAATAAAAATAAACAGAAACTTCAATTATCAGAGGTTTGACCTTTTGGCCGTGTACCTGTTGGGAAAGGGTGGCGTGAAATCTTCCCTCTCTCCCTGCCTTTACTTTTTTCCCCCCCCCCCGTCGCCGCGCAACCATTCGCATATCCAGCGGAACAGAGAGCTAATAATAATAATAATAATAATAATAATACAATGGATTCTTTTGGAGCCAGCCCCTATATATTAATGTCCCCGGTTCTTCTCCTCCACATTCCGCGGAGAGGAGGGAGGCGGCGAGATGAGGACAGAGGACGGGGAGAAACAGGGAAGCAAAGATAGAGATCTTTCCATTTCTGACGGACAGCTTCGAATCGAGGTAATCCACAGAACTGTGAAAATTCAAAAACCTCGCGCGCGCGCGCCTGTGCGTGTGTGAGAAAAGGAAAAAAAGGAAATGCAAATAGGCCTTTTGATTCGGCGGCAGAAGGAAATTTGCCACAAATCGAAAGATTAGCACCAATAGCTCTGGATTACGTTTCCCTTTTATGCTCAGTCGCCTCCTCCCCTACGTTTTTGTTCTTCTTCTAACACTGTCTCTCTCTCTCTCTCTCTCTCTCTCTCTCTTTCTCTCTCTCTCTCTCTCTGTCTTTTGCACTCGCTCATCCGAGATTTTCCACCGGGATATTTGAACCTCGCAGCTCCGCGCGGAGGTGGAGAAGAGAAAAAGAAAAAAACATTTACAGACACAGAGATACGGGAAATTGGGTATCGGGGATCTACCCGTGACCCCGATTTGGCCTGTAACACCGGTATCAGGTGTAATCTCCTTTTGGCAGCAGGATTCACGCGGCGAATTCAATATTTGACGCGGCGAATCGGGACCCAGCGTCTTTCCCGATTTGTCTACCTATCCATGTGGCCATCGGCTCATAAAGAAATACGGCACGGATCCTGAAACCAGCCTGCCTTTCCATTGGCGGGAAGTGACACTAACGCGGAAAACCTACGCGGTGGCAAACTGAGAAGAGTTGGGGCGGGTGTGTGTGTGTGTGTGGGGGGGGGGTGGGGGGTGGCGCCAATGGAGGTCGCCAAATGGCCTTTAAAATGAAAAGAAAGAAAGAAACCGCATCAAATCCGTAAGCTTACGTTTTTGTTTTTGTTTTTTTTCTTCTTTTTAACCGGCAAATCTCCCTCCCCGGGCCTCCTCGGTAAGGTAAGGTTATAGTTAGGCGTTTTTTTCACATTTTGGGCCAGAAAAAAGTCCCCAAAAATGAGGAAGTTGGCACTTTTTTCCCTTTATTTTCGCACCCGCCCTATTTTAAAGCCCTGCCGATGCTGCTGTGCGAGTTTCGAGTGTTTTCGGCATGTTTGAAAATTTGGATTTTTCGGTGGCGGAAGGTAAGGTTATAGTTTTGCGAAAACCTCGACGTCTCGCCTTTCCATCGCGACGCGTTACGGCAGCCAATTCGTCGCGCAGCCCGGGGGGGCGGGGGGGCACCGGAGCAGGAGTGCGGGTCGTCTTCCCCTTGACGCAGATGAGTCTTCGTGAAGGACAATCTCATAGGCCTACGTTGGGGGGGGGGACAGGGAGTTCGGGAAAGTTTGGGCCCTTGGACTGATTTCTCCCAATATGGCGGAGCGCTGGCTGCGTCGCGCTCCCGCCAGTTTGTGGTGTATGCAGGGCACGCTTGGATGAAATATTACACCTGATAAGGGTGGATTTAATGACTGTGTGTTTCAGGGCCAATGCACACCGAATTGACGACAAAGGTGGCAGCCGGTACCGCGATAAAATGCGGGCCAATTTATTCATTCTGCTCCCCTGTAATCATGCGGAATTGCATTGTTGGTTTAATCTCGCTCTGCCCCCCCCCCCCACCCCTGCACACACACACATTCAGTGGGAGGGTGTCGTGGGGGTTACCGAAAGCCGCCGTTACCTCTCCTCCGGAGTGAGGAGAGCGCGAAGTGACGGAAAGCGGACGGGGGGGGGTGGAGTGGGGGGGTATTATTTATTAATAGTCAGTCTCCCCAAAGCTCTGTAAAACATGCTGTCGAGGTCTCAGAGGTGAGCTCACCGCTTCAGAGCAATTAAAACAGAGGCTATAAGAGAGCAACTGCCAAAAAAAAAAAAAAAAAAGGGGATAGAGAAAAAGATAGGGAGAGAGAGAGATAGAGAGAGGCCTGGCCAATGCCGCGCCAGCAGACCCGAAGCACGTACGGCTCAGCCACACCGTTCAAAACGTCCGGCCGTTTACATTGGTCCACGGCAACGACACGTCCCCGGGACCCCCTCGCGGGCGACCCCGTGGTACTCGGGCGCGGTCGAAAGCTGCGTTTTTATTCATTTCTTTTTGCCCGATTCATGCGTACGCGCGGCCGCGTCCGCATCCGCGTCCGCCAGCCCAGTGCCGCCGGGCGTCGTAAAAAAGGGCTTAAGTGGTCTTTAATAAAAGGCAGGTTTTTACGTGCCTCTTAGGCATTTCCTGAAAGGCTTTGGCGAGTCGTTCCCACTTATGGGACTGTAAAAAAAAAACAAAAAAAACTCCGCCTGCTCCTCCTCCTCCTCCTCCTCCTCCGACCACAGCAACAATAGGAACGTTTTCAAGAAGAAGGCTTTTGCCTCATAACCCTTGCGTAACACCCCCCACCCTGCGCCACCACCCCCTCAGATAATGCTCTGTCCACGCACCCTTTCCCTCTCGTTTCTCTTTCCATTCTCGTCATATCAATCCCCAGTGTGTGATTATAGTTGTCATGAGCTTGATTTGATCGGGGGTGGGGTTGTGTTGGGGGGGGGGGGGGGGGGGGGGGCGGGGCAGCAGAGATGGAGCTCACGAAAGCTTAAGCCCCCCCTGAAACATGGAGGCCTCGTGATATGTATGATATTTCCACACGCGTTGCCAATTTCGGCGGCAGTTGTCGAGGGTGGCTTACGCCACCCCCGACCGGGGGGGTCAAGACAAAGCAACTATTTATGGCCAGAGAGGCCGTCATTCATGACCTAGGTTTAGAACACAACCTTGAATGGGATTTTTTTTTTCTTTTTTTTTTTTAAACAAACAAAACAAAAAAACCAAGAGAGATCTCATCCGCCTCCGCTGAGCCACTAGCCAATTTAAGGTGAACTACGCCGGTGCCATCCGGCGTACATTTTGCCGGACTTCTTCAAAGTGTCTCTTCCGCCCACCTCGCTGCATCCTGCAGTCTCCGGTGAGCATTTCGCTTTTCTCACCCCCCCGCTGAGTGGAGCCGGGGGGTGGGGGGGGGGGAGGGGGGAGCTCTGCCTCTGCTTCCTGACACATCTGACAGCCTGCCAAAAAGAAGCCAAGACAAAGCAACTATTTATGGCCAGAGAGGCCGTCATTCATGACCTAGGTTTAGAACACAACCTTGAATGGGATTTTTTTTTTCTTTTTTTTTTTTAAACAAACAAAACAAAAAAACCAAGAGAGATCTCATCCGCCTCCGCTGAACCACTAGCCAATTTAAGGTGAACTACGCCGGTGCCATCCGGCGTACATTTTGCCGGACTTCTTCAAAGTGTCTCTTCCGCCCACCTCGCTGCATCCTGCAGTCTCCGGTGAGCATTTCGCTTTTCTCACCCCCCCGCTGAGTTAAGCCGGGGGGTGGGGGGGGGGGGTGAGTTAAGCCGGGGGGTGGGGGGGGGGGGGGGGGGAGCTCTGCCTCTGCTTCCTGAGACATCTGACAGCCTGCCAAAAAGAAGCCTTGTCTCCATGGAAACCCAACAAACTTCTCCGGCGAGAAACTTTGTTTTTTTCGCCTCGCCAAACCACAGAGGCCGCGGCCTCGCCGTACCTGAGGGGCCGAGGCCGCATTTTTGTGCTTTGTGGTTTCTACCATTTGCAGGGTTTTTTTGGGCGTTTGGCCACCGCGCTGCAAAGAGCACCCTCCGGCGAGAGCTGCGAGTGCTTCTTGCCAGAAGTTATCGTAACACTGAGAGGTCTGGTTTGGAAATATTTATTATACGCGGAAATGTACTTGAAGAGCAGAACAAGGCAGAATGATAACACGGTTCGGCCTTAAATACGTACGTCTGAAGTCCACTGGACGATATACCGCATACCAGTGCCTTATTTACACGTATTATAATTTTTTGCACCTGATAATCCCGAAATCAATCACTTCTGATGGGTTTTATTCAAATAACGCCTGGGAGCTGATAGACGGGAGAGTAGCAGCTGATCTGAAAATGTACATATTTCGATTTCATGTACTGGCAATTCACCAGGACAGTCCCACGGTGAATCGTTTGGACTCGAATAACTCACCCCATTTTTTGCTAAATAAATACCAAAGGCAAGGTCACGGGAAGGTCACAACTGCTCCAATATAACCCATTTTGCCAAAAATGAGACTACTTCCTCACTCTTGGGCTGCAAATCTGTCTTGTGCGTTTTGCACATACTGTTTCAGGGGGATCATTGCATTCAATATAACAAAAGCAACCAAAGTGCCGTTTTTGGAATCTGAAACTAAATCCCCCCCCCCCCAAAAAAAAAAAAAAAAAGAACAGCGGCATGAGAAGCAAAGGGGGACCCCAGGGGAACGTGCAGGGAACACGCTCGTTCTGCAGTAAACGCCTGACGACAGTGGCAACCCCAGCCCCGCAGGTAGCGTGTAGATAAGTGGCAGGCGCACCGGGTCGCCAGATACCATCTCCTCGGGTGTCATCAGTGAAAAACGCACAATGGCCTCCTTGCCTCCCCACCGCCTGCCTTGCCCGGACTCCAGGAATATTAAACGCGCAATCTGTCCAGCCGCTGCAGCTGCAGCACCGCCATTGACTATGTGTCAATCCCGAGGCCGCGCCAATTCGATTTCGGTACCGGCGACGGTTAAGTGAGACGAGAGAGCCCGGGATTGGTAAGGAAGAGGCGAACAAGGTTGACGGGTTACTCGTTTGTAATTATCTTTTTTTTTTTTTTTATCCAAGAAGGGGCTAAATAGCATGGCACATAACAGTGCGTCTTGATTCATTTCTGCCGGCAGTTCTGTCTCCGCCCAGGCCTCACAGAGCGACTCCTCCTGAGACCTCGCAGACGGACTGTCCGTAACGAGACATGTACGACGCCTCAGCGAGGTCACGGCCTCGCGTTCTCTGTAGACTGCAAAACCTCGAACCGATGACGGCCGCGCTCCCTCGGTGTTCTGTGTGTCCGCGGCGGAGACCACGTCTGCTCTCCGTCCCCGTCGGGATTCTTCGGCATAAGTTCACATTTTTCTTAAAGCAATATTCATCATAACCGATTGTGCTCTAATGAGGAGTCCAGACCCCCGCGGTGCCGCGCGCTTCACCGGAGTCAGCCATGAGCTTAACGCAATTAAGGCCGCAGTCGGCTCACGGCGCACATCGGGACTTTGTGAGAGAAAGTTAAATGTGGACAAAGCCAGTGGAGCAGGGCTCTGTGCTGGGGCCACTGTCACCCGGGGGCCTGTGCGACTTGTTTTTACTTGTCGTCAAATATGTTTATCCTGCCGGATTTGAAGGATTCCTTTGGATCATGGACCTGGACGACTTTTATCATTTGAATTTAATTTTTTTTTTGAAACAATTAGAAAATGTAAATCCTGACGAAAACGCGGCAGAAAATGTGCTGAGTCTCTCCCTCGGCCCGGCCTGCGTGTATCTGGCGGCAGCAGCAAAAGGAAGGAACGCTGCGAGCGAGCCGTCGGCCTCGGAAAAGCAAACATGAAGCAGCGTTTCGTTTGATTTACAATTCGGGCATACATGCCTGGGTTTGATTTTATGGAATGCAACGCGGGAAACAGCGGAGAATTGTGGTGCCGCTCTCTGCTTTGTGATGTTGCCTTGTGATTCACCACAAAACCCTGACAGTGGCTCTGTGTTTTTTTTTTTATCTTTATTTTTATTTTTTTGTCAAATCACTGGCAGTGCTCCCACCTTCCCCCACAGGAGTCTGTGCGTCCTTGCCCCACACACACGCCCCATCACACACGGCTCAACGCCACCACCACTTTGTGATGTTGCCTTGTGATTCACCACAAAACCCTGACAGTGGCTCTGTGTTTTTTTTTTTATCTTTATTTTTATTTTTTTGTCAAATCACTGGCAGTGCTCCCACCTTCCCCCACAGGAGTCTGTGCGTCCTTGCCCCACACACACGCCCCATCACACACGGCTCAACGCCACCACCAAGTGGTGAAAAGGTGCCCCGACACCCTCCGCCAAGAGGTCACGGGCTCCAGGTGTTCGCCATCAATGCAGGGCAACCGGCAGGCAGTGGGGGGGGGGGGGCTTTTATTCACCAACCATGTGTGCAGTTAAATGAGAAGGTCGGCGGGATACGCGCCGGGCGGGGGGGGGGGGGGGGGGGGGGGGGGGGGGGGGGGGGGGCGAGTTTCTTTTGAGCGGGTGGACATCTAGTCAATCAACTGTTCATTAGTCTGCCGGCTCCAGGGAAAAAATCGACGGCGCCCTGCCGCTATCGCGCCCGATCCTTTTGCTCCATCCGTGATAAACTTTCCGGTGGGTCTATAGCGACCAAAAATGCGTAGACGCCAATATCGCTGGCGGAAATGGCTTTGCGGCTTATCTGGGTGCTATGCAACGCAATCTCTTTCATTTTTCACGGGACTATAGACTTTTTTCCATCTGTTGAAAGGGGGGGGGGGGGGGGGTGGTCACAATGCTTGAGGGGGGGGGGGGGGGGGGGGGGGTGGTCACAATGCTTGAGGTTATTTTCCCGCCCTTCATTACGATCTAATTAGCCGCGGTGCTGTTCAATCTCCCCCCCCCGGCTCATTTCAGACTTTTTCCAATCGATATCACTCAGGCTGCCGGCGAAATGGCCGCGCTGCTGGGAGGGACTTTCTATAGCGGACCGGGGGAGGTATCAATCACGAGACTAAAAGAGACGTTCTCACACACACTCTGAGGCACAATGGCGCAGGCTCCCGAGGAACAGCGGTGGTGCCGGGGAAAGGTGGGGGGAGTCTGTGTTGTTTCAAAGAGGATATTGCATTAGAGTGTCGGGGGGTTATCGACCGCTATCAGGGGACTGATCTGGAGGTTTCGGAGTTGAGCTTATTGTTTGCAGGGCCCTTGCTGAGCGCGTGGAGGGGAAAAAAAGGCCTCCGTCTTCGGTCGGGTGCCCACCTTTCCACCGCCGTCGCCTTTTGATTTCTCTGGCGCTGCCTCATTGCCCAAATGGACTCAACGGAGAACGAAAGCAAAAATAAAAAAAAGGCTATAATTAGGACTTTCTCTGGCCGCGTAGCTGTGACGGAATCTAGGGTTGCCGTGCGTGCGGCCGGTTGACACAAGGGCGCTCGGCGCTTTCAGGCGAAGTCACCGCGATACGAGCCGACTCGGGGGAGGGATTGAGCCCGATCAAATGTCCTGCCACTGAGCAGGACGCACACAGAGTGGGAGCGCTCGGAGGCCCAGGCCGGCTCCGTCTGTGTGCGTAATGAGAAGTGGCATCGACTCCGAGAGCTCATTGGGGACTGCTTATTCATTTTCGGCCACGGAAATTGTACGAAAGCACAAAAGCGGGAGTTTGCGCTGGCAACTGTGGGCCAGCTGTAAAGGGCTTTGAAATCATTTCCCCGGCGGACCGGTGCGTTTCAATTCTTCAAAATAAGCGAAAGAGTGAAAAAATCGACCCCTCGGCACTATTAACGGCAACGGACGAATTCCCCCCGAAAATCCATTCGGTTGACCCTGACGTCCAAAGTTAACCCTTGTGCCATGTTTGAGGAAATAATCCCCTCCGGGAGTTCCTGCAGGTTGTGTCTCCCGAGAATGAAGGGGGGACCCGCCCATCCCACAGAAACGAGACGAAACCTTTGTGTTTTTTTTTCTCCCAGTCACATTCTTATTAGTCACAGAAACAGTCGCCAGAAACAGGTTTCAGACAGAATTACCTGGGGGGGGGTGGAGCATGCACGCACGACAATACAACAATACAAACAAATACAACTTGCATCAACACAGACTTTTCTCAGGGTAATGTACTTAGGCGCTGCTGTCCAATGACAAGCTCCCGTTTCGATGGCACACTTTTGACTATAATATGCATAACGGCCAGACCAAGAACACCAAGGACACATTTGGAGGCCTCCGGAGGTTCCTCGCGCGGCGGCAGCGCTTTCACTGTTCCTGCCACAGTCGTGGATGGCGCCCCGCGAGGGGACAGTTCATCGGGGGGGGGGGGGGGGGGGGGGGGGGGGGGGGGGGGGGGGGGGGGGGGACTGGCACGACACAGCACGGCGTCACCGAAAAACATCACAACAGCAAGAATCCTCGGGCAGTTACCGATACTAAGGAAAGGCGGCGCACAAATACGAGCAAAGTCCCCCTTGATTATAGCCGTCCGCGGTGAGTCGTTTACGCAGTTGGTTTGTTTTCCGCTGGCAAAATGTTGTCCCACTTTAGGCGGGCACCAATGTCCAATTTTGGTCTGTGGAAGCGCTTTTCCTTTGTTTGTTGTTCTTTGTTTGTTCGCTTTTTATCGTCGGATGATAAAAAAAAAGCCGAGGTTCCCGGGTGAAGAAGAAAGTAGCTTAATCCGGTTGGCAGGTTTACAGTCTTGGCAATAACGGCACAAGGGTGCTCAAATCATACTAATTAATAATTATTAATTATTAACTCCACTTATAATATTTTTTTTTTGAATATATAACACTTTTTTCACACTTGAATTGGCACTGAATCAGAATGTGGAGATTTTACCCTCGAAATCAGACCGAGATGGGCCGGGGACGCCGTCGCAGTGCGAGTCCACTGGGTGGCGCCATTTAGGCATCCTGGGTTGACGGGCGGTGGCAATGTCTCCTCGGGGTGGAGGGGCTGGGAAACTCACACACACACACACACACACTGCAGCACAGGCTGGTGATCTAGTTTCGGCGACCGGGTCACTGGGCCCTCCGTCCGGATCACACTTCGGCTCGAGGCTCCTGCAAAACATGAACCGGAAGATTAGGAGCCAAGCAGGAATCGACCAAGTCGAGCGCAAAATCCGCATACGTCTCTCTCTCACCTGGCTATAGGTGGACATCAAACACCCCTTCCTCCACAGACTCTATGTCCTCCTCAGCGATCACTGGTGGAAACAGATTCGCGAAAAATTGAAAAAGCAAACGTTTGTGTTGCGCTTTTTGGATGGGAAAAGAGGACGGGACAATGGCGACGGCGAGGGCACCTGTGTTCTGGAGGCTGGGCGGGGTGTTGGCGGGCAGGGGGAAGCTGTAGGATCTGGCCTGGAGGGCGGGCGGCGCCTCGTGGCTGATGCTCTTGGTCCTCTTGCGGCACTCGACGGCCAGGCGGCTCCGGCAGGCCCGGTGGCAGTTGACTCCGCAGGCTGCAGGCGGCGGCGGGGTTTGGGGCGGGCAGCAGGAGGGCGGCGGTGCCGCCGGGCAGGCAGGGAGAGTCGGCGAGAGAGGCGGAAGGGCCAGGGGCGGGGGCCGGACGGGGAGGGGGGCAGAGAGAGAGGCAGAGGGTCAGGCAGCGGGACGGGCGCCAACCGAAGGGCGGAGGCGAACGGGAGGGCGAGGGGCCACGGGAGAGAGCGCCTACGCGCCATGCAGACGCAGGGGCGCCGGCGCGGCGCCCGGCGACACCTCCGTCAACCAGGGGGCGTCTAAGAGCGGGCCATGAAGGCAGCACGGCGAGGAAACGTGGTCACAGTCCGAGAACCCCGGACACCCACGCACACACCCTGGTGTCTTCGTCTTATATTCGTATTTTTACGTATTTATATTCGTAAAAAAAAAAAAAAACAATTTTGTGAATTCAAATTCAATGTCGCAGTCGAGTAAGCGTGAAAAAAACTTAAAACGCCCAAAAGTGTCGTCAGTCAGTGTATTACCCCCTCGTACGTTGGAAAAAAACTTTTTTTTAGTTTTAGTTCAGCTCGTCTGTTTGTTTTTCTTTTCCTTCTCGGTCCGTAGCGCTATGCGTGATTGCAATGCTGTATTTGAATTCTAAAAATCCACATAACGTATCCACACGTATTTTACGCACCATTGTGAAACAGGCCTTTATGCTCTCGGCCGACACTCGAGCGAGAAAAGGAAATGAAATGAAAATCCATCCTAAATGAATAACACGCGGCACGCCTTGAAAAGGAACACACACTAAAGTGGTTCTCGACGCGGGTCGTTCATTTGAATTACCCCCCCCCCCCCCGTTCATTTGAATTCCCCCCCCCCCCCCCCCACCCCCTCTGCCGCTCTCTCCCTACCCTCCCTGAGTCGGAGCTAACAATGCTAATGGGGATGGATGGCTGCGGGGCTCCTTCATTGACTTCCTCCAGACTCCTTAATGCACTGAAACAGGCCAGGACACCCCCGGAGGGGCGGGGGGGGGGGCGTTTTTTTTTTGGGGGGGGGGGGGGGGGGGGGGGGGGGGGGTCCGTGCAGGTAGCCCCCCCCCCCCCTCCCTGCGTTTTCTTTTTTGGCGTTTTGGCCTCGTCGATCACCGCGCCGGTTCGCCTGGACGCGAGACGCCGGGTAACGTTGCCGGGAACCAGGATGAAGGCCCCCCCGCCTCCCCCCCCCCCGCCCCCCCCCCTCCCGCCCCCCCCCCCCCCGCCCCCCACCCCCCCGGAAGAGCGTTCATGACTCCGGTCGCTAGGCGACTCCAATGTTTGACGATAACTTGCCAGGCTTCTTTTTTTTAAGCAGTGTCAGCCAGCCCTGAGACGGACCCCGGGTGAACGAGGCAGCCGTTATCATCGAGGAGAATGGGTCGGGAGAGCTATTAATTGGAATTCTTTCTTTCCCCCCCCCCCCCCCCCCCATCCCCCGAGAGGAGAACAAGTCAAAACAAAAATCAGCACACACGCGCGCGCACACTCAGACACCCGAACGACACCGAAACCCACAAACGTTCAGCCTGGTGTTGTTTACCAATTTGCCGAGCGATTGTCAAAGCGGTGAAATGTTACCTGCGATACATCTC
>JAFBJU010000225.1:330198-343590 GCA_016785305.1 Colistium nudipinnis | reverse complement strand
TTTTTTTTGGGGTTTTTTTTTTTTTTTTGGTCCTGGCGCGGATAAACAGAATTGACTTAAGGCCCTGAGCGCAGCAAATACACGGATACGTGCGTGAAAGGAGATCACGGGGGGGGTTGTTGAGTGACATCCATCAAGGAAATGACAGGATTTCTGGTTGATGATTGAAATATATACATATATATATATATATATATAACGCTAAAATAGAGGCTGTTTAAAATGCATGTCGCGGCAAAGGAGGAGGGAGGCAGTTTTTAGCCTCGCACAATCAAACTTGCCTTGTTATCTTTCCACGAAAGGGACGTTTTTGCTTGGCCCCTTTCTTTTTCACCTGGCCTTTGAGGGCCTGATGATAATTCCGAAAAAAATAAAAATAAATAAATAAACGAAAAATCGCCAAACCAAAAACTGGTTTATTTTTGGTGTCTTGTCCCGTGGAGACGCATAGAGAGCCAAATTGGCAGTGATCATTTTCACGCGATACCTCGAAAGCCTTTTTTTTTTCTTTTTTTTTATGAAATGCACTTTTTTTATAAGAATAGGTGGGACGACTCATATCCCAGGAAGCCATGCCCTCCTGTCCTGTCAAACCAAGCCAAGTCGTGACTGGAGTGTGTGTGTGCGTGTGTGTGTGTGTGTGTGAGCTTGTAGATTTCGTTTTCTTCTTTTTTGACAAACGTCCTCTCCTCTTCCAGGCAATCGTCTCCCACCGGCACGGCGTCAACCCCTCTGCCCGTCCAAGAGGAAACCCCCCCCCGCCCCCCCCCCCAGCGTACAGACCTGTGCCACTCGGATGAAGTGGGAGACCACGGCGGCTCTCTGCGGGGCGGTGGGCTTGCTCAGCACCATGAGCTGAATCCACTGCGACACGCTGTTGAAGAGGGTGATGAACCGCTCCAGGATGGGGTTGTCCACCGTGCAGCCGTGCATCACGAAGCTGTGGTAGTCCTGAAACTGAATGGCGGAGAAGCGGGGTGGACTTTTCATTGATTTCATATAAAACCGCCAGGCGCCGCAACCGCGCCATCCTTGCGTTCCTTTTTATGTCGACCCCCCCAAAAAAACTACCGAAATAACCACCCAAGACGCTATAAATACGACCACTGTCGGCGAACAGGTTTTTAACCGGTGTCGCTTAGCAACTGCAAAAGCGCTTCCGGCGTGCGAGATTTTTTATTTTTTTTTTAAACGCGCACGCGCGCCCGTCACGCGGCTCGGGCGGCCGGAACGGAACTGACCAGGATCTTGCAGAAGGACTTGTACTCCAGGTAGGTCAGGTGCTCTGCCAGTTCGCAGGAGTCCAGGTGGTCGAACAGGAGGGACATCTTCCGCTTTTTGGACACCGACGGCACGCGCTGGGTCACCTGCCGCTTCCATTGATAGGACGGCCTGCCAGGGATGATGAAGCATAGATTTTTTTTTTCGTGTTTTTGTTTCTTTCTCGCAAGCAGACCCGCGACAGGTGGTGGCGGCCGGCTTCAAACGCACCGCTGACGGCGCCGAACGCCACCTAGCAACTACCGCCTAGCAACTACCACCTAGCAACTACCACGGTTCCGCTCGTTCTTTGTGGCGGGGGGGGGGGGGCGGGGGCGGGGGGGGGGGGGGGGGGGGGGGCACACTCACACACTGTCGAGGTCGAGGAGCTGACCCTGGCTCGAGTGGCCCTCGACGGCCAGGAGGTCTTTGTAGTCTCGGATCTGGCCGGCCAGCTCCGGGTTCAGCGTGAACTCCGCTGGAAACTCCGAGATCCAGTACCTGCGCGGCAGACCAAAGGGTTTTCGCGCAGAGAGAGAGAGAGAGAGAGAGAGAAAGAGAGAGAGAGGATAAACTTGGATGAACAGCTGCACCTTAATTGTAGTTTGAAACCGTTGTTGTCGCTTTTCAGCCGGAGAAATCCATAACTCCATTTAATCCATAAAAAAAAAAAAGACGCACCGCACTGGGGGTCAGAGTCGGACGGACAAAGAGGGTTCCTTACTTGAGGAGGTGGCATATTCTCGTCCGGCGCTCAGCTGTGCAGCTCTCCTCTTGCGATCTGAATCCCGCAAGTCAAGGTGCAACCCCCGCTACACATTGTCTCCTCCTTTGCGACGTTGACCCCCCCCCCCCCCCCCCCCCCCCCGAAAACACAAACCGCGTCACGAAAGGATACTTCAGCACCAGCTTCTTCGCCATGTCCGTCGAGGGGATGTACCACGGGTGCATCATGATGAACATGCGGACCAGGGTGGTGTCCCTCAGGGCGCCCTTGTCGTCTGAAACACGGAAGCGGACCGAAAAGTTGGGCGTTGGGACGCCGTTGCATTGCCAGCGAGCGCATTCGGAGTAAAGACATTTTTTTTTTTTTTTTTAATAAATAAAAACATTTCATTAAAATGATCAAAAATGATGTGAAAAAAAAAAAACGAAACGATATAATAAAATAATAATCATAAACATAACCAACCGAAGGCCTGGATGCACGCCTCCGCCAGCTCGTCCACCGAGGCCGACGCCTCCGTCAGGATGGACTCCATCTTCCCTTTTCCCCTCCGCGTCTCTCTCTCTCTCTCTCTCTCTCTCTCTCTCTCGCTCTCTCTCTCTCTCTCTCTCCCCCGGCGTCCGGTTTGACTCTGGCTGGAGCGCGAGACAAGATGAAAAGAAAGGATCAAAGGGTGAGCGAAAGGCAGCCAGGGGTGCAAAGAGAGAGGTTTATTCCGGCACCGGTGGCTGAGTGATCCCGCTGGGCATGGGGAAAAGGTTCAGATCCCGATCAGGCGGCAAAAGACAGCACACACACAACACAATCGGGTATTTTTAGACTCTACTTCTCCGAATTCCGGAGGAAGACGTAGAAAACCGAGAGATTTCCCCATTTTAAAGCGTGGAGCGAGCTCACCGGATACTAGGCCCCGCCCCAGTCAGCCGCCGCATTCAAACGCCAGTTTGACTGACAGGCGGCCGCAGGAACCAATGACCCCACACTTTCTTATCTATCCCAGGCATGCGCCCGCACAACGCAACGCAACTACATGCATGTATTGCTCAGGGCCAATTCACATCACCATCGGCATTTAGACACGCAGTGCATTGTGTGACCTTTGGTGAAATGAGACTGTATTTATATATTTTTTTAAGACGCGCTACTCGGTGCCGCGGCAACCCGCTGCTTCATGCCAAGTGCCACTTGCGACTCGGCAACGCGCGCACGCACTTCTGCAACTACATGTTTTTTGGGGTTCTTTTTTTTTTCCCCCCTCATCCCAAATGCGTTCATTGCCTCCGTCCGAAGTGGCGGAGTACACCAATCCCAAAACCCCAAAAATCACCAGATATTTTGGTTCGCCGGCGGCGCGCGCTAATTAGGCCACGGGGTGACACACATCCACTAATGGCATTCCAATAGTGTGGTTCCCTTGGCAGAGTGCTGTGAGGGGGGGTGGGGGGGGGGGGGGGCGATGTGTATGTATCCAGATTCTCCCAGAAACAGATACCCCTGCTCTCTTCTCATCGGCGCACGGCGGCAAAGGGGAAGTGGGCCTCGGCGTCGGTTCTCGCCAAACTCAGTATTGCTAATGATGAGAGTGGTGAGCGGACCTGAGCCGAAAAATGGATTTCGCCGGGACCAAAAAGAAAAATCTCCACTTCTCCACTCCCGCCGCTCGGGGGTCAAAACGGCGATAGGCGAAACCGACGTTTTACCGCGCAGACGCGAGGACTTGGGCGTTTTTACGCCGCGCTGGCGCCGTGACGCCGGGCGCAGAGTGAAACGCAAGGGTGCCTTTGTCCCGGCCCTGGTGCGCAAAATGCGAGTGGACTCACTTCACTGGGTTTATTCATTTTAGAGACTGCCTTATCCTGAGCAGATCCTCGTTCAACCCCCCCCTTTGTCTTTAAACACATCACGTCAGTTCGATTCCTGATACTGTTCCTGCCGCCTGCGAAGCGGGCGGATTGATTTCCTCTGCGGGAGCTGCGGCGTCATCCTCGGTTGCCTGGCGACGGCGGTCCCTGTGCCATTTGAAACAGGCAGATTGGGGGGGGGGGATTTGTGAACTATGTACATATCATCAGCATTGGATTGCGTGCGACGTAAGGCCGTTGAATGCGGGACTCAAACTGACACATTTTATCATAATGGTAGCTCCGTTACGATACTTCATTTTGTCAACGACGACGACCAGCATTTGCTCGGGAACCTTTCCGCAGGTGCCTGTGGTTCCCATGAGGTCAAACGTGGCACGCGTTTTGTACCACCCCCCCCAAAAAAAAAAGGGTTGATTGTGTGTGGGGCAGTGGGGGCGCGGTTAGAGCGCCCGCTGCAGGTGAGAGAGGGGAGTGGTGGCCGGAGACCAGACACAGCTGACCGGAATCAGGCCGTCAGCTCACTCAACATAAAGGCGTGTGGTTCACCCGGCTCTGGTACCTCTTGCAGCGGGCCGACTCCTGCGAGGGAGATGGGCGTATTGTCAAAATGTTTTACGGTTTATTTGAGGACTGTGTGGAGCCTCGTGTTTTTATTTTCGTTTGGAGGGCACTGCAGCGCCCCGGGTCCTGCCCTGAGTGTTGACAATAAAAAGCTGTTGCTGCTTCCAACGACCCGTCTCCTTTTCCCCCTCTTCGTAACACGGGTGTGAGCGCGGACTTTCACGGTGTGTGTGACCTCGTTACCTTTCGATGGATTGTAAGACACTGGCCGACGCACGGATCGCGGTATGTATCGTCTTATTGGCACTTCCATAGTGGGCCCGTCTCCATGCGGGTAGATACCCAGGGCTCGTGCACATTGCGTCCGCGCAGCCTTCGGTTTGGTTTGGTGCCCTCCCTACTGGCATTCGAGTCACTCTGATTGACAAGTTTCCAAAGCTAATGGTCACGAGCCCGGAAGTTGGTGGAGGCATTTATTGGCCCCGAGGGGGCTGAGTTGAAAATGCACCCAGGGCCCGTTCATTCCCCAGCACAAGCGCGTTTAAAGGGTCCGTAGCCAGCGCGGCAGCAGCGCTCTGTGGCGAGCGATGATGGGTCAAATCCCGCGGGCCGGGTGGGTTCCCAACGCCAGCGACTGACTCGGGACTACGACACGGACCTACCGAAACCCACGAATATCCGCCTGTTGGCATCATCGCGCCACCGCAGCGCACACGGAACAAGTTTCTTCGTTTCATTCGCGTCGGCGACCTCTTTCTCACGTCGGCGCCTGCCTTGTTGCACATGTTGAAAGAAAAAAAAAAAAAAAAAAAAAAAAGCCCAAAAACCGCATTCGACACGCTTCCTGTCACAGGCGACCATCTTTCCATTCTTCGCTGCCACAGGAACACAATCTCGCAGAGCAGACATTATGCTTATTTTCGCAAAGAAGTCATACGATTGGCTGCAGTTCAACTTCGGTTTCTGAGGTAAGGTCGGGGGGGGAATCTCGACGGTGGCGCTTTATCGCATCCCTCCCCTCCGTCCGTGCGATTCCATGCGGCCACAATAACAAGTGTGCGGAAACCGCCCAGAACCACCGCATCTTCCCATTGCGCACACACAAACGCCACCCCCTTATCTTTTGCCCAACACCACCACCCCCCCCCTCCCCCCCCCCTCCTCAGTTTGTTTCAGGAAGTTGGAGCCAGGGTGCCGCATGACGGGATAGATACAGTCCCCCAGAGGGGCCCGTGCGCAGGGGCTCTATTTACAGACTGCTGGGTACAGGGAGCAGGAAGGGAAGCGTTTCCTTTTCCCTTGGACACGCAGAATGCCACGTCGGTTGGGGTGGGGGGGGGGGGGGGGGGGGGGGGGGGGGGTGGAGGGAGGAGAGGAGGAAGGGGAGAACGGAGGAGATAAAGAGAGGGACGGGGAGAGGAGCTAGGAGCGCGTACTCTACCACAGCACGGTCAAATGTGGGGGGGGGAAAAAACGCTGGGAGGGGCGGTGGGGTCAAACAGCGAGGGTTACTAATGATGCACACCACATCTGTCTAAAAAAATAAAAAATAAATAAACGCAATCGCTCCCTCTAAACGCGGCGGCCTATGCAAGGCAGGAAAGCCACCGCGTCTCGAAATAACAGACGGAAATGAGGGGAGGAGAAATGTGCGGATTTCACAATACGCCTGGCCGGGGACGCGGCAGCTGCCGGAGCGCTGGCTGTGTGTTACGTGTGTCCTTTGGAAAAACGAAAGACAGAAAGAAGAAAAGAAAAAAACTAAAAAAAAACGGAACAAATAAATGAAGGAACAGAAGTCGCGTTCTGGCATCTGGCGCACAGCTCACGGCTCGCGTCTTGTCACTCTCCCGCTTGAGGTGCGAAGCGCCGCGCCCGATCCCACGTGCAGTTGCAATATCCTGCCCCTCCGCGCCACCCCCCCCCCCCCTCCCACCCCCCCTCCCGAACACAACAGTGTACCATTGTGTCCCGCTGTTATTGCGGCTTTGTGTTTTTCGAGGCTTCCTGCTCAAACGTCGGTCCTTTTACCAGATGTGAAAGTTTGCCTCATAACAAATAGCGGAAGGGTGTGTTTGCTATGTGTGTGTGTGTGTGTGTGTGTGTGTGCGCGTGTGAACCGTGGCTTTGAAGACATACCTATAAAAAGGAATTAAAAAGTAAAGGACGCACTGAGGAATCGCGTTAAAGAGCAAACCGCAGCACGATCGCCTTTCGCAAGAGCACGTGGGGGTGGGGGGGGGGGGGCTGGGTCCAATACTTGCCAAAACACGTTTGGGGTCAGAGGTCAGATGTTTGTTTTGTTTTTTTTGGCAGCGCTCGCGAACGCCGCAGTTCAGGAGTCCCACTTCCTGTTATCGAAGCGGGCGAAACGTCTCGTTTTGCGGAATGAATTTACATTTCCCCAAAGTGTATGAAAAAAAAACAAAAAAAAAAAAAAACGTTTCTTCAGAGCGACGGGGGGGGGGGCAGTGTGGGAGGGGGGGGGGGGGGGGGGGGGGGGGGGGGGGGGGGGGGGGGTGTCTGCAGCTGTGTGGAAAGCACCCTCCCAAAAATTAGCCTCTGCTTAGGCTGCCGTACGTTCGTGCGTGTTTCAAGACAATCCAGGCCCCCCCCCCAGCAAAAAATAAATAAATAACTAAGCGTTTGACACTCACGCCAGTAGCACGGGGGCCCCCCCCTATAAGGGCTTTGGCAGGGTCTTTTATGTGGCGATTTTTGGCCATTTCAGCGCGGTTGTCTTTTAAATTTCCACTGTTGTCACTGTCACGCCAGGTTGTGAACGCCACCCACGAGGCAAGGTGCGAAAGCACGCTACAGGCGATTCCGAGACTCGTGCCGGGGTGTCATAGATGGGTTCGGCTGACAGCGGGTCCGATTGTGGCGCCGGCCTCCGGCAGGCGCGAAGTGCAAACGCTGCCGCAGAAAGGCTGAGGTGGAGGAGGCGGGCGGAAAAGTGGGGCCGTCCGCTCTTGGGTGCCGTCCCGCCATCCCACCCGGCGCGCTCCTCATTCCGCTCGTGATGGGTTCGGAGCCCCGGCAAGGTTGTCAACGGCGCTCTGACACCGGGGCCCTTCGCCGCTCCGAAGTCCCTCCGGGGTTACCCCGGGGACTGTGCGACCCCCCGTTCATAAAGCCGGTGCGTTCCCGCGTGCGTCCCTCCGCGCAGCCACGGGGTCAACGGGCACAGCGCTTTTTGAAACATTTTTGGGATGTCAAAATAACCCCAATAACCCAATTTGGTCTCTCGGCTTGAAATTTGGGCCAGTGTAGGCGTCATTTGGTTCTCATTTCCCGGGGCGCACCCGAGGGCAGGGGTCAACAAACCCCCCCCCCCCAAAAAAAAACAAACAACACAGAACACAAAGCAGGCAAGTTCCCCGCTCCCCACAACATGCCCACAGCCGGTGCCCCCATCTGAGACGCGCCGCGCGTAAAAAAAAAAAAAAAAAAAAAAAAAAGGGTCCAAACGCCTCAGCTCGATTCCAGCATGCGACTTATGGCACGGTCCTTACCTTCAGGGTTCGCAGGGCCCCATGTTTGGACGAGGGGGGGCGGGGGGGGCTTGCTTCGGCGATGAACTGTTGAACGGCGATCAGGCGGGTCACATCGCCGTCGGACCGGCGGTCCCCCCTGCTCGGCGCCGATCCGAGCCCCGCGGCAAGTCGTCGGCCCCTCGGATCCCTGCGTACCGCTTGCTGCCGCCGCCGCCGCTGCTGATGAGGAGGAGGAGGAGGAGGAGGATGCCGGCGCAGCCCTGGGCGCGCGCTATGCGGATGCTTCACGGCCCCGTGGAACCCCCCGCGAGGCGTTTCGCGCGCACTCTCCGGCGCACCAACTTCTGGACGAGGGGGCGGCCGGTCCTGCGCGTGCCAACCCCCGCCCCCCGCCACCAGCTGTGCGGCTGACGGCGCCACGGCGGAGCCACGGTCCCTCCTGTCGGCCGCGGCGCGCGCACGCCGCGCAAACGTCCGTTTTTTTGGGGTTTGGGGAGGCCCCCCCCCCCCCCCCCCCTCACTCTTAACAGTGTTGCGCTCACAGACGACACGCGCTGTTAAGTGTCTCCAAAGAAGCCGACACGTATCCTCATCTCTTACACGGAGTCCCTCAGGGATCGTTGAAACAAACCCACCCCCCCCCCCCACACACACACACACACACACACAATTTAAATGCGCAATTCTTTAGAATTTCGCAGATTTGGCCGACCACATCGGACTTTAATAAATGAAATGAGTGCACAGCGGTTGCCCTCGTGGTCCCACGAGAAGAAAAGTGGTGTATTTGCGTGGCATATCGACGTGGATGTCGGGAGTGCGTGTGTCCGCGCCTCTCAGTGCTTGTAAGCTGCCGCCATCTGGTGGCCGTTTATGTCCGCGCGTCAGTGCATGAAATCGGTTATTATTCAGATTTTTATTTTTTATCATGCATTTTTATTATGATTGTCTTTCTTTCATTTCTTTTTAAACACGTCAACGTGTTTAAAAAAGGTAAAAACCGCACTTTAATTACATTACATTTTAAAAATCAACCTTTTTTTTTTGGGCCTTTTGCCTTCTTGAAATATGGACAAACGAGACAAACGAAGCGAAACAACATAGAAATCATGCAATGTGTTATGTCTACGCGCGACGGAGGCACTATTGGACCCACGACCTGACGAGGCATCCCGTTGGCCCCTTCACCGAGGCCCCCTGAAAGAGAGTCGTGCTGCTGCCGAGCAAAAATAAGCTTGTGCTCTAGAACGAGCTGTAGAAGGTGACCGGATTCCGCGGGTCCGCCTCCTCCTGCCGCGCGCCCCGGCAGAAGTGGGGGGGGGGGATGAGCTGCTGAGGGTCCAGGAGTCCCGGGACGTTGTCGTAAAAGCTGCGGGCGGGAATCACAACCCCCAGGGGGCGCACGGTGAAACTCGGACGCCGGCCATGGAGTCGGCGGATTCAAGGCGCGCCTTGACGTTTTTTGGGACAATGCCATAATAGTTGCCGAGAGAGGCGTGAGCAGATTACGAGGAGTCGATGAACATTTCATATATATATATATATTTTTTAACTTTATGTCATGACATAACAACAATTTGTAATGTATTTGTGAATACATATTTATTTCTTTATTTTTTTTTTGTATATGCATGAAAGCAGCCGTCACTGACCTGGTCATCATCCATCCACTTCTGCGGGTGTGAAACAGACTGCTGACGGGAATGCACCCAAACCCGGTGACGGTGTTCATGTACTTGGCTGCGGACCACAAGGGGGAGGGCGGTGGGTCACGTGGGAGCCGAGGCCGGGGAAACGGGACGAGCAGGTCCCCCGGGGAGGAAGACCAAAACAATCAACAGAGAGTCATGTGCTCACGGCATGACTTTGTCCTTTTTTTTTTGTTTTGTTTCCCTTTTTTTGGACTCACTTCCTCTTATCCAGCCTCCCCCGCCCCGACTGTACCTGTCTCGCCGCTCGTCTGCAGCGCCCCCGTCCAGGTGTTGACCAGGACTCCCTGTCCCGGAGCCGAGGAGCTGCCCAGCGCCACCTGCCCCAGCAGGGAGGCGTTCCGCGGGACGGCCAGCGGGTGGAACCCGGCGCCCAGCGGCTTCTTGGCGCACGTGCGCCTCTTGGAGTTGATCTCGTACACGACGCCCTGCGGGACGGGGCATTAGATGGCGAGGTGTGGCCCCCCCCCCCAACCGCCCACCCACCCACCCGTGCAGGCGTCCCCGTTTGCGGTGCCCTTACCTGATTGAAGAGCAGCAGCACGTCGAAGCGAAAGGTCTTGTTGCGGTAAGCCCCGCACTCGGTGAGGCGGACGCGCTTGCCCATGGCGTCGTAGCTGTACTTGGCGAAGGCCAACAGGTCGGCCCTTGGGGTGGACTTGAAGGACAAGGGAAGACATAGGATGCGGGAAGTGGGAATGATTCCGCGACGACCGAAATGACCACAGTCCAGGGGATGATCCAGATTGGACGAGACCCCTTGCGGATACCACAACATAATGGTCATTTATTCGTTGCGGCTGTTGGAGACTTACCACTGTGAGGCGCCCGGTCATCAGCGGCGGCGACGCTGACGAATGCAAAAAATACAGTGAGTGTGGCCATGGGGCCGTCTATTACCTGCAACTGCGTCACCAAAAATAGAGGACGGCGAAAAAAAACTTTTTTTTTTTGTTTTTTTTACTCACTGCATGGCTTCGGTGTCTGAGCGACGCAGCCCACGGACAGGCACGCCAAAAGGACGCGGACTCTCATGTCGCCTGGCGATATGGCGCCGTGCCCTCTGCGCGTGGGACGCGAGTGCTGGGGAGTTACGGTTTTTCCCCCTTCCTTTACGAACCAGTTTGTGAGGCTGCGTCCACGTGACGGGGTTTTTTTTTTGTGTTTTGTCATCAGGCGCACCTGTGCTGTCAAAATAAATCTGGCGCCAGTAAATAAGGGCCGAAGCGCGTATTCCTTCATTTTTCTGTTTATGTCCAGATAAGAATGATCATGATAACCTCATTGAGGCGGAAACGCGATAGAAATGCCGCGCAGTGAGACTTTTAGAGCCTTAGAATCCTCTGAAGGAAGATTTGACCTTGTTGAACGTTCTGCTCAAAGCCTGCATGTTTTTTGTTTTTTTTGTGTGTTTTTTTTTTTGATTTGAAGAATAACAAGAAATCTGCACCGGAAGGAGAAAGTCCCCCAATTTTTGGTCTAGAAAAAATGCCATCGTTGGTAAGTCTGTTTCTTTATGTCCATCTCTATCGGTGTCTGTAAAATATCGAAATATAATGTATGTTGTGTCTTATTATGATTTTTTTTTTTTAATTAACGATGAATCATTTAAAATTTCAATGAATTTGTTTATTTTTGGAAAATGATGTGGTCGGTTTGTCTTCTAATTTGCATTGAAATGTTTCTAAAAGTGCTTGATATATATATATATATATCAAGATATATATATATATATATCATACAGTGGCTTGCAAAAGTATTCAGCCCCCTTGAACTTTTCCACATTTTGTCACGTTTACGACCACAAACATGAATAAATTTGATTGGGATTTTATGTGAAAGACCCACCCAAAGTGGCACACAATTGTAGAAGAAGTAGAAAGAAAAGGATACATGATTTAAAATGTTCCCATTTTTTTTGTACATTTTTTATTTTATTTTTACGAATTAAAAAAAAACGGAAAAGTGCGGTGTGCAAAAGCATTCAGCCCCCTTTTCTCCGAGTGCCACCGATTGCCTTCGGACGACCTAATGACTAAAGTGGAGTCCACCTGTGTGTAATCTAATCTCAGCGCAAATGCAGCTGTCCCGTGACGGCCTCGGAGGTTGGTTGAGAGAATATTGGGGAGCAAACAGCAGCACGATACCAGACGGGTCGGGGATAAAGTTGTGGAGACGTTTAAAGCAGGGTGAGGCTATAAAAAAAAAAAAAGATTTCCCAGGCTTTGAACATCTCACGGAGCACCCTTCAATCCGTCGTGCCGGACATGGAAATTGTATGGCACAACTGCAAACCTACCGAGACTTCAGCAGGGACCGGGAAGATGGTCAGAGTTGATGGGGAAGATGGATGGAGCCAAATACAGGGCCTCATATGTGCATTATAGCTGCATTTACCGATTTACCGATTATTATAATTTTTTTTTTTACTCGATGGCAGTGAAACCAGCTCGAAAGCGCAACAGGGATTGGACACCTCTCGTCCGTGGATGTTCTGAACAAACGAGTGACTTCCCAGCTCCACCAGATCCCTTCGCATTTAATCAGAGGCCGATAAAAGGAGACGTACAAGAGTCATTTCTTTAAAAAAAAACAAAAAAAAACAACAAAAAAAAGAATACACAAAAACCCGCCGAACAAAAAGAAAAAGTGAGGAGCGTGCCCGTTTGCTTGTTTGGCGTTGAAATGGTTTCGCCGGCGGAGTAAATTGGACTTACGCAATGCGACAGTAGCTGTGATTGAGTGGTTCCCCCCTTATTATTATTATTATTATTATGATTATGAATTTTGGTTTATTTTTATTTATTGATTTTTTTTTTAAATCAAAGACGGTCGGCGACGTTGGCCACTCAATTCTTTCTGAGGAACAGGCTGAGGAAGTCCGCCGGCTCCCGTGTGCCGTCGTCCTCTGTCTGTGCGTCGGGACAGAAGTCCGGAGGGTTGAGCTGAGCCGGGTCGGAAAGGCCGACGACGTTGTTGAAGAAGCTGGGGAACAGGAAAGTTTGACGGGTTGGTGATCAACTGGCGGCATTTTTTTTTTAAATTGTCATATAGATGGTGAGTCTCTCTCTCTCTCTCTCTCTCTATATATATATATCTCTTACCTTGTCAACACCCACCCGAACTTTTTCGTTTGGTACACAGTGCTGACGGGAACACACCCAAATTCAGTGACTGTGCTCATGTACTTCCCTAAAAAAAAAAAAAAAAAAAAAAAAAAAAACGACCGCGTTAATGATACATTCAAGACCAGTGGGACCATTGCGCGCTCTCTCTCTCTCTCTCTCTCTCTCTTTCTCTCTCTCTCTCCCCCTCACCTCCGTTGTCGGGCAGGTCTCCGGCCCAGGTGTTGACCAGGAGGCCCTCCCCCGGTCCGGATGAGCTGCCCAAAACGAACTGGCCCAGCAGAGACGCGCTTTTGGGGATCCCCAGGGGCTGGAAGTCGGCCTTCAGAGGCCTCTTCGTGCACGTGCGCTTGGAATCCGCAATCTCGTACATGGTGCCCTGCGAGGCAAGGCGAGGCCAGAGAGGTCAGACGTGTTTGGGGGGGGGGGGGGGGTGGCGGGGGGCGCTTCGCTCACCTCTCGGAACAGCAGGAGGGCATCGTAGGTGAAGCTCTTGTTCTCGTAGCTGCCGAGCTCCATGATCCGGATCCGCTGTCCCAGGGCGTCGTACAGGAATTTGGCGTAGCTCCACATCTTTTCGTTCTGCGTGGACTGGAGAGAGGCCGTGAGTTTACCTGTCGCACTGGGGCTGAGGTTAGGGACGCTTTT
>JAFBJU010000225.1:316325-328790 GCA_016785305.1 Colistium nudipinnis | reverse complement strand
GGGGGGGGGGAGGGGGGGGGGGGGCCTCGGGGGGGGCGGGGGGCCGTGGGGGGGGGGGGGGGGGGGGGGGGGGGGGGGGGGGGGGGGGGGGGGGGGGGGGGGGGGATAAATGATGATTGTCCTTTCAAAGTGACATGAACGGAATGCGCGGGCTGCGGAAAGCCCTTTTCGCGCCACGCCTACCTTGCAGGTCCACGACGACCTCCTGGTGGCCCGAGAGCTGGTAGGTGAAGTGTCCGAAGGCCAGGCCGTACTCGGTCGCCCGGAGACTCGTGTTCTTCTGCCACGTGTTGTTGGTCAGCTTGACGAAGTTGCCCAGCATGTAGGGCTCCACCGTCACGCAGCCGACGACGCCGTTTCCCTCCAAAATCTATACTCGCGGGCAGGGGAGGGAGCGGATGGTGCGCCGTGAGCGATTGGCGGCCGAAAATCAGGTTTATGTTTCGGAAATATGTTGAATTCAGGACACGCGTAGAAGGTTTGTTTTTGGGGGGGGGGGGCCCGTGCGCTCTCGTTGACCTCACCAGCAGTGCCTCCGAGGGAATGAAGAAGACCTGGGCCATGACGTCCTTGTCGTAGAGGCTCTTGTTGAACTCGGTCACATAGTGCTGGGCTGTCATCTGGCGCTCCACGTCCTTCAGGTGGAACTGGATGGGCTTCGGCTTCAGGTAGTCCTTGCCCACGTAGCTGTGGACATCGGCGCGCGGCGCATGAATGAGACCCCGCCGCCGCCGCCGCCGCCGTTTCCGGCGGCCCTGAGAATGTGTCGCTGCGTACCTGCTCAGCCTTTCCTCCTGGTGTAAGAACTGCACCCGCACGGTTGTCCTCTGCTTGCCCTGCATCCCCATCGGCTCTCCGATGTGAACGCACGTCTCCCACGCCGTCCACAGCCCATTCGCTTTGGAGAACTTCAAATGGAGAGCGCCTGGTGGATGGGGAAAATTCAGAGATTCGCAGAAAGTTACAAGCGGGTAACGAGGAAAACCCTTTTCCGGCAAACAACACAAATAATCGGGACTACGCTACACGTACTATAGACAGCGTTGTGTTCCTTAAGTTTGAACTGCGTCTCATCGCTGTGCAATCGCCTCAGCAGACATTCATGGCAAACGCCCGCCAATAGGGCCTGGTAGTCCTGATGGGACAATAGGTATTGTCTCTGAGGGGCGACAGTCGCCACGGTGCAGGGGTTCAGGCAGCTGAAGCACAAGGGGTTCGTCTTCCCCTGCGGCTCGCTCCCTTTGTCTGCGGAAGAGGCGTCCGCCGCCTCCGCCGTCTGCAACGAATTGGGAACACGCTGGGAAAATTCGGCCTTCGCGGCAGGCCCGACGGGTGCAGGCTCGACCTCGGGCGTCGCCTTTGTCTCCAGGTTCCGTGGCTCGGACGGGGCGCTCGTTTCCGAATCACATGCTTCCAACAGCACGAAGCTCCCGTCGGACTCTGGCGACCCGCTCCCTCGGCCGGTTCCTGCTTTCGTCGGCCGCGCGGGGGAGTTGAGGTCGGTCGGGAATTTCTCCCATGACGACTGGGAACTGAAACTGTCACTGAGGGAGCCGGGGGATGTGGCGAAAATTGGCTGAGCTGTAGATTGTGCTCCATTGTGTGTGACGGCCGCAGCATCAGTCACCCAATCCTCCTCGGTGACCTGTGTCTCTACTTCAGCTTGGATGACTTCAAACTTTCCGGAATCGCCACCCGCCCCGGAGGAGGAGGAGGTGGCAGGGTTTGCAAACGATGAGCTCGGGCCCGCCTTGAAAGCGTGCACTTGGTGCTCCGTGTTTTTCTCGGCGCACCGAAGCGAGCGGGCCGACTTTGTTTCACCGACCCCAGTGGTCGGACAGCCACGACGCCTTGCATTTGCTCCGCCTTCGCTGGCACCACTTCCTGTGTCGCCGCCGCCGCCGCCGCCGCCGCCGCTGCCGCCGCTGCTCAAAGACAAGTTCAGCCACGACGAGCCGAGGTCATCCGCGCTTCCCAGAGTCGTGGACTGGTCGGGCTTTGGAGGCGGAGGCACAGCAGCGGAATCCAAAGAGCTCTGGGGCGGCTCCGCTCCTTCGGACGTACCCTTTGACCCTTTGCAGGCCTCCGTTGGAGATGCGGCGCTTAATGTAGTCGCGGTCGTCCCCAATGCAGAAATGCACAGCCTGTGCCCATCCACGCTGTCGTGAGTCCCCTGGCAGTTCCGGTTGCCCGTCTCGCACAGCAACGCGTGATACTTTTGAAATCGCTGCATCAACCTCGAGAACGCCGCCGGAGTAAAATTGACCGACGCGTCTTCGAAGTCCTTGTAGCCGTCGGGGATGAAAGAGCCCTCGTCCGATTTGAGGAAAGGCTCCACTCGCCACAGACGCCGGACGCGGGCGACCCGACGCATGACCTCGGCGCAGAGGCCACCTCTGTCCCGGCTGCCGGCGCGAGCGTAGTCGCAGAAAAGGGCCAAGGCCTCTCGGCAAGCCCGCGTCGCCTCTGCCACCGCCTCCCGTGGAGCGCCGAGCCACTTGCGGGCCACGGTGAGGGAGTAGGCGGCCTTGAGGAAGGTGTGGAGCTCCTGCTTGCTCGCCACCTGCTCGCCTCCCGTTTTGGTGAGCAGGCCGATCGCGAATGCCCCCGCGGCCTGCTGGAGGTACGACCGCCTCTGTGCGTCGGGGCACTCCACTGAAAAGCTGTATGACAACAAGCACGTTCCTTGTGTTGCCTGGAGAGAAAAAACAAAACAAATAAGAGTCCGTGAGGTAGAACAAATCCGATTGGAGCGAATCCTATTGTTCTTTAATTATTCATCTGGTCATTTCTGTCCACGGCAGGGCCCAGCTCGGCGTGTGGCTCACCACATTGGTCAACACATAGAGGGAAGTGTACTGGCTGTATACCACTGCCATCTTTGCTGCCTGGGCTGCTGAAAGAAGACGGTGACTCACAGTCCCGAGTAAGGAGAGCTGCAAAAAAAAAAAACAACAAAAAAAAAAACCATACACGTCATTACACAAAACCCAAGAATATTCAAAGAAGCATTTGGTCAGTCGTGACTTACCAACCCCATATTTGGGTTTGTCCTGAAAGCGTCGAAGTCCTCGTCATTCATCGACACCAATATATTGGCCAGTATACAGAGGGAGGTCCCAATGCCCTGTGAAATGAAAAGAGCCGCGCGGAGCGCGGGTTTCCAAATCGGGCGCGAAACTGGGCCATGCAGAGACTGTGAGCAAAGTGCGGCGGCCGTGGGCCTGAGCTACCTTTTTGTCGGGCTGCGGAAGTGAGTAGTAGCCCACCAGGGAGACCCAAATTAACTCCGCGGCCTCCAGCCACAGACCTTCATCAGAGCACAACAATTGAAGGCGGTGCAAGATATATATACGGTAGGTAGCAATTTTTTTCTCGAACGAAGTCCAAATGACCTTACCGAGCTTTTGCAAAATCATTCCACGCACTTGAACACTCACAGCCTGCACGAGAGCCCTGTCACTCTCGGAGTGGTACAACCAGCAACCTGTACGTCAGGAAAGGGAATTTGTTTGCCTCTTGTTTGGCATGTTTTCGCAAACAGCCGCCTTTATCACCAAGGCAGCGCATAGGACACGACTCGGACTCTACCTGTGGCCCCGCTGCTGTGGATAAGACTGCTCAGGATGTATTCTGCCTTCTGCAGTTGGCCTGTGGGGAGGAGGGGAAATATGTCTCTGCGATGAAAACGTATCGGGGGGGGGGGGGGAAACCCGCTCGCGTCAGTCAAGTCAGTGAATATGGTAAAAACCGGCGAGTATGAGCACTCTACCAGAGTTGAGGTAGACCCGGGCCTGTCGGATGACCAGCTGGGGGGCCACGGGGGCGTCCGGGTGGCGCTTGTGGAGCAGCTTGGTGAGCCTCAGCAGCCGGCCGGACTCGTCCGTCCAGTAGAGGAAACGGTCCACCAAGAAGACCACGGCCAGCGCTGCGCGGGCCTCCTGAGCCACGATGGAAGCCTTCAGAAAGGACTGGGGACGATTGAATCACAGGGAGTTAAAAAGCCCTTTATTGGATTTCACGACGTGGAAAGAACGCGGGGTGACGTGTCTCTGGGACGATTACCAGTAGCGGAGGTAGGTTCTTGCTTATGAGGTCACTGAGGTTGGTTTTGTCACTGGCCCCGACCGACTGCGCGTACTGCCACTTCTCCGGCACGAAGGGCCACTTCATGTCCACGGCCTCCTGCAGCAGAGAGGCCAGCTCTGCACACATGGCGTCTGGGGGAGAAATAAGAGTGTGCGCAAGCAAAATTTTTTTTGGGGGGGGGGGGGGTCCAACAGCTACATGTCGTTTTCAGCGGGGGGACGGTCTCAGTCCGCGTCTTCCTTTGCAGAGCACCAAGTTAGTTTGTGAGTTTGAGGATTTGGGAATGTTTAGAAAGAGAATAAAAGCTGGGTTTTGTATTTAGGAATTTGGCAACTGACCAGATGGCGCCATCTGGTGTCTGACCTTTGCAGCTGCAGTGGCTCAGCCTCTCGGCCTCCGTGGGCTGCGTGGGCTCTGCGTCCGCTGCCACGGCTCTGAGGCACTCCTCCAGTAAATCCCCCACCTCCTGACAGTCCATTGTGGCAATCGGATGCTGCAGTTGTCGACTTTGTGCAAAAAGGAACTTTGGACTTTGCCACCTCTGTTCCTGTATTAAGAGTGACACGTTGAGGGGGAATTCCATGCCGTGGGGTAAGGATTGCACAATCGTGTGGGTTTGTGAGGATACAAAAAACATGTTTATAAATAATATAAATAATATAAATAATATAAATAATATAAATAATATAAATAATAATAATAATAATAATAATAATAATAAATCAATCTCAATATGACAAAGATAGAATAGTCTAGTTGATTTCCTAACTAAAATCTGTATATGTGTGTATCTTCGCTAGATCGTTCAAACGTATCATAGCCTATAACTGCACAGATGTTATATATACATTTATATATACATATAATAGCAAACACACAGCGCTGTGCAGGATAGAGTGCATTGGAAAGCGCACTGAGATCACTCAACAAGACAGGCACTGATTGCTTTTCTTTTTGGCATTAGTTTGCACGTTAAAACCACAACAATGCCGCCTCTGATCACACGTTTCGTACATAAACACAGTTTGTGCACACAGCGAGGGCATAACTACCGTGTTGCGCTCCCTTGGCTCTTCCTGGTCGGGCAGGATTTCACGGCGCTGCCTTCAGGCTCAATCGGAAGTATTGCCTTTCAATGTTTTAAGTCTGGAGCTGAAGAGATGCGAGGCGGTGTGGCGTTGTCCCGAGCGTGTCCTTTCATTTATACAGTCCATAAATACATATAAAAAAAAAAAAAAAAAAAAAAAAAAAAATCCCTCACCGGACTGAAGTCGTCAGAGTGAAAAGAAGATGCTTCCGATGCGGCCTCCAATCCCTGCAAACTCACACACATAAGTCTGTAAATTAAAAAGTCCACTTTATTCACAAAATGACAGTGCTACTACAATGCTGGTTTGATTATTTTTTTTCAGCTTTTGCTTAAATGCCGTGTAAGCTTATTTATTTATTTATTTATTTATTTATTTATTTATTTATTTATTTATTTATTTTCAACAGCTGAGCAGGAACTGACTTGCATGTGCGCAACTCGCACCCCCAGGGCGAGAGGTGGCGGTAATGCGCCTAAAAGCTGTCGGCCCACCGCCGGTAAACATCGGTAGAAGAAGAAGAGGAAGACGCGCGCAACATGAATCAGGAAGCAGCCCTTGCGGCTGTGTTGTTTTCGTGCGGGCATCCTTGAAGAAAGAGCCGCTAAAACGGTGGTTGGTGAGTAAAAAAAACAACAAAAAAAAAACTAAAACAAAGTGCAGCCGAAAATGTCCGCGAACCCCGACGCTGCCCACGCGTCGTCGCTTGGCAAGGGTGACGCTTTGCACCAGCACGGTAAGAGCACACGTCGAACCCCGTTCGCCACTGCGCACACACAGTACACAGTTCGGCCAATTCGTCGCGGCGCCGGCGCACTGACTGATCCTTCCCCGCGCAGTCCTCGCCTCCTTCCCGCTGTGTGACGCCACGGAGGA
This sequence comes from Colistium nudipinnis, assembly GCA_016785305.1. NCBI lineage: Eukaryota > Metazoa > Chordata > Actinopteri > Pleuronectiformes > Rhombosoleidae > Colistium > Colistium nudipinnis. The sequence continues at coordinate 322,737 of JAFBJU010000225.1, read as the reverse complement.
GGACCTGGCCCGCAACCCGCTCTTCTGCAAGCTGCTGGCCACGCTGGCCCGGCGCGTGGACCGCACCGGACTCGCCGCGCCGCTGCGCTCGGAGCTGGACGTGGTACGGTGGGCGCATCGGGTGTGTGCGCGTGTGTGCCCCCCCCCCCCCCCCCCCCCCCCCCCCCCCCCCCCCNNNTCGGGGGTGTGCGCGTGTGGGCCCCCCCCCCCCCCCCCCCACCTGTGACCGACGATCCCGTCTTCTTCCTCTTCTTCACCAGGCCGAGCGGACGCTGCAGAGCCAGAGGCGTCGCTGGCTGCGCGCCGAGGGCCTCCGCCGGGGGCTGCAGGAGATGACCCAGGAGTGCCGCGTCCGGGGCCACCATGCCACTGTGCCTCCTGACCAGAGCATGGTACCGTTCTTGTACTCGTGCAAAATCACAGGCCATCATCCGAATCGCAGCTAAAAGGTTTCCTGTTCGCAGGCGACCATCCAGTGTATAGTATTCTACGAGTACTGACTGTCTTTGCAATGTTTCAGCGGAGAGATTTCCACCGTAACGTGGCGCTCGCGTCCTGTGTTTGTGCGCGCGCAGCTCTGTGGGACGATGGAGAGGTGTCTGCTGGTGGCTCAGTGCGTCCGACAGCTGGACCCCAGCGTCACCGACCGCCGGGAGCAGCCCCCCGCGCTGGGCCTGGACGCCCGGCAGGTGACGGAGCTCATGCCGCCCGAGAAGGTGAGGCGTCGGCGCGGCCCTGGAGAGCCTGGCCGAGTTTGTACGGTCACAATAAAGCGGGCGCGTTGCCCCCGTCACCCCGTGTCATGCCGATGTCTTCCAGGATGTGCAGAGGATGAAGCAGAGTTTGCCCCGAGAGCTGGAGAAACATCTCAAGAAGAAGTGCCTCAGCCTGCTCGCCTACTATCAGCCCGAATGGGGTACAGTAGCTTTTCCCGGCGAAAATGGAACCACCGAAAATATGCCCCCCCCCCCCCCACAAAAATTTCCCCCCCCCCCCCCCCCTGCTGTCGTTTGCACCACACGTAGGAAGTTCCTGTGTTCTCCTCTCTCTCCCCCTGCAGAGAGCGAGAGCGAGGGTCTGAAGAACAGCAAGCTGTCCCATCTGCCTGCCCAGCTGGACCAGGAGAAGAAAAGGGCGGAGAGCTTGGCGGAGACCCGCCGGGAGAACGCCGTCCTTCTGCAGCGGCAGACTCGCCTCTACCTCTCTGTAAGTCCCGCTGTGAACATAGTGAGTCGCTGGCAGGAGCTAAAGCCAAAGATCAGAGAAGGCATTCCCGCAAATTGCTTTTGGTCGCCACACTGTGCGACCTGTGGTATCGCGCGTTTTAATTCCGCCATCGTACCCGGACTGAAATATTGGACGAGGTGCAATACCTTTGACGTTCCGCTCCCTCCTTGCCGCCGACCAGGAGCTGACCAAGTGTGTCCAGCTCCTCCAGTCTCTCATCCTGGACCACAGGCTGAAGACCCAGACGGACCTGGACGGCAAGAAGCTGGAGTACTTCGAAGGCAAATGCGAGTTGGTCCTGCAGAAGATAAAGTAAGCGGCTTTCAAGAAGAGAAACGAAAAAGATGTATGAACACATGTGCACGTCGCGTTTTCCATGCGTTTTTCCATTTTTGCTCTTCTTTTAAAAGGGCCGAGATGGTGGAAATCCAGTTGGACACGTACACCGCTGACGCAATATCCGCTCATAGAAAAATAAGGCGAGATCATTTTTTTTGTCGTTTTCGCGGTGTTTTTGTCGTTTAATGCCGTTTGTTTGTTTAAAAAAACGAGCTCGCTTTCTCTGTCGCACCGCCAACTTGCAGAGAAGCGATGGAGGCCGAGCTGCGCGCCCGTCGGGCGGAGAAGCAGTCCGTGGAGCGGACGCTGGCCTCCTTCGAGATCCTGGGCAAGGACTTCGAGGCCCTGGCCGAGGAGTACTGCAGGCTGCGGCAGGAGATCGAGATGAAGAACTGGGCCCTGAAGGAGTTCACGCACTACAACGCCAAGTGACGCTTGTCTCCAGTCAGAGGCTCGCTGGGGGGGGGGCGGGGCGATAGCCGGCCATTCCCTTAACCGCGCTCTCGTCCGCGCGTTGGAAACGGAGGCGCCGAAACCGCGTGGACTGTTGTGCTTCGGTAACTCCGCACTCCAGATGATTGTAAAAATGTGTTTCAATAAATCGAGTTCATCTTAAATGACCCAAGCTTTATGCCGTGCGTCGCCATTTTTTTTGTTGCTTTTTTTTTTTTTTAGAAAACCAATTGCACCCTAACCCTTAACTCCAACTTCCTTTTAAGTGGCAACACCCCTCGTCTTCTGTATCGGTTTAGAGGAACACCGTATTCGCACCGATGACATCATACACTTTCTGTACCATTATTTAATGTTGACCGTTTTTTTTTTGTTTGTTTGTTTTTTTTTACACCAACGCGCCACACTGAATTCCTTGTGATGTTATGACTTGGCAACAGAGGCCGTTCTGATTCTGATTCCGAGCAGGCTGCAAGTGCATGTGATGCATATGAAGACCGGCGACCCACATTTTATTAAAAAAAATCCCGAAATATGTTTATTTGATGGCATCGTCTTCACTTGCAAACACAGCACATTCATTTTTTATCTATTTTTTATCGAGATGCGTTTTTAATGTACCCGCAGTTCGCAACCTCTTCCACCAGAGGGCAGTGTACTCGAGCCGACTCGGACCTGCCTCGCTCAACGTGATACTCCGACCGGAACTGAAACTGCGTCGTCTTGCTCACAAATACGATCTTTGACGAGAAGGGAAGGAGGAAGTGAAAAAGAGGGAGGGAGACGGAACAGAGAGAGAGAGAGAGAGTGAAGCCTCTCGCTGCGTACAACCCTCTCTGCTCTCCTCAGCAGCATCGGCTCCGCCCCCCCCCCCCCCCCCCCCCCCCCCCCCCCCCCCCCCCCCCCCCCCCCCCCCGCACCACCCCCCCCCCCCCCCCCCCCCCCCCCGCTCTCCTCCTGCCCGGCTCTCTCACCCGCCCGCGCCGCAGTCCATCGCTGGCTGCCTCACATCTGGCCGCTGCGCTCCCTCTCACCCTGCCCCCCCCCGGCCCCCCTCCCTCCTCGTCCCGCGGCGTCCTCGCGGGGACACACCGAGGGGCCAGCCACCGAGTCCGCCCGCAGGGACGCCATGTCGGAGGTGCGCAAATTCACCAAGAGGCTCAGCAAGCCCGGGACGGCCGCGGAGGTCCGGCAGAGCGTCTCGGAGGCGGTGAGGACCACCGCGGACCCCGTGGTGAGTACGCCCCGTGTGCGTGTAGGGACCGGAATAATGTCACCAATTGCCCCGTTAGCATGCTAACCCCCCCGCCCTCTCTCTCCGCCTATCCCAGCCCCTTCAGTGTATACCCCTCAGTTTTTCCTCGGACTCTTTTTTTTTTTTTTTTTGCGTGTATTTCTATTTCCGTTATGTTATGTTTGGACCTCTGTCTCAATGTCTTTCCTGTCCCTCCGTGTGCGGACGCACCGGCAGTAACTGTGCGGCGGCGCGGCGTTTACAAGGGGGGGCACGCGCTCGCAATTTAACTCCGGTGTGGGGTTTTATTCACCCCCACACACCCCCCCACCCCTCGGGTTAGAAGCTCGCGCGACACGGGGTGGTCCACGGGCACACTGGGCCGTGTCGCTCCGGTCTTTTGTGTGGATGAGGAGCGGAGCCCGTCGGACGGCCGCAGCGTGGCCACATTGTGCGGAAGAAGAAGAAGAAGGAGGAGAAGAAGAAGGAGGAGAAGAAGAAGGAGGAGGAGGACGTGTCCATTAGCTGATGAACTGACAGTGAGGGACGTGCGACGTCAGACATTTGGATGGTTTATGGTCTCTCCTTTTTTTTTGTTTGTTTGTTTGTTGAGTGAACAGCCGCGCGCTGTGATTGTGCGCCACCAACGCGAACCATCTGATCGCGCGCACGCTCATCATGATCATGATGAGGATGAGGAGGAGGAGGAGGAGGAGACGGTGCGCGCAGCCGCGGCACCCGGCGCACGAGAGCCCCACGCCTCCTCTGTGTGTAGTTATTGGCGCTTGGAGAGCGCGGACGGGCGTGCTTGTGCACGAGCTCCAAAACGCCGTGGCCCTTTTTGGCACGAAGAGTTAGGTGCCTGTTGTTGTTGTTGTTGTTGTTGTTGTTGTTGTTGTTGTTGTTGTTGTTTTTTTTTTTTATCCCCGGAAGCCCACTTTTACGGATGAGACGGTTGGCATGGCGACCGCGAACAAATGGCGTTTTGTGTTCCTCTCACGTGGGGATCCCCCTCGGGCCTGCTGTGACCATGCTCTTCCGCTGAGATGTGTATAAGAGACAGCTCTCCTCCTCTGCACCCGGCTCAAAGCATCCTTTATGGGCTTATTTACCCCCCCCCCTCCTCCTCCTCCTCCTCCTCCTCCTCCTCCCTCTCCTCCCTCTCCAGGCTTGTGTCAAGACTCATCTTGTTTCTGAGCGGAAGGTCGCGTAAAAGCTGACCATGACGTGGCCCATTGTTTGCCAAGTGATGGTTGGGACGCGCCGCCAGCCCCCGGGCCATTTACTGTTCAGTCGCCTCCTTGGAATTTCCCCTCAGCTGATCTACCAGAGAGAGACCTATAAGGTTCTTTAGCTACCCCCCCCCCCCCCCCCCCCCCCCCTCTCTCCCCCCCCCCCCCCCCCCAGAAAATGGTTGTCCGCCCTGCGATTTTGTTCTTCGATCCGTTGGTTGACCCCACGGACCCCGGGGGTGATTTGTGATTTTTGCCAGACGTCTTGGAATTGGCCCCCTGTTCGCGACGAATGAAAAGCGCAATCGGGTGTGAAGCTCTGACCCGTCTGCGCGTCCTTGGTGTGAAACGCTGTTCACGTGACAAAACGGTTCATGGCCGCTTTTCCAGCGGCCAGGAGGGAGTGATGCAGGGGGTTACGCTGAGAACATTATTCGTTCCGGGCCCTCGTATTTGTTATTATTGTTACGTGCGCGTGGAGGCCCCTCTTGCCGACGTGATAAAAGGGGTCGTACTGGGGCCGTGGGTGCTTTACGGCCGCCGAACTGAACACGAGACACACCCGAAAAAGGCACCTTCGCTTACATCATCATCATCATCATCATCAGCATCGTTGCAGTCCCCTGAAGGCATTTAAAGCACTTATCTCTTATATATTCAGAGGAAGATGTGCGAGGCACAATGGGAGAGTGTGACATATATATAATATATACAGTGTATATATATATACAAATCCACACAACGTTAAAGTGCTACGATTGCACGCGTCACACAGTCACACCCAAGTGTGTGTGCGTGTGAGGTCATGACCTCCAGCGTTTGAACATCTCCGACTGCATGTGCTTGCATCGCCGAGGCTGAAGGCTCACAGTCGCCTGTTTCTGATTCTTCACCTTTTTTCCCCTTCCTGTGTGAAAGCGGAACTTTTATTCTCGTCCGTCTCTCGCCCCTCTCCCTCTCTCTCTCTCTCTCTCTCTCTCTCTCTCGCTCTCTCTCACTCGCCGCTGAGCTGCGGTTCAGCTCGTCGCAACGTGACGGGAAGCTGCTTCGGGTGCAGGCCGCGGCCCGAGCCGCGCGCTATGCGTTCAGCAGACTTGCAGTAGGCGGCGGGGGGGGGGGCCGCCTCTCGGCATGCCGTGGGTTTTCGGTAGGTCCGAAAAAGAAATTACAAAATTAGGGGCCACGCCACAGCAATACGCCGGAATCACCAGCATTATTGGATTTGGATGTCGATTAGTCGCCGGGGGGCGGGGGAAGTGAAACGTGCAGTCTGTGCGGACAAGATGGTGGTATTTAACAGCACACCAGCGTGTAGTAGGAAAAAAAAAAAAGAAAAAAAAAGAAAACGCAGCAGCCAAGCCGCTGTAGAACTCGGTTGACACTGAGATGGAAATATGGCCGAGGTAGAAAATCGCGCGCTCATATTTTCCCAGCTGTAGGCCGCAGTCAGGTTTTTTTTTTTTTTTTTTTTTTTCTTCTTCTTCTTCCAGAGTCCTCCTGATCATAACGGAGAGACTGTGGTTTATTAAGAAGGGGAGAATCAGAGGCCCAGCTGACCGTAGACTGCCCCCCCCCCCGCCGCGCCCCCCGCCCCCCCCCCCCCCCCCCCCCCCCCCCCCAAGCGGTTTATGCCGTTTTTTTTACTTCTGCGTGTGATCACATCTCGGGGGGGGGCCTAGTTGCGGAAGGACGGGTTTTTTTTTATTTTTTTTGCCATTTTGAGACCGTCGAGATGTCGCATCACTCACTTCTCCACAAAACAGGAAGTTGTGAGCCCTCTCGTCTGCCGATTTCCTATTTCGTCTCTGTTGCCTTTTTTTCATCAGCCCCCACGCCCCGCTGAGTGACTGTTTCCGGCGGGGCGTGCCCCTTCGGTTGCAGTTCTTTTATTTTCTTCTTCTTCTTCTTCTTCTTCTTCTTCTTCTTC
>JAFBJU010000225.1:233755-281008 GCA_016785305.1 Colistium nudipinnis | reverse complement strand
TATATATATATATATATATATATATATATATATACATATATTCAATTTACCATTTTTTAGTTGACCCTATTTTTTTATATATATATATATACGCTGTGAATCAGCCATTGATGCCGCCGTTAAAGTCAGGAGTTCAGTGTCTTTCTGATGAGGAGCAACCCTTCATCTGAATCTACTCTCATACTGAGCATAAAATGGAATCTGCTCAGAGACTCATCAGCTTTTACAATCTGTGTATACAGTAAACTTATACGAGGCCTTTTCAACCACGGGAAGCGGAGGCCTCGCAATTTAAGGTGTATGACACTGTTTTGTCTCCTCCTGTCCCCTTTTTCTCTCCATTTAGGGTTTCTATTCGACAACAACAACAACAGCGATAAGAATGAAAATAATCATCAGAGTTCGACCAACTCTGCATTTTTCCCATTCTGGTTCATACGCACGAAAAAAGATGGCGAAAGCTGCTTCATCAGATCATTTGACAGAAAAATTCAATTTGACTTCCTGCTTTAAAAAACATTCCCCAACATCTTTGCTGTCAATGTCAAAACGGGATTTTTGGCAGCCACCTGGGTCACAAAATATGATCAACACTGGTGGTCTGGACCTTTTCGTCTCAGCGGAACATTTAAAGGTTCCAGTGCGGTGGATTGAAGAGGGGGATTTATCTGTAGATATGGAAGATAATGATGATAATGGCGCGTGATCATGTGAAACCGAAGCCTGAAGGCCTCCATCAGTTATAAACGCCTGGACAGAAACTCTCAGCTGGTTTTAATCTGCACCCTCGACACCAAAACAGCGGATTCCTTCCAAAATATGATTATTCCTTTCCCCTCCAAGTCTGTTTCTTATATATCTTGGCTTTGGTGAAAAAGCTCCATAAGAGATGGAAGGTGGAAAAAGAAACACTTTGTAACTGGAATAAATAATTATCAGGTGAACAGAAAAAAAAGAGCAAGCCACTTTAAAAAGGGCACGACACCGCAGTGCAGTGCCCCCCTTGGGTTCTCCGGAGGTGGAGCAGAAATGGCCCACTTCATTTCGTACAAAAGACAAAAACAATACTTCGGGCGAATGCAACGATGACAGAATGACTTTATTTTAGGCGCTCCCGCTCGCGCTGATCAGTTTTCGCAGTTTGAAGCAGATTGGAGAGATTTTTTTTTTGTCTCCCATGGACAAATGGACAAACACCTGGCGCTTTCTGCACCGAGCCACCAAATGGTCTGAGAGGAGGAAAAAGAAAGAAGAAAAAGAGGGCCACACCGCCCACACATTCTTTTCTACGTCTTCATAATCACTTCCAGTGTGTGTGTGTGTGTGACCACGAGACCAGATGGAGGCAGTGCAACTATGATCTGGATCAACTTTGAACAAAGGCTGCACAGATCTGAGCTGACAGACGGATCTTTGCTTCACTTTCACTCAGTGTTTCCTGTTTTTCTTTTTTTTTTTTCTTCATGAACTATAAAACCAGAGGAACTAAACAACTGTGGGAACTCAAGAACAGTGGTGATTAGGCTTTTTTTTTAAAACACAAAAAATAAAAAATAAATGATTTCCACACACCACATATTTTAGTTTTTTTTTATAATCATTAAAGACAGTGATATTTTTAGGAGTTGGACATAATGAAAAGATGAAGTGGAGGGAGACAAAAAAATCTCTGTTGAGAATTAGATATATATATCTATATCTATATATACTGTAGATATAGATATATATATCTACAGTATATATATACTGTAGATATATACTGTATATATATCTAACGTGAAATAACAACCAGGAGATAATACTGTCAACTAAGATTAACTTAACCAAATACATATATTTTTTTACATTTTCATTTCTCCTCAACACTGTTCAAATTTAACCCCTGAGACACCACATTTAAAAAAAAAATGTACAGGTTTTTTCAAACCAACAAAAGAAATATGTTGCCTTTTAAAACCGAGATCCATCCATTTCCATGAATGTGTGAGTCATTTCAATAGCTCTTTGTCTTGGACTCACAACAGTGGACAATGCAGCTAATTAGTGCTAACGACGGTGTTAAGAATCACCAAGGTCCTTTGCGCTGCCATAAATCTGCGGCACGTTGAAATATGAGATGCTACCAATCCATGGTCCAGAAGGCGCTGGGTTTCCGTCTGCGGCCTCGTGGATCTTCATCAGACGACCTGGAACCGCACGAAATAAAACAGAAAAATAAAACTTTGCTTATGCAGTTGTTTATTTCACTCGATTTTTCTTCTGTTGCATTGTCATGTTTTCAACGTCGCCAAATCATATTTTGGATTCCATCCATTCGCTGAGCTGGAGTCTGCAGGTAAAATACGGCTCACTCATGGAAAGTGTAGCTGCATCTTAAATTTCAAATCAAGCAAGACTTGCACATAATAAGTGGTAAAAAAAAAAAAAAAAGATTTCCTGGAGATATTCAGACAAAAAAGAAATTGACACGGCCCGGAGAGTTGTGCAGACGTCCCCGAAGAATCGGTTGGAAGCCAACAAAAAGTTTCAAAAACATCTTCATGGTACGTGACGGGACTGAACTGTTCTGGTATGTTCTCTTGTCTCCTCCTGAGTTCTTCTGGAGGAGGAAGAGGAGGAGCTCCTAATAATTCTCCCAATTATTAGGAGCTCCTCCTCTTCCTCCTCCTGATCTATGGGCTGAGGGGAAGGCCTTTTTCTTCTCAGCGCTGGAGGCCCGTGTGTCGCATGAGCGCGGCTCAGGCACGCACGCGTGCGCCCGCACACGCACAATAGCTGCCGAGAGAACGCAGAGGGGAAAACCATGGAATTCCACCTGTGAGATACCTGGGACTTTACAGCGTGTGACGGAATATTTGGAACCATCCACTGCAGGAACGGGATGGAGATCTGAATTTGTCCCATCAATCATTTTCATTCATTCATTTATCTTCATTTCATTTCAAGTCCCGTTTAGGGATAAGGTCAATTTAAAAAAAAAATATATATATATTTGTACACGTTTACATTTGTTGTGGCCTTCTATCAGCTCAGTGTTTCCAGCAAAAACTCCAACACACACACACACACAAACTCAGCCAGATGTGGTGTGGGACTAAAATGCCCGGCAGAGGAGAGAATAACTTGGATTACATTATTAGGCTCCTCCCCCCCACACACACACAGACAGAGCGCGCAAATCACTGTCCTCCCCGTCCCATCCGTCTACTCTCACCTGACAATCCTCCGCTGATAAGGAATCCGTTTTTTCCTCATCACTCACTCGTCTGTGGGTGGAGACATTTTGGCGCAAGCTTTTCATGCGGTACGCCCGAATAGTAAGTGAACGAAAAAATATATACATCAATAATAATTACAATTCATAATCATTCTTAAGAATAATAATAACACCAAACTGCTCTGTGCAGATTGCATTCAGGGCTTAACGAGAGGACCGGCCCCCCTGGTGTTGTAGCGAGGCAGTTACCACGGCAACCGGATATGCCGAGAATCACGCGCACGTCGTTATTTGCATCAAGGTTTCATTCCACGGGAACCGGGAATGCCTGGATGAGAGTTTCCTGGCCGACCACAAAGTAAATGTTGGAAAATGGAAGGATTTTAATCTGCCATCTAATATATATCAACATATTCGCCGAGTTAGCTTCCCATCTGTGCGCAGATACAGATTCTATTACAGAAACTCAAGAGCAGGACTTTTCAGACTAGATTTATTCTTATTTTGAATCTCCTCAAAAATGGAATTCAAATGTGGTATTTCCACTCAGATTCAGGCCGTTATAATTAGGGGTTAGGCGCATGAGCTATGGATGGTGAGGATGCCGGTGGAAACATCAAATGCGCTGCCCCACAACACTTCGTCAGGGCAATTAGGCTAATGCGTCCAAAATGAACGTGACAGTCACTCAACCATGTTAAAAACGCTCGGTGAAAGCAGGAGGGCGCGCGGCACCGAGAAGAAATGGGGCCACGGGGCGCTATTTCTGAGCTACAAATAGGAGAGAAAGATGGAGGAAGAGGAGGAGGAGGAGGAGGAGGAGGGCAAAGAGTGACGGCCTCCCCAGCCTTGGCCAGACTGCTACTGTAAAAAGCGGTGATTTATTCTGCCATCATCTCGGCAGATATATGATGCGCGTCTCAGCCTGTCGCGCCACATACATATTGAGGGGCCCGCAAGAATGGGGAGGAATGGATTTATTATACAGTTATTTATGACACCGGGTGGGCGGGGAAGAGAGAGAGAGAGAGAGAGAGAGAGAGAGAGAAACATCAAAACAGCCCGAGATCAATTTTCCCATCTATTACATCAGATCAGAGCGGATGAAAAAAACATAACAGGCCAAATAAATCAGAGCTAATCTGCGTGGCCTTCGTTCTGCTCAGCGGGATTTCCACATCTTCTCTGAAAATGAAGATTTGTTCGAGCCCCACCCAGAAAAAGGCAAAGGTCCCGATGTGATGCTTCGAAACTCACAAAAAAGTTTCAATTTTTTTTTATTTCCATTTTTGAAAGCGTTTGTATCAGGATCATTTTTCTTCATGGCTGTGGATTTCTACTCGTACTTTTGTTTCATCCACGATTCTGAGCCAAGCTGATAAATATGTCCATTAAGTGGCTATCCAGGACACAATATTTTTGTGAAACAAAATGATTTACATTTTATTTCATACGTTTCATGATAGATAAATTTTTTGTTGTACAAATAAACGCCAAGAAATAAGGCCGTATAAACCAAAATGGCCCGTGACTCAAGATGTTGGGCAGGGACGTTCCTTCAGGAGACATTTTTTCCACAGCCTGGGGTGCTGCCGGGTCTTCGGACTCAGACGGGTGGGATTGGCCGGGATTACGGGTCCCACTCAGATCGGGATGAGTGGGAAAAAACAAAAGTGGAGAGGCTCTGCCGGTTAATGGCCACTCACGCTCCCAGCCCTGCGCCGCCTGGTTTATCCTCTCACCGCCTTCAATGAACTCCGCATGTTTAATGATCTGCTCGGCCGAATGTGAAATGTGCTGCGTCGCTCGCCCCCTCCTCCCTCCCTCCCTCTCTGCCTGACCTGTGAGAGTCCACGTCTCCAAAATGTAAATAAATAGCTTTTTTTTTCCACTCTTCCTCTCCGTCTCTTCCTTCCTTCCCTCCCTCGCGATTGTGTGTTGAACATATCTGGTGGTCGCAGCTGTGAGGAGAGCGGGAACATTTTTTTTATATATATATATAAATATATATTTTATTTTTGAAAATATTCCTACTATCTGTGAGAGACGGATTCAGCACGTGGCTCACAGAGCGCCAAAGTTCACTGATGACATGCACCGTCAGGGTTTCTCTGTCCTGACATCACCCACACACACACCCGCACGCGCACACACACGCACGCACACACGTGCACGCACATACACTCACACACACCCACACACACACCCGCACGCGCACACACACGCACGCACACACACACACGTGCGCAAACATACACTCACAGGCGCACACACACGCGCACGCACATACACTCACACACACGCACACACAGCCACACACGTGCCCACACATACACTCACACAGACCCACGCACACACCCGCACACACACACACACACGTGTGCACACACACACACGAGCACACATACACTCACACTCACGCACGCATGCACACACACACACACACACAGCCACACGCACGCACACACGTGCACGCACATACACTCACACACACCCACACACACACCCGCACGCGCACACACACGCACGCACACACACACACGTGCGCAAACATACACTCACAGGCGCACACACACGCGCACGCACATACACTCACACACGCACACACAGCCACACACGTGCGCACACATACACTCACACACACCCACACACACACCCGCACACACACACACACACGTGTGCACACACACACGAGCACACATACACTCACACTCACGCACGCATGCACACACACACACGCACACACACAGCTACACGAACACACAGCCACACGCACGCACACAGCCACACGCACACACAAACACGCATACACACACACACACACACACACTCACACACACACACCTGTAATCGGACCACGCGTGGGATGAGGTGTCTCCTTTCTTCGTATGTGCGACACCAACATTGTTTGTGTGACTGCTGTCAATGTGTGTGTGTGTGTGTGTGTGTGTGTGTGTATTAGAGCGACATGGATTTAAATACATAAATCCTCGTTTACACCTCTTTGATATCGGACCACAGAGATTCCGTCCTGTGGCCGGTGTTGGTTTTTCTCAGTGGACGATCAAACAGTTTCCGTTCGGAGTCGTTTTTTTTTTTTTTTTATAAACCGCCACAGAAACCAGGAAGAGGAAGTTTCCTGAGGTGACGCTCCCATCCGGAAAAAATAAATAAAAATTCAATCATTACAAATCAATACTTTTCCTATTTTATTTCCATTACCGAACAAATGGGATGTAACGTTTGGATCGGCCATCTTTAAAAAGCCGGCTCTTCACGCTCAGCTGCCGACTATCTGACGTCCAAACACCGGAGGGAATCTCCAAGAAGGAAAAATAACTTTCCCTTCAAGGATCATTATGAAGGAGCCCGTCGTCGGGCCGTCGCCGACTCTTAATCAACTTTCCCCGTAGCTTAAAAAAAAAGAAGAAACGCACAATTAACTCCAAGTGCGCTTTTGCTTCGTGCGGCTCCTCCTGCGGCAAACCGTCCCGTAACCACGACAACACCATGTAGATTTTATTTTAAACATCTTCTTAAGAAAGTCATTTTTTTGGCTGTACTTTAAAAAAAAAAATCTTATTTTGAAAAGGCTTCTAGTGAGAAAAAAAAAGAGCCTCAGCTGCGGAGTTTTTAAGTAAAATTGTCTGACATAATATATATATATTTTGTTGGAACTGGAAGCTGGTATTTTTTTTCTTTCTCTGAAACAGCGGCCTATAATAATCACTTCATTCATCATGTTCCTACTCCAAGTGCTCACAGGAAAGCGCACTCCGTATCAAATCAAACATTCCTCTCCTTCCAAAACACTTTAGTCATAAAAGCGTTGGATATGAGCCAATAAACCGACTTTGACGACGGTTTCTCTCTATACGGAGAAGAAAAAAAACCAAAAACACAATCCTCCGTTGGACAAAATGCACACAACCAATTTCCCGCAGGCGTGACTCGAGGTTTTTGCCGTGTGCTTATTTTTTAGGCACACGTGTTTTCTGTGTTTCTCTTGCAGTTGCAGTGATTTTGTTTCAGTTTCAGTAGTGACGCTTTTTCAAGTGTGACACCATCGTCAGGCGAGAAGATAAATGCTTTGGGTCCACGGGAGCGGAAGCCAAAAGTCCTTTGGATCATGAGTGGTTTGAAAAAATTGAATTCTGGGTAATCTCCTTTATATCTCCTCGGTGTAAGTAGCGTTCCAGAAACACGCCGGACATCACAAGAGAACAAATCTCCTTAATCAATCAATCAGGAAGTTAAACTTAACACAGACACATGAGAATGGTACCTACAAAATAAAACAGGAAGTTGCTGAACGGAACAAAGAAAAAAAAATCTCACAAATAAAAACGTCATAGCTTTAGTTTTAGGACAGATCATGAAACATTTAACTGCAATTAATACAATGCATATATCTATATATATATATATATATATATATTTATAATGTAAATGCATGTTTTTTTCAGCTGGTTATCCTGAACTTATTTCTATAATTTTCCATGAAGACATTTTGAGCAGAAACATGTAGAACATAATCTTTGAATAGCTTTATTTTATATTCATACAATATCTGAGGCCTCCTTTGCTTTCTGACATTTTGTGATCCTAACGAGCCGAGCTAACGAGCTACATGCTTGACTTCGATCGAGGAGTCCTAATTAAATATTCACAGATGTGGCCTCACTCCTCCGTCCTGCTCCCCTTTGCTTTGACGCCTCTCTCACCAATGGAATCCATCGCCCGATGCCAAGAATACCCCAAGCTGAGTGCCTGCGTGTGTGTGTGGTCGCCAGGTTGGAGGTGCTTCGGTGATTCAGGGGGACAGTTCTATCGAGAGCTGGAAAAAGCACATTTGCGAATTAGGCTCATTCTTGAGCTTTACAAGGTGGTGCCGCAATTTATCCTCTTCATCCTGCAACAATGTGACGTGATGAGGATGTGAGATTACAGTCCTAGCATATATGTTCTCCGCACGACTGCTGAATCGCTTCGACATCGCATATTGGCTCAGATTGTAAAGGTCTCATCTCCGATCCCTGAGGATGTGAACCTTAACTCCACATTTCCCTTTCCAAAATGTGGCCAAAATGTGTTTTTCTTTTCTTTTTTTTTTTACAACAAACTGCTGGCATTTTTTTTCAAAACCCCGCCGCGCTCTCCAGGCGGTGTTCCTCCGCTCGTTTGCATTTTTGGCATCTAAAACGATGCTGCATCTCTGTGAGCCGGAGTCACCTCGGGGTGAACGAGCCTGGTGTTTCCCAGCCATGACGATAAACTAAATCCAGCCCTGACACAAGCGCACATCCATTTATTATTAGTAAATAAATAATTTTCCCCGCATCGCGAGCACTGAGTTAATGGAACGGGGAAACGCCAGACAGAGTCAACGGTTTTATTGACCACGGGAGCAGTAAATCGCTGCCAGCCCACTGTCACACCATGAAAACATCAGGAACATCTGCAGCGAAACCTGAGGAACATCAGCTGCAGATTAAAACTGAACAAAAAACAAACAAACTTAAAGTCAATAATTCTATGATTAAGATGAAGATAGTTTTAAAGTAATAGTTAGAAGTAGTTATAGGTTAAAGTCTCCTGGGAAATAAATGTTAGTTCTGAGGACAAAAGCAAAGACTGATGCATTTGGATTTGGAAAAGTCTTTTTTTTATTTTTATTTTTTTATTAAACTTTGGATTCTGTCACATTCCGCGTGAGATGATACGGAATAATGTGGAAACACAAAAGCGGATTAAAAACGGCTTCTGTCAAGACTCAACGCCGCACTACAGCTGCCAGGACATGATGTCACCGAGATAAGCTCACACACACACACACACACAGACACACACGCGTGCACACACCGTGTGTGGCCACTTGTATGAACAGCCTCACTCGGGCCACTCTTTCATTTGGCAGGGTGACTTAGGTTAGCGGTGGAAAAGAGGTTTGAACAAAAAAAAAAATCCCCCACAATAGTGGCTGTGTGGAGAAAAAAAAGGAAGTGGCAGCCCGGGGGCCGAAAGAAACCCCCGCGACAAAGGGGGCGTTTCCTTTTTTAAAAAGCCAACTGCCGTCTAATTGGAAACATCACCGGGGTCAACCTCGCGGAGGATCTGCCAAAGGAGCGGCCATCTTCCATTCCTCCAGGCCCCCGACAGATGGCTTTTAACAATTCAGCTGCCCATTTGCTGACAGCCAGAGATAGGAGGCCAGTGCTCACCAAAAAACTAAAAAGAAATACACCTCCAAAAAAAAAAGCTGCCATCACAGGCTGGCACCTGAAATGTCTCACGCCAAGATTCCTCTTTAAATCCAAATATTTCATGGATTCTATGATAGGCGAATTCCATGCGATGCGGAACCGAAAAAGGCTTTCCTGCGGCCGGGGTCGCCCGCGCGTCTTCTTCCTCTCCGTGTCACCATCGCCAGGTTACAATGAGCACCCACGGACTTTTAAAGTTTCACATTGTACCGTGTCAATTAACCAGAGGTCTATAAATAGACGCGGGGCAGATGTCCGCAGAGCTCCCGGTGCACTGGACCGTCCCGGCGAACGTTAGTTAGTCCACATGTCTGCAACAGCCTCCTGATGTGCTCTGACATTCAACCTTGAGGTATGTGTGTGTGTGTGTGTGTGTGTGTTTGTGCGTTTGTCTCTAGCTCTGTGTGTGTGAGACAGAGACAAGACAGAGTGACAGCTGACAGCCCTGCAGGCGGCCAAACGGCAGACGCCCCGCAGCGCTGACGTCCTCCATCCTCCCCGTGTTTGTGTGTTTGTGTGTGTGTGTGTGTGTGCGTGTGTGTTTTGTGTGTGTGTAAGTGTTGGCAGGGTGAAGAACGCCCTTCATTTGTTGGCCCCTCAATTCTCCCTCGACTCAAAGAAGCAAGAGTTCAAAGTGCGTTTTTGTGTGTGTGTGTGTGTGTGTGCTACACACAACATTTGATTGGACAAAAGCACACACACACACAAGGCAGATCGGCAAGGTGCTGTTGTTTGAGACTCCAACGTAATATAAATCATCCATAAGGAAAACAAAATAGTTGTTAAGTGTTGTGTTATATTGTGTGGAGATTTAAATACATCACAACAACACATTCAACCTGACTCAAGATCCAGTGGCTTTGTATCTTCTGCTGCACAGACATGTGTTGTCACATTCTGATCCTGCGCACAGAGCGATTGTCCACACAAAGCCACGCGTCGCACAAAAATCCAAAAACTGCACAATGAAAGCAGTTTTACAAATGAAACAAGACACACACCCTCATGGGTGGAGCATTGGGAATGAAAATTGTGCGACGGTGGAGTCTGTTCATCGCTGTGGACACTCCAGGCTGGAGCGACAAACTCTCAGAGACAAAAGGTGGCTTTTTTTCTTTTTCTTTTTCAATCACTCGTTTTCCAAAGAATGTCGTTCAAAAAAAAAAAAAAACCCTGAGTGATTCAGAAGTGGAGAGAGAGAGAGAGAGAGAGGGAGGGGTGGGGGCGAGTGACCTGGCAATTGAAAAGAGGAACAAAGAAGAACTCAATTTACTCATAGCCAGATGAGGAATTAAGAGCGATGTGCTTCGACCAATTAGGGAATCCTATAACTAAAGTGAGAGAGCTCGTTAGCCGAAGGGGCGAGTTTCTAATAGCTCTGGTTGAGAGTCCACTCAGGGCTTTATAATGGCTCCTATTTGGACTCATTACACGCCGAAACCTTTTAATGCACAGTGTCATACCCGAGTAAATGTAAGAGCGTATTGTGCTGAAGAGAACAAAAGAAAACAAAAAAAAAAAAAGCTGGTGGAGTAATGGGAGTGGTGGGAATGAAAATGGATTTGGAGAGCGGTGGGTCGCCGAGAAGCATTGTTTGGTTCCATCCCATAATAGGGATTTCTTCTTTTTTTTTTTCTTTCTTTTTCAAAGACACGCTGCGGCTCATAAAAGGCTCAAAGATGAGTTTGGCTGGATGTTGTTGAACTGTTGTCGTCCCACGGACTGAAGTTGAATCTTTGTCCCAGTTATACGTCACGTGGAGGAGGAGGATTTGGAGAGGAACATTTGTGAAGTCTACGGCAACGGCTTAGGGTTTGTTTCCCTTTTTTGGGATTGAACCAAAGCCCTTTTTTTTATGCCTCAAAATGAGAACATTTGCAAATGAAATATGTTTTTTGCCTAAATTGCTGAATTAACCACATTTTCCTACTATAAGACGAACCTACAATTTCCCACATTAAAAGGACCTCATCTTTTGTGGTTGCTTTGGGGCTTTCAATGGTTTCAAATGATCTTCATCTGCAGAGAGACGCGTTCCAGGATTTCTCCTCTCCAGCAGAGCTCCTCCATGTTTTCATTTTTCAACCCCGACAACAGCAGATGTCAAATCCGTCGCAGTTCAAAATCCATCAGCTGATGAGAATCATTTAAAATGACAGAGAGCCAAGAGAAGCCGCGAAATGGCCTCCAAGGATCAGGTTTAATAACCAGCCCCATATGTTGCAAAAAAAAAAATAATGTTTTATTTGAAGATATAGGGCAGTATCAAGTGGGAATTACACATTTATGCTCATTTACTCCATGAAATACATAAACGTATGCAAGTGAATTTGTCGAGTATTTTCACAGTGGTGTTTTTTTTCGTGTTTTGCCTGTTTAAAAATCACACACAAATGGTTTGTGTGTGTGTGCGCGTCACTTCATGTCGTCCCCGTCATTATGTCGGTTCGTGACAGATTTTTATACACAACAAAAGCGTGATAGCAGTTAATAGCAGGTTGTGTGTTATTACTCTGTCTCTGTGGATGGGAGCTTTTACGGCAGCGACGCCGTTGCCGGTGAATTCTAAGCGGAGACAATCGCGGCCGTTCCGTTTTAACTCTGCGAGAGCGGAGACTTGTTAGGGGAATGGAGACTTCCTGCAGTCCGCCAAATCGGACCATTAGAGCCGCATTAATTGGTGCATAAAAAAAAATCAAAAAACATACAAAACTCAGAAGCCGAATCAGGGCCAGCGTGGTGAACTAAAAAACATTGAATTGACGTGCTCTCTTGTTTGCGTGTTTCCTGGTTTCTTCTGAGCTGCAGTTCGGGCTGGCAGGTGGAACAATGGTGACCACGTGCCACTATTCGAGAAGATTTCTTCACCAGGCCTCGGGGGGGAGCGAACGGCTGGGAAATGAAGCGTGGAGCTCAGCAACCGCCACTGTGAAGAGGATCATAAGCTGTGAGTCATTTCATCCCAGGATAAAAAAAAAAAACAAATGAATCAGATCTGCCTGACACTGGCATCATCCAGTGTTTTTTTTTTCGTCTCATTCCACCTTCATTAATATTCAGTCTTTGGCTAAATTTAATGTCACTTAGTTATCATACCCTAATTCACACACACACACACATAAAAAAAATATAATTGGATCCAAAGTGGGTTTATTCCATCAGACACTGTGATAGGGATTTTGAAATCTTACTACAGACAAATTTGACATAAATATACAGTATATATACTGTATATATATACACAGACATTTATGGTCATTAATGGTATGGCAATTCACTCAAAGAATTATAAATGGGAAATGTGAAGGAGCTGCCCCCGTTTGCTTTATTTCCCATTTGTTGACTTTATTTTTACTGAATTATCTACACACACACACACACACGCACACATATATATATATACATTTATAATAACCCGTTTGTCTCTCACGCTCCCGCGATGACCGAAAGGCTAAACAAGAAGAAGCCTCAAAGCCAGACCAGCCTCCATAAAAAAAAATAATAAATCAAAATAAATTAATAAAAATCCAGCCTGTTTATTATCGGACTTTCTTCTTCTCTCAGGACAAAGTCTGGACATGCATTTTTTATTTTATTTTTTTTTCAGCTTTCAGCATCAATCCCAGTCAAGGAGAGTGTGAAAGACACCGGCCTAAGTGCTGTCAGGGCGCTGATGGAAGGGCTCCTGTCTGCAGCGTTTGGCCTCATTCCTCTTTTCCATTACAATGTCAGACATTAGAAAAAAAAAAAGTCTGTAACAGGCCACGCGCTCACGTTGACTTTCGTCTGAAGATATCCAATTCCATAGCTACGTTGTGGACATGCGGATTGGGAAGAATCGTCAATTTTCTAAAAAATCCGAATTGCACGGTGAGTTCCATGAGTCATCAGAGAGAAGATGTGCACAGACAGGAAGTGCACATTTAAACTCAAAGCACATGGATGGAAGTGAACAAAATAGCTGCATGTAAAATCCAGCTGAGCTGAAACTGACCAATCCTCTCCTCCAGAAGTTCAATAAGACCAAAACTGGACGAAAGTGTGAAGAAAATAAATAAAAAAAATATAAAAAATAAATAAATAATAATAAAAAAAAAATCCCCTGTTGTCTAACAGTCTCGGCTCTGTGGATTGATGTGAGGACGAGTGGAATCTGTCTCACACCGGCCTGACAGATCACAGAGGACACACACACACACACAGATATTGATGGAATCCACCTCCTGCCATTTATGAGACGGATGAGAGACACGTTGAGACAAACAACCTTAATGATTGGCTCCGACTGTTTTTTATATAAATATATATATATACTATATATATATATATATATATACAAGTGCAGTGGGAGGTGTATCCAGGTAAGAGCCATTATCCTTGGAAATAGTTTCCCTGATTAAATCTAAAGCCATCAAAAAGGCAGAAATATAGATAATAAAAAAGCACTTAAAGACTGAAAGGACTTTAAAGCGCCAACATTGTGACGATGGAGATAAAAGATGTATTTTACACTCCGAATGTACATTCTGTAGGTGGGAGATGTGACAAAGCTTATTTCCACAGTAGAGCGAGTTTTACCGAGGTGAGTAGGGGGAGGAGCTTGGAGGCTCAGAGGAAGAATATGAACGTAGTCTCGAATAAAAGTAATTGACAAAAAGAGTAAAGATGGTCGGTTTTGTAAATGTGGATCAAACTGCTGAATCTGGGACGGGACGGGTGGGGGATAGAACAGAGCCCTCCCCCCCTCCAGCTGCACAAACAGGAAATGAGAAAAAATAAAATAAAAGCTAAGTTAATTAACCACAAACTAGATTCATGTCCACAACCGCAGCCCGGACCCAGGTGTAGGTTGAAATCCAAACATTGAGCCTAAACGACCAAATTAACTCTAAATGTCCTCAAGACGGCGATTCATTTAAGGATCACCTTTGTCAAAAAACAAACGAAATTGTGAAATTGACGTGTAATAGTGTGGCAATTGCCTAAATGAACCCAAATGTGAGCATTTAACTCCAAAGGACAGATTATTGCCGGACAGCTGGGTCTGCCGGTGTGGTCCAGGCTGCAGGGGTCCCCGAGAGTGCGTCCGAGTAAAAGGTTTGGGACCTAGGTCTCCATCTGAGAACATTTACGGCAAAGTGCCAAACTCTCAATTTTCTTCATCCAAACCAAACCTGAACCACAGGTCCAGCAGGCGCCATGGATTTATTTATCCAGACCTGTCCCACAATAGAAAGGTAAAATAATGAGACAAAGACCAGCAACCTGAGACGTGGCTTGCGGTGAGGAGATCACAACCAGGAGCCCCAGGATGAAATAAAAAAAATGGCTTTATAGGGGAACACGGCCGGCAAAGGGCCCCGACTCCACGGGGCAGAAATTGGGGTTTAGGATCCATTAGCCGGGCTCCTGTCGGAGGATCTCCAGCTGCGATCGGCCTCATAAGAAGAGAAAGACCACGGAGTCAGGATCCAGACCATTCCAGGCTCCTTTTTCTTCTTTTAAAGAAAACAAGCGGTAAAATCTCAAAATCAATTCTGCAGCTCACGGGAGGCCGGCGGAGGACGATAATACGCTCGCCGCTCTCCGCGTGCGCCGCCTCTCTGGATGTTTCACCTGCTGTCTCTGGAATAGAATTGCGTAGAGGTGATGGAGTACAGAGGAGATAAAAGCACAGATTACTTTTTTTTTTATTTATCCGCAGAGTCTACAGAGGAAAGAAAGACAGAAAGAAATGTCCCGGGCTGGGTCAGTGGCCTCAGACGGTGGACTGCACCACTTTGCGAAAGGAAGGGGGAGGAGTCAGAAATAACAAAACATTTTTTTTTTTTCAGTGACGAAAAAGGTCAAAGGTCAAAGGCCACTCGGCATCCTCTCCTCCGCAGATTAGACTCGTCAAGGTTATAATTAATAATATGAATAAAGTTAACTTATGTTGCTACACTCAAACCAACACGTCATTGTACCACATCCATGTGAATGTGTTAACCTTCCAAAGATGGGAAAAAAAAGAGAGAAAGTTGTTGTTCAGCAAAAGAAAGAAAGAGAGAAATTAAATAGATAAGAACAGGAAAACAATTAGCTGCTACAGTTTTCATTTCATATTTTTTTACTATTACATTTTTTTGTGTTCTTTTTTTTCTTCGTGTTTTTCGCTCAGACTTAATTTAAATGGTAATAATTTTTTTGCAAATAACAGCTTTGAACGGTTCAATTTAAAGGTGGCTGAAACTTTTTTTTTTTTTTTTTTTTTGAATAAATTATTCTCAGAACCAGAGCTACGCTATTTTATTCTTCCATAAAACAGCTGGATTTTTTTTTATTTCATTTTTTTGGCAAAAAGAAACTTCATTGTTCTGCCTAATTACAGACAACAATTATTTTTGGGAACACACAAACACACACACACACACTCACACACGTGTTAAAACTGTAGCAATGTCATGTTTTACTTTATGAGGACTTGATTGTGACTGTGTGAATAAATGAAGGTCCCCTACAAGATGAGGAGTCCTGAATAATATACCTCAAACACACACACACACACACAGACATTGAAGATACATAGAGACTCCTGTGTTATAACTGTGTGTTGCCGTTGTGCGCTCTCTGCACAGTGTGTGTGTGCGTCTCTGCTCAGAGCTGTTATTCTGCTCCCATGATGGGATTTAACAAACGCTACGACGAATGAGTGTTTCCTGGCACTGTACAAATGAACGTTTTCTGCTCCGTCTGCCTGCGATGCATGCTGCTCCTTGATACGAGTCCATTTGGGTGCTCATTGTGCGTCTGGGTGTGTGTGTGTGTGTGTGTGTCAGCGTGAGCGTGTGAGCGTCTCTGTGGATTACCAGAAATTAGGCATGCTAAAGCCCGACGTCAGAGGAATTTCTCCGGGTGGTTTGGTCCAGACAGAGACACTATAAGGAGGGGAGACAGGCCAGATGCGCACACGTTTGCAGACACACAATCGCACCGCAACAACAACAACACAAAGCACCAACACAAAGACACGTATGTACATGTGGTGTCTCGCTGCTTCTCTGAATTCTTTCTCGGGCACGAAACGCGTACATTTCCAACCCAAGGAAGCACAAACTATGCCAAAGATGATGTCGAAGGGAATTTATTTGTATTATTTATTGAAATATTAAGTGGAATTCAAATGTCAAACATGAAATGTAAATTCTTGCAAATGAGCATGTTGACGTGTGCCAGCAGAGTACACCGAGGTGGCATGCATGGAACATGATGAATAATTCCGCAGGAAATGGTCGGAAATATTCATTTTAATGAACATTCTTCTTCGTTTTGCGTTACATTTATTCTCACATGGAGAAAGTTGCAGCTTCGTGACGCTCAAAGTGTAACAACTGGTGGAAACACAACTTGCTGTTGCATCAGCGCGTCGTTCTCGTGATCTGACGCGAAGAGCCGTTCACATGAATCTGGTGACGCGCTCAGAGGAGGAGAAAACACACTTCACTTTGTTTCCCGTCAAACACACACACAAATGCACGCGGGCGCACACACACAGTGGTGGACAATAACCAGTGCCAGGTGAATCTCATGAGACACAGGTGAAACTAATCAGGATGGCAGAAAAAAGGCGGGAAAATGGAAATCAAGGGAAACGAAAGGTGAAAAAAAAAGTCAATATATAGCAAATACAAAAAAAAAAAATGTAGAGATCCTTGGTTTCTTTCTTTTATTTGTACGGTTTGAATAACTTGTGGCAGGGATAAAGTATGAAATATCAACTTTCATCATGTTTGGACGCTTTTGTCTTGCAACTCAAATGTTTTCAAGTGTTTCAACGAACCCAGAGTTCTCTCTGGTTTAAACACAATTTCAATTCACAGCCAATCTGGCACTGAGGGGCCCGGGGTCCGTCTTCAATCCAGTTTTGGGTTCATTATGAGAGACTGGAGATAAAAATGAGATGACCGGATGCACTGAACCGATTCACTTTCAAACGTGCGTGAGTTTGAAGATTTGATGAAGAAAAAGTCTCATAGAAATGTTCTGTAGAATGTGGCATACACTGCTAACTGTTGATATATGGTGTACGTCACGGCACATTACACTGAATCCGATTTGATCATGAAAGTGGAAAGGGTGCACTCAACTTATCGGAAGGACACAACTTTAAGCAGAAGAACCACTGAGTTTACATTTTAATATTCCAAGCTTTTTCTTTTTTTTTTTGGCAAAGCTTCCTGTGAGTTCGGGTCGTGAACTGACACAAGATCTCAGGGTCAAAAGTTTTTTGTTTTTTTTATTTATTATTTGCTTTGTTTGGTTCTTTCACTTGTTTGGGGAAAAAAAGGATCAACTTCATGTGTAAATACGACACATAAATGTATATTTCTATGTTTGGTGCTGGTCCGAGTAGAAATATCTTTTGGATTTGCCCATTCGCAGCAGAAAGTATCATATCATGGGCGTGCGGGACAAACAGGATGCGATGTGCCAGCAGGAAGTGACTCCACGGCCACGATGATGGATTTAAATCCAAGCCACACCTGTGTCCCAAAACCCCGACCTTGCTCTTAATATTAACCACATCCTGCCCCGTGCGTGACATCACTTCCTGTTCTGGCCCTCACGCCGTCGGCCTCAAGGACGAATTGGACGCCGAGGCTCCCAGGAAACCGTCTGTTTCCTGACCTGACTCAGGAAAATAGCTCCGAGGTTAGGACTGAAACAAAACAGAAGTCGGCCAAAAACACCAAGTTTCATTTTGGATTCATGGAAATAGAATAAATTGGAGTTATATTTGATTTATTTGGGGATTCAATTAAAAAGTTTGGTTGTCAGTGGCCATGGAGTGGCGCGGACCACAGCCTGATGAACAGAATGGATTCTGGGACACAGACCAGTGAAAACACCAATTAAATCCTTTCTAGTTCAAGCTGCAAGTGATAACATGGTCTCGGTGAAGTTGGAAGAAGAAAAACCAGTTCGTTTGCTGGAGTTTGTATTTTCAGGGTTGTCTGTGTGATGGGCTAAAAAAGTGTTTTCTTCAGTTTAAGTTTTAAAGGTTTGGAATGGAAGGTGGGATTGGTGAACAATAGTATAAGACAGTAATAATTCGAAGAATCTATGGATGGACGTCAGATCTTGGGCTGAGTTTGAAAACGGTAACAGAGGTAACAACGACCCTCAGCTGATGATTCCTCCAATGAAATGAATATTATATTCCCTTCACACCGTTCCATCCACTTCTAATCCTGCGCACTCATCCTTTAATCTCTCACTAACACTTGCGATAAACGAAACCGGATAAAAACACAAAGTCATTTTCAGCCTGCAATTTGCAATAATGTCAGGCACAAGAACGGAGTCAAGGCGCCTCAATAAATCATTCAAACAGCGATGCATTCCTTTTTGTTTGAGGGCTGTTTTTGTGTTGTTGTTTTTTTGAATCAATAGCAAAGTTCGAAGAGAAAATCAACATTTGTGTCATCGCTGCCGTAAATACGAAATGATAAACACGTTATTCACCGAATGTGACACTGTGCCTTTAATGTTGTCATCATGTCATTTATATGCAAACTCAAATTCTTCCTCATGCACAGCGAGTAATTATACTAATGTGATTAATCCAACAGTTTACAGGTGGGTCATGTGTGACTTGGATTGGATGCACGGTGCCACTCGGCTTTTCATTTTCATCCCCAGCCCTCGCCCTTTATTGTAACAGGCTGAGCACTTTAAGTGTGCGTGTGTGTGTTTGTGGGGACGCCCATTGCGTAGATGTCGCACAAAAAGCCCATTAAGCCATTATACGCACACAAGCCTGTTTTTTATGGACAACAAAGAGGTTTTGTTTAAAGGAACAGGCCGGCTTGTTTTCTGACATGATGGATACGGCTGATGTGGAGGCGGGGGGGGGGGGGGGGGGGGGGGGAAGGGGGCCCGGGGGGGGGGGGGGGGGGGGGGGGGGGGGGGGGGGGGGGGGCAGGAAGATGGACCGGGCGGGGCCAAAGATGAATTTGATAACACACCCATCAACAGGCACTTGTGTGGGATGTGTGTGTGTGTGTGCGTGCAGGTCAGCGTGGAGGAAGTGCTGATGGAACACTGCCCTCTCATGGCGGAGCCCAGAACGTCACGGCGCATCACCCGCAGAGGCTTAAACCCACAAAAGCGGACTCGTGTCGCCATGGTAACCACGGCGCTTTTTGATGCTATACCCCCCCCCCCCTGGGCTCTGGAGCAGGTAAAGTCCACTGCACTGTGTCAGAGTCGGTAAACATTACAGCAACCCGACGACCAATCAGCACGCTGGAAATAAAAGCATGAGTGTTGCTGCAGGCTCCTCGTAGAGACAGAATTGTGCCGGGGATTATTAACACAGCAGCGGCCGCGGGTCCACGCTGTGTGCAACATTCGAAAAAAATAAAAATAAAACATTTAGAGGTAGAAAAGTGGCCTTGAAACATCGCTCTCTCAGATTCAGGGTATTGTGCCGACACACTCAAAGGAAAGACATTTTTAGCCGCATTATTTGTGAGCATCAGACCCAGGTGGGGTTCTGAAGAGGATTGAATGGGACTGCGGCGTGTGCATGGAGCAGCCTGGAACACGCGTGCTCTCGGGCTCATTCTTGATCACCGCGAATAACAATCACAAGCTTCCATCGCACCATCACAATCACAGCAGCTGTCAATAACTTATTAGAATTGACGAGTAATAACCAAAAGACACAAGAGCAATTTGTGTCCTACTATTACACAGGTCACACCTTAAACATGCCTGACGTCATGTATGACGCCTTCATTGATGACAAGACCTATGTAAAACAACAAATGGAGAAGAAGAAGAAGGAGACCCTTTCATTAGACCAATGCTTTCTTTATCTTCTTCTACAATGTTACTGAGCGCACACACACACACACTGTGGGCGGTGCCCTCCTTCACCTGCTGTAGAACTTCCTGTACCATCGAGCGCGTTTGGAGATCAAAGGGAAAACGCAGTCAAAAGAAAATAAGACGACGGAGGAGGAGGAGGAGGAGGAGGTGGAGGTGGAGGTGGAGGAGGAGTGGAGTGAGTGGAGCAAAGACAGGGGAGATGAAGAGAGATGTGGAGAACAAAGGTGAAGAAAAATGATGGCTAAATGGAGGAGGAGGTGGGACGGGGGGAGACAAGAGATGGAAGACAGCGGATAGAAATAAAAAATAAAGGTAGAACAGAGGAAACAGCGGGTTAGATCAAACTGGAAAACTCCTCCGACAAATACACCGAGCCAAAAAAAAAAAAAAAACACTTTCTCTCATCTCACAGTTTAAACTTCCTCTGCGTGACAGGAACTGTCAGTTTAGGAGAAATGTACCTTTTCTTTCTTTTCCAGACCAGATGCCATGTTTCTGTAATGTTATTTTTCAAAACGGGGTTTTAAAATGCTTTGTGGGACGAGATAAAGTCAAAAAGAAGAATCAAGGTTATATATTTAAAAAAAACACACAATTGAATAAGTATATAAAAAGAGCTGTGACAACTGTGACAGTTAGTGACAGTTGTGCGCACAACGCATTAATAACTCATGTGTTGGGGTTGATAACCATCCCATACATACGGTACGAGTGAAAAAGGTTGAACAGGATGTGTGACCTCATTTGGGTTTTGGGGGGAAAAAGGTACAAAACAGGAGGAAACAGGAAACTCCCTGTTTCCAGAATTTCATCAGAGGGGAGAAAAAAAAGAAAAACCTTGACATAAACATGCTCTGGGATCTCCATCCTCACTTCCACTGTGAAATAAAAAAGGCGCTCATTCTATATTTTTGTTGTCAAGTAGCTAATAAACACTAGCGGCTAACTCGCTAAACTTCTGCGTCCTTGCACAGACGCAAAAATATCAACAAGAACAGACTCCATCGATGTGGTCTGAGATTTAAATCCTATTTGGTGAATGCGAAGCAAAGCGCTGATCCGCCGTTTAACTGCAACACAGCGACTGATACTAAACACATTTTATTCATTCGGCTGCGCAGTCAAACACAAAAGAGCTGCTCCATTTCCTGTCCACTGGTATTTTTTTTTTTACCTTTGATGCCTTTTTATTTTGCTTATGTTGACTAGAAAAGCTGATTTTGTATTATTTTTCTATTTTTTCACATTTACCAGACAATGCATCCGCCTGTTTTTCCCTTTTTAAGAGACTGGAGGGATGAGGAGGAAATGTTGTTGGACATCCTGTGAGTGGCAGAGGTCCTTCACTTCCGTCATCCAACCCTCCGACCATTCATTAGTACCCTCCAAAGTACCGAAGAACATATTTTCCTTTTTACTATCTGTGTTCTAATACACAGACTAAAGGCAAATAAACGCAAGAATAACAAACATAATCAAACCCTAATTTTAGCACAACAGTGTCAGCTTCTCGTTTATGAGGAATCGTCCAACAAGAAAATGCTGCATTTTTCATTTATTTGTCATACTGGGTCATAGCACAAAAACAAACAAAAAAAACACCAAATTAATTAGCAGCTGAACCGTTTATATTAAAACACAGCATAGGTGATAATTGAGATCAGGATGGGGCCCAAACAGGTTCTTCCAGCTTTGCCTGTTGCGCACAGGTTTTGTTTTTGTTTTTTTTATTTCTGCACAAAGGACAAACCATTGATAGATTTTAACCCCACTGTCCTTTACTGATGCATGACATTTTCCCGGTGCACAAACAGTCAGTGACTGGTTACCATGGATCTTTATAGACATCAATAAAGAGTTTTTTTATTTTTTTGAGGACCCAGCTTCGTGTAGTTCCACGAATGAAATCTGTCAGCAGTTTGTGTTTGAAATAGAAACGGATCATTTTCTTTCCTCCTTCTTTACAGTCCAGTGTTAACAACGTCAGTGCTGGCGTCGAACAACTCTTCTTCTTCTTCGCTCCGTCGTAGGAGGCAGAAATGACAGAGTCCCATAGTTTGGAGTTGGGATAATGATGCATCTCCGTCTCTTCATCTTCGTCTCCCTGCCACTCTGTGTCAGATTTCTCTAACTTCACAACACAGCCAGCGAGAGGAAGTGCAGCATCTTGGAAACGGCGGCGGCGGGTTCATGAGCGGGAAACACTGAGGCATGATGGGAGTTAATGAGCTCTCGCACTCTGTTCTTTCCTCAGGACTTCAGGCCTTAATGGAGAGCTGCACTTCTCTCCGTCTGTCAGCTTATAGAAAAAATCTCTGCCGTTCACTCCTGCCTTTCAATTTCATACCCCATCCGTAACCCGGCTCTCCTCCTCCTCCTCCTCGTCCTCCTCCAGCCAGCAACCTCCTCTCTGACCTTCTTCCTCCGCCTCCGGCGTCATTTATCTCGTTTGATGGATCTGGATAGAAAGCACCGCTCTCCACTTCCCAAGGATGAAGGGGACAGTGGTTGGTGCAGATACCCAGCATGCATCAGATGACTCCACGCCATCAGACTGCTAAATCAGAAGGGTAACGTCTTTCCACTCTGATATTCAATCACCTCTAAGAAACAGATCTTTAATGTGTTTTTTTTAATCCATCTGAAGTGAAGAGTCTGACAAAAGATCAATATCAGGACCAAAGACTTTAAACGACACTAATCAATACTTGATCGATCAATAACAATCAAATCCATTGGTCAGCCATCACGGAAAATGAAATACAACAGCAGAGTTTGTAGAGTAAAAAAAACAACTTCAGGTTGTACTTAAATTGTGACTAACGTAGAAATGGTGGATTAAATGATACAATTCAGCCACACACTTTCGTGAAACTCAGTAAAACACATTTTCCCAGCAAGGCCAAACAATCCTGCAGGTTAGTCTGACACATAATAAAAACAAAAAAAGAAAACGTAAAAAAGGAGTTAGTTTGACGATATGCAAAACACGTACTAACTCATCAATCGCACCACAATGAACTTTTTTTTCCCATCACATGGATGGTCACATGGACTTAGCAAACAGCGCTTTTATTAGAATCACATTAAATAACTCCAATCAAGCCAGACATGCATCTACAGACCATCAACAGCATCTGCTGCACATTTCACCCTCTGACACTGAAACTGAAAAAAAAAAATGCAAATTTAAGAAATATGACATGAATTCAGGAAAGGTTATCATCCTCTTTTTTTTCAAATGAATCCCAGGAGGGCGGGTCTCATCGCCTTAGGCCTTTTTTTGTGTAAGAGTACTGGTGTTCTGATTGGTCGCAGACCACACAAACACACACACAGAGGAAGCGGCCGGTAATAAAGCGGCCGTGGGACTGTCACAGGTTTTTAATGAACTGTAGTGTCACATGGATTGTGTCCCCTGTGGGAACAAAGACCTCGTCGTCCTTTAGTTTCACCCAAAAACTTTTTAATGAACAAAAGAGCTCCAACTTTATCCTCACGCCTGAGAAACACTGTCTGTGATGCGTGTGTGTGTGTGTGGTGGGGGGGAGCATAGTTTTTACTCCTTTTGAGTTAGATTATGGCCGATAATGATGACACTAATCATCCTTTATCACTTAGCGACCCAGCAAGATTTGTCATTGTCTGATACTGCAGATTATTTCCATGTTGTGCGTTTGTGTTTGCTGAGGACTGTGTGCGAGAATCAGACAGGAACTAAAATTGGCAACGTAGCGAGGAACTAGCGCAGCATAGTGTGAGGGTCCAAATGAAAAGTACAAGTCCATGGCACGTGTCACTCAAACAGTGATTTATATCCAACCAACAGAAACTTTACTTATTTTTTTTCAATGAAATTCTTCTGATTATGTCACTGGTTGTAAAATAAATGAAAGTAGTCAAAATAATTGCAAGGTCATGTAGCGCACGGATAGTTTGCACTTGCACTGCCGTTATGAATTTGTTGCAATTTAAAGTGCCACAGAAAACAACAACAACAAGCCACAATCATTAAGAATGAAATGACACAGCAGATATTTTAGGATGTTCCCGAGGAAACAGAATCTCTGCAGGATGAGACGCGTCCCACACGTTGTCTCCGTTCACGCCAGAGGCTCCAGATATTTTAGGACCGCGTGCCGTTTAGCGATTTCCTGATGAGACATCGGCAGACGCACTTCAATCAATGTGCAGCCACTCTCTAATCCTGATCTTGGTGCGACACATTTCCCAGAATTCTCCCGATCATCATGTTTTTTTTGCTGTTTTTTGGCATCTAAAATGGAAACTGCTGTAGCAGCGAAACAAGTTTGCAATTGTGTTGCTTTCTCTCACCTTTCATGGCTTTTGCATTGGAGAAACAGGGCGAGCCCAGAATTTGCCCGCAGCTGAATTTATTCAATTGTATGCAAGTTTGGTTCAATTCAATAAGTCCTTCATAGGACAAAGTCTTATTTTAAAAAGCCAGCAAGGTTTCAAGGTACGAGCTCCATTGATGTATTGTTATTCAAAACAGCGTTCATCTGAATTAGTTTCAATTTCGATGGAAACGTGTTAGATAACATACAATTAATGTTTAGAATCTGTTGATTGTATGACCCTAATATTACTTGATTTCGTTTGTGGGAGACATCATGCTGTTTAGCCTATGATTCATTCTTAGAGAACGTTTTCTGTTTGAAGACAAGCATTTCAGGTCCCATCACTTTAAACAGTATAAGTAGTAAAACGTTAAAAATAAAACTTGATTCCGCTGAGGTTTCAGACACATGTGCTGGCGTAAAGTTCCATGACCAAAGTGGATTTGTCGAGAAGCTTTTGATCCACGAAGTATCAAAAGTGGAATTTGTGTGAGAGTGTGAAACGGTGACTAAGTGTGGGCTGTGACTCATTGTGTTTCTGTGTGGGTGTGTGCGTGTCTGTGTGTGTGTGTGTGTTGATGAAACTCATCCACTGGCTCCCCTCTGGTTCTTTCTCCTCACCAGGGGCTTGTTGTTAGCTCGTTTCGCCTCCACTCAACTTTGAAATGAACACTTGGGACCTAATCCTCATCCCAACTCCTTGTTCACCTTAATCCCAGCATGCCTTTCAGTTATATTCACCTTCCCTCAGCCTCACCTGCTCATTGGACACTCATCCAGCTCCAATCCTGTCTTCAACCTCCGCCAGGACACACTGGCTTCTTCTTCTTCTTCTCCGTAATCCTGAGTCATCTGATACCAAGTGGACAGATTTAAACAAATATGTTTACCTGGTTCAGGTGTTACAGGTGATGGATTTTAATGTTAGCTTTAAACTTCCGTTCTTGTTTCATTAAATGCAAACCTGTTGTTTTTTGAATGTTTTGTGTTGCACGCGGCAGGTTTCAGGTCCTCGCGGTGGTTTGTGTGCCGCCTGATGCCATTTGCAGCAGTCGTCTGAGCCCTCGACTTTCACATTCGCAATTAGTTCAATCAATACTGAACTTTCATCCCGGAGGGAAACAGTGTGCAGCTCGTTGAGCGCTGGTAATTAATTGTCCCGTTATGCATGAATCAAGCCCTGTGTGTGTGTGTGTGTGTGTGTGCAGACGTTTCATAAGAGCATACCAAGACATGCCTCAAAACTCTACGTTAGCTCTAAGGGGAGAAGTGGAAACTGGGAGTGCTTTTCTATTATTTCAAAGCAAATACGACTTTTCGATTCACTTCTTCCACATCGTCCCGTTTGCACTTTTGTTGATTACATTTCTTGAAAGATGCTAAAACCTGTGGTCAAAAAGGACGATAACATAAAATTACGCTTATTTTCCAAAAAAAATAATAAAAAATGTAAAATGTCTTGACCTGGTGGAGCACCGTGACATTTTCAACTAGTTAAAAAAAACACACAAAAAACATTCAATTTAATATGATCTGAAATTCATCAGGATGAATCGGAAACCTTGAAAGAAAAACATCTTATTTTACTATTTGACATTGAAAATATTACTATTCAAATACAGACAAAAGGAAATAACCGTCCTTGGCTGTTTTTTTTTTCTCTGGCTCGAGAACTTCACGTGAACTCACAGCAGATACAAAGAATCGGTTTGTATTAGATTGAGAACACAACATTTTCATGATCATGGTCATAAATCTACTATTTATATTGGTACAGTATTTTTGTCCCTATGGATAAGTTTAAAGATCAAGCGAGTTATGTCTATGATCGACAGGCTACAATCGCAATAAAAATGAGCAGTTTCATTAATAATCTCAATTTGTATCTTTGATCATTTATGGTCAAGGGGCAGGAGTCAATAACTCCATAAAGTTGTATTATTGGACGCTGAAATGCAGATGTGCACACAAAATAAAACTGGCAACATGTTTTTTTTCCTTTTATAGTCAAAGAGACACATACATCATGGTCCCTAAATATGACTTCACATTAATGTATTCCACTACAACACTCAGGATATAAAATGAGTATAATAATAATAATAATAATAATACTTTGCTTATTTAAAAAACCTCTCTTCCCATGGTGCTGAGATTAACGAGGTTCTGGCCTAGTGTGAGGATTAAAAGGATTAACTGCTATTCACAATACCTTGATGGGTTAGACAGGCATCATAATAACCTCGTTGTTATGCATGAGTTTTGAAGAGGATATTTTTTGATTCAAGGACATCGCCTGGTTCTTGAATTTAAAGACATTTGAAACTCTCATGCAGTAGCTGCTGTCAGGGAGAACACTTTGTGTATACATCCAGAGCGAGTTGTTCTGGGTTTATTTCAGTAGAATAAAGACATACTGTCCTGTATTCAGAGACAAAATAATGTAGATGATCTAAATCTGAGCCGAGCTTTGTTTCTCTCTCTCTCTTTATACATCTGAATTCTCAAAGTTGCAAGAAAACATATGGAACTTTTTTTCTGTACCATTTTGGAAATTTTAAAAATTAGAAAAGGTTGTTTAATCATTCATTTGACAAATAACCGGCTTCTTTTATGTCTGCTCTAAAACATTTCTGTGCTTCCAGCCGCTCGCTCGCTGCCCACCGAACATCCACCGCGTGCTTTGATATGAGGCAATAACCATCAGAAACAAATAATGTCATCCTGCAAAACGTTTCTCACCCGGTCGGGTTTTTCAGGGACAACTCTGGGAAAGCAGGGCTGATGCAAACAGGAGCAACGTGGCCTGTTTGTCATGAAGTGGCAGCGGAAGTCTGCGAGGAAAAAGATTTTTATTTTTTTTCATAGAGTGTGAAAGCTACACGACTAAAGGAAACAATAAACAAACACACAAAGAGGTAGAAAACTGAGGGGATCGTAAAAGTTTAACTTGTTTCACTTAACAGCATAAAGTTGTTTAACACTTCAAACAACAATATACCAACTAGATTTGAAGTAATAAAGATTATAATCCAGCAACTGGATTTGCTGAAGTATGAGCCTTGGCCCATTTGGCCCATTAAGTCATTTAATATAACGTTTGGAAAGGTCTTGACAGAGATGAATGTTTGTATTCAGGTGACATTAGCGAGCTAGTAGCTAAGAAAGCTAGAATAAGGAGCATGCTTAACTTCCTTATAAAAAACTTTTAGTCTAATAAATATTCATCAATCATAATAGAAAACACACAGTAGGTTCTTTCTTTTACTTGCAGTGGAAAATTAAAAACAGTCCCTTAATCTCGAAATAAAAAAGAACAGTGTATGGAAAAGTATTAATTTATTTAACATTCATTCAAGCATTTCTTTAGTCTCAGTGTGACAGTACAGTCTTATGAAAGGAAATAAACAGATGATTTCCACTTTTATTTGTCTGCTCTGAGTTTCAGATTTCAGCCGTGACGCACAGTATTACTCAGCTCTCAACCAGAACAGTGTGAAATGGAAAAAAAATGATTCAGTGTCAGCCATGAAAACTTTTGTTTACTCCTCTCCAAACAGTAGGTTGTCACTCAGGTTTAGTAATGATCATCAACAAAGACTCCAAAATAGGCAATTAAGGAGATTTCATTGTCAGGTGAATTCATCCATCTTCTCCTGGATGAAGGCAGTGGAGCAAATGAATCCACAGTATTTAATGAGGAAATGTTGGTTTCCCCATGTTGTCTTTTTAATGAAATAATCTCATCATTATAGCCCTCACAGCATGAGGGTCGTTGGATCATAACCTCTGGAAACCATTCAACCTAAATCTCACCTTATCGTCAATAGACAAGCTTAAGGTGCAAACTACAGCAGTAAAAACGTTGATACTGTGTTTAAACTGTGGCTATGTGTGAAATGTTCAAGTTGATGTTCATGTATTTTCTTCCAATGGCCAATTTCTACATTAAAAGCTGCTCTGACAACGTCACAGTCAACAAACAGATGTGTTACCTAACCAGAAAAACTGGATAACAAATTGAGGTCCATAAACAACCAAGGCCACGGCAACACTGCCTTCAGGTCAGGCAACAAAGCCCAGTGCAGCTCTTTGAGAGCCGAACCTGAAGAGAGGCATAAAGGAGGCTAAGGTTGCTTACAAGAAGAAGGTTGAGGAGCACGTGACACACAACGACCCCCCGAGGGTGTGGCCAGGATTACATCATATAACCACTAACAAAGGCAGCACCAACAGCACTGTAAATGCCGAAGCTGAGGAGCATGACCGTTGAGGTGAGCAGGCCTGCCACAGTCTCACTACCTGCCTCTTACAACCACACACTCGCACTACAGGAACAGTATGTGAGGCGTGTGCTCAGGTCAGTAAACCCAAGGAATGAAGTACCGAGCAAAGTACTCCCTGTCACATGCTATCAGACCACTCTGCCTTAAGTGAGCCATAATCATCCTTCTTTCATCTCCAACCAAATTTCTACAAAAAATCAGGCGCATCCTGCCTCAAACTGATGTAGAAAAACTAGTCCTTGCATTTGTGACTTCGGGGCTGTTTTATTGTTGTTCCTTATTATCAGGCCTACATGTTTTTGTTCAAAGTAGGCTTAAGACCTTCTTTTTAAAAGAGAGCCCGGGTTGAGTCGGGTTCCACCCTGCACCATCCCCTAGTTACATGGCTCTAGGGCTAGACTCTAGAGTGGCACAACTAATTTCGTTGAATATTTCAATAAGGCAATTAAATTCAATTGAATGTAAAGGTCTCTGCTTATAAGGTAATCATTATGTGAGGATTAGGGTTAGGCTTATCTCTTTCGCTCTTGGTCATCAATGTTTTTGGAAAAACTGAGAGAACCTAGTCACGCCAGCCGGACTTTGGTGTGAGAGTTAACTGGCAATAACTGGTGATAGGAAGTGAAGTAGTGGAGGCCTTAAATCTCACCTATCACCAGGTACTTAAAAGCTATTTTGGAGTTCAGACGTCAGACTAAGCACAGCCAAAGTGTTTTTATGATTGTCTTTCGCCCCACAGACAAATAAGTGAACCATCCCAAACTTTGTGGCACTCTTTAATATGTCTATAATTGAATTTATAATTGATATTCAATAGTTCACTCATTAACCATCAACTTAAATAAATCAATATTTTAAATGCTTCTCAAGGGTGACTGTGATTAATTGAAAATCATTTTTCACAAAAGCATGTCATTAATAATACAGTGTTTCAAAAAAAAACATTAGAATATAAAAATACATTTTAAAATTAATTAGTCACTGAATATGATGGAAACTATATTTGAATTTGTTAGACTAGCTATGTGGGTTATCAAACAATCCATTATCATGGCATTAAATAAATAAGATAAAACTGCTTACCTTCTAGATAGCTTAGTTTCTCTTCTTAGCCTCTTAGCACCAACATCCACATTCAAATCACATTGTTGCTTCATTTGACACAAAAAATGTGATACATTCCCTTCCTAATGGGGACCAGGAAAGTGATGGTACCAAACCGTATTTGGTGAATGTGTTAGCATTGTCCATCCTCTGGGGGTGCGCCATTTTAACGCACTCTTTAACACACATACTTTAAGGGACAAGGTTTTTGTCCCCAAAGCATTATAGGTCCTGATGATGTGACTGTGTAAAAACAGACCGTTGTCCCCAAAAAGTGATGATTGACAACACACACACATACACATCTCATGAGACACAGGTGAAACAAATCAGGTTGTTTGAAAAAGCGGAAAATGAAAATCAGAAAAAGAAAAAAAAAGAAAAAGAAACCAATAAACCTAAAAAACAAAACTGGTTTGGAGATTTTGAAGATTCTGAGATTTGAGCAAGATGAATTTAGATCCAGCACTGGATGCTAGTGCAAAAAAAACTAATTTTCATTCCTTGGCCACAACATTAACATGCTAATGTTCATTTTTTTCAGATATTACAAAGCTAAAGGATACCCTTTCACTTTCACCTTATTGTCATATTGTACACACAAACTTAAAGTGGTGCAAACTAGAGGAATACATTATCTTAAGTTAAACAGATGACACTCGATTTCAAAATGAATGTACATATGTTGTGTGTAATCTGTGGCTATAAGGGAACTATTCAACTTTATTTCCCTGTAATTCCTCCAGAGATTATATTTTCCCATCAGGTGTAAAACCTCACAGGCTGCAGAAGGTTAGTAAAAAGCTGAGCTGCCATCAGAGAAAAACATTTATCTTCCTTTGTTCAAGCACATTAACATCAAGGTGAAGAAAAATAAATGTTAAAAACCAAGAACAAGAAAAAACAACTCGATTAAAAAAAAACAGCCAGGTTTGCCTTTTTGTTGTTCTGCTCATTTTACATGAACTAAGTGGAAGTTGAAGTCTTACTTGAAATACAGGCTTTTTTTTATGTTGATTTAAAGCTTTC
This sequence comes from Colistium nudipinnis, assembly GCA_016785305.1. Taxonomy (NCBI): domain Eukaryota; kingdom Metazoa; phylum Chordata; class Actinopteri; order Pleuronectiformes; family Rhombosoleidae; genus Colistium; species Colistium nudipinnis. Next base: position 249,873 of record JAFBJU010000225.1, on the reverse strand, counting down.
GATGTCAGGAACCTTTAGTAACTTTAAGCCTCACTGGGGTCACGAGAGCGATGTCCAGGCATTATAAAGGCCTTGACTGGCCCTATGAACAATGTCTGCACATGTATTTCAAACTGAAAAGTAAGAAAGTGAGTTTTTAAGGAGCTTACCCAAGGACAAACAGCTGCAAGTTCAATCTCAGTGAAACTAACTTTAAACTCAAACTTTCAAGTTTAAACACAAATAAGACAGAGGTTCATTCAACATTATCTACCGTGTTGCATCTTTAAACACAACCCTACTGTATGAAGATCTCTTCCTTTCGTTTTACAATGTATTTTATTTTTCCCTCTGTGGTGACGGCTTTTTCTTGTTCCTGAGAAAAACATCGTAACACACATTCAATATATTCACTGTGAATATTGTTCTGCCGTGTTTTATTCAGGTTTCCAAAGAGGATACGTTTAAAATTAGACACAGTTGCATGGTGTTAATGACATTTAAAGTTCTGCTTTCAGATTGAAATTTACTTGACTTTATGCTTTCAGTGTCATCGATCCAAATATGGTTCACGAAGAGACTTTTTTCATTAAAAGGCTTTGTTTAAGACTAATAAGACAAATGAACAAACAACGCTGGGATCAGGAAGACAAGTTAACAAACACACAGTGAAACTCACAGGTTGTCAGAAAGGCGAGAAGCTGAAAATCAAGGGAAACAAAAGGAGAGAAACAGCAAAGTAAAAAAAAAAAAAAAAGAAATCAACTAAATAACAGTGAAACAGTGCTTTAGAGATTTGGAAGATCAGGATATTGTATTAAATGTATAGATCCACTACTGGTTGCTGGATGCTAATTCTTATTATTACTTCATTTCACTATTTATACAATGTGTAAATTATTATAGCACTGTCTTATTTATTTTATATACATTTTCATGATGCTGCTGTAACACCAGCCTTTGCCCATGGGGGATCAATATCCCCATCCAAAATTAATAACCCCGACAAACTGTGAGTGCAGAGTGTGTCCCAGAGAAACAGGAAATATCCCTCAGGTGGAAAGACATAAAGGAAAAGGCTGAACCACAGCAGCATAAATATCTCCCACTGTCATTCCTCAAAGGTAAGTCACAGAAAAGGACATTTCCCTGGTGGAGTCTCCAGAGACTCAACATACGTGTGAAATAGCGTCATACACGAGACAGAGGAAAACCTCAGGGAACGTTCTGCGGACGTGACGCATTGAAGCCGTGTGGACGCCGCAGCAGGAGAGAATCCAGCCAAAGTTAATTTACAGGTTTCTACAGGATAAGTTCATCAGGTTTCTGGTTTCTGACTTTCATCCATAAATCAAAGCAAATGTCCTCGGCTGAGTCTGAACTGCCACACCGAGTTCATTCATTAAGCTCATAGATATAGTTTGTGATTCAGCTGGAACACAGATGAAACCAGCGACTCCTGGTTCGCGGACCACTCGCTTCTCTTCACCCCAGATTTGTAATTTTACACCACAAAGAGCATAATATCACTTTTCACTGTGCAGGTGTCACGCACGCACGCACACGTCCTGACAGGAAGACGACAATGTTCTCGGTGTGATTCCGTGACGGCTGAGCCTGACGCGTGCGCGAGAACACGTTAATAAAAATGAACACGGACACGGAAGTGTCGGATGTGAAAGGATGAGTGTCTCTGTGACAGGCGTCTCCGTGGTTGCCGCGTCTCGGGCCTCAGCTGTGGGACTCACTTCACATCTGGTCCCGTCTATTAAAGCCTCCTGTCCTCACCTGGTGTCCCTGCACAAGAGACGCTGAAGGACCCGTCACTGTTCCTCTCCCACCAGACATCATCACTCATCATGCGCATATATGCAGAGATGAGTGTGTGTGTGTCTGTGAATATTTATATATATATATATATATATTTATATTTATACACACACACAAAGAAGAAGAGCTGCTTGGTGATCAGAGTTTTTGTCCAGTGACACATGTTGGTTGGTGGAAATGATTGTTGCTATGGCGACTCAAAAAGCTGGGAGCCCAGGTGAGAATGTCATTTTCGGTTTCTCTCAATTTGGATTCTTGCAATATTTGTTTGATGCAGCTGCTCCGCTTCCATGAATACACGTTGATTTCTCACATTTCAAAAGCTACCGCTCTGCGAGACGCTGGAAGCCACCGGTTCAATGTGCAACAGGAAATAAACTAAATTTCAATTTTTGGTTTCAATTTGGTTTTTCAAATGGGAAATTTCGCCGCGATTGAGCCTCATCGTTAGGAGAAAAAAAAGGAGATAAAAACCACGGCGAAAATGGCATGAAACTCTGTTTTCGTCTTGAAAGTCGAAAGTTATTTTTTATTTTACGACAGAAAAATGATTGTTCAAACACTTTTGCACAAGCCCACATCCGACCAAAGTAAGTTATATGTTTAATAATAAATCTGTAGTATGCACCCAGCAGCAAAAATGTTTATCACCTTTCATTCAGCCTTTTACTCCAAAGAAGAACACTTATTTCTCCCCACTTATATCCAGTGGGCAGGAAATAGGTTCTGAGAAATAAGATGCTCTTACACCTGTAACCATGTTGTTATATTGGAGTAATAACTCCTCATAGCCTCGGGCACAAAGTGGATTTGATGGAAACTGGATTTTCTTCTTCTCTCTCATATCCAGCATCACATTTACCTCCTACAGATGAACAGGAGTGGCTGAATGCGGAGACAAGGACGAAATAACAACGACAAGGACGTTGCGATCCTTGAAATGCAATACCACGAGACGACACGTACCACAGCGTTCATTTACAATGCATCGAGTAACATGCAAGTCAATGAAACGGACTTCAGCTGCGTTTTCACAGTGTTTCTCTTAAAACACACTGAGTTATTTAACTGACTAACACACACTCCATAAGCACTTGATTAGGAACACCGTATTATCGCTGGGGATCACTGGGATTTACAGGTTTTACAGGCGAGATTAGCGTCATCACATCAGCGCAACGACCGGGCCTGAGGAAATTAAGGATAGGGTTTGAATAATCAGAGATCCAGGCCCACGAGGGGCGATGTTACTCCAAATTATTATTCTTATTACTCATAGTAAAGCAGGGGATTTGTTCCTTTAGTGCAGTGTCAGCACCTGTAAACAGGTTCAAACAGGTCCACATGTGGCCTGAGAGATGCCGAGAATCCAGCCTTTCAAGTCGTTTTTGGAAAAAGAACGAAAGGTTGGAGGAGTCTCTGGGTCCAGGTGTGCACAGTGCCAGTTTAAGAGTTAACGCTTCAGCATTGTCCGCCCTAAAATCCTGTTTCTTAGCTAGCAGAGGTGGCAGGAGGTGGGTTTAGCGACAACAGACGATGAGATTCAACATGATACTAACATCGTTCTGCAGACCTTTTTTTGGCCACAATCAGAAAATGTATCGTTTGTTTCTCTGCTTTTAACCGCTGAGATCATTTCTCATTAGCTATTGGGGATGATGTTCTTACAAACTCCATTTCTATCATTCCAAAAGATTCCGAAACTGCTTTAGGATGTTCTGACCACATTGAATATAGTTCCAATCTTGATTTCTTAACACCGTTCATCCCTCAAATGGAAACTCCAGAGTTGAGAAGATCCTCCAATGTCTTTGCCACATGATACAGTAGAAATCCTGGTTCAGGGTTTACGTGTCGTTCCTCCAGGCCAAAAGCAGACGGAGCTTATGATGTTGGAACTAATAAAGATTGTGAAGATGCTATCAATAAAATGTACTTACTTCTTTTTTATGACAGAGACAGCCAATGTTAAGATTCACTCCCAGGTGCGAACCCCCCCGTAAAACGAAAAGAGAAGAAGAAGAAAATAAAGGCAAAGGTCAGGCTGCAGTTCACAGAAACACTGAAATGAAAAAGTTACGAGTTCAATGCACTGACGGGGAAAAAAAATCAAATCCACCTCCATCAAAATGATGGAACGAGGCCCAGCTGGCCACCCAAAGCCACGGCGGTCCTGATATTGTCCGGCTCCAGTGGATCTGGCCCAGAGTCAGATCAAATGGAACTCGCTCTGTTGGCTATTTAGCTTGAATGTATTTTGGCAAAATCTCAGCCCAGAGTTCCTCATTGAAAACAGCCAAACATCACGGGGGAGTGAGTGGGAGCAGTTTCTGGTCCTAGTTTCCCGATAACGACCTTGACCCGTGAGTTGGATTTGGATCGGTGGTGTTGATGCATTTTGGAGCTAGCCCGCCCCAGCGTAGCCCACCCCCACCCCCCACCCCCCCGATCAGGGAAATGGCCCCCCCCCCCCCCCCCCCCCCCCCCCCCCCCCCCGATCAGGGAAATGTGTCTGAGCATGTTCAAAGAGTCACTGAATAAAATATAACAAACCATAATTGTGTGCGATCCCATGTGTGACCGTCCAATTAAGGCTGAATCCGTGAACTCCATTGACTACGAGCTAAATCTCCCACACAGTTCACATTGGTGTTGGGTCGTTTTAGAACCTTCCTATCAGAAAAAAAAAGGTCCCTCCTATTCATATGTTTTCACGCAGACAACGGTATATATTTACAGTTTGGGATTATTACATGATGATTTCCACGCTTCCATGTTATTTTTACTGTTGTTCCAAGACACAGTGACCGTTTCCCCAAAACCAACAAATAATTCTAGCCACTGGCAGATCAGATTAAGCGACAGGGAATGTTGTCTATTTGAAAGCTAAGTAGTTCATCACTGGCAGCACGGTCCGATACAGTTACAAACACAACCACAGCAATCGATATAAAAGGGGTTTACTTTTTATTTGTGGGGTTCATTTCCTGGTAAAGTGCTGATTGTTTCGCAGCAGCCGTAAAAACTCTGCCTCTGCCTGGCTACAGTTTTCTTTTTCGTAGATCGGAGATGCAGGAGCATAGCGCCATTATAAGCCATGATTGCTTTTCCATGCGCAGATTAGGACATGCTGTTGCCTAAGTCCTGGTTTGCAATGTACCTGGAGGAGAAAAAAAACGATGATAAAAGACAACCGCGGCAAGAGTTCAACTTAACCTCATCGAAATAAATTGCAAAAGCATGCACCGCCATGCTAAAGGATAACGTTTTTGGATTCTCGTTGAAAGCAGCAGATGAATTCGGTGGTCATTCCACGCTACAGGACGTGAATAAAATCTTGTCTTGACACAAAAGTTTCGACCGGCAAAATGCATGTAAATGGAACACAAATAAGCCCTGTGAAAGGAGCCTGTCTGGGCTAAAAGCATCTTCATCCCAGCTCCCACACCCACAACCTGCTTCCACTGTGAATATAAACCGGCGTGGCTGCACCCAGTGCCCTACAGGCCCTTTATAATTGGAGCGATGGGAGATACTAAAATAGAAAACCCTCTGCAGTCTGTGTCTGCCTGGATGGTGTGAAGTTTTTTTGTGGAAATTTGAATTTGCATGTTTCCCTGTACGAAAACCATAGCGTCCGAGGTGAAGATGTTGGGGCGTTTTCAACATCTTCTCCTCCTGTTGTTGTTGAACGGAAGGTTGTCAGTTTTGGGACATGGGACCCAGACCAGCGTGTCGTGCGTCCCTGAAGAGCCCACTGGCCCAGCTTCCATCTCTCTAGTAAACCCTAACTCAACATGTTGAACCCTAAAAAGTAGAATCAGGGTTTTCATCAGAAAATCTGGCAATTCCAATTCCTAATTCCAGTCGTATAACCACTATAACTTTGGAATTAGGCTTAGGGTTCCGGTGAAGGGTCGCTGCTAGAGAGATTTGGTCTGAAGGGAGTTGGTCTTGGGGGGTTTTCAGAGATGCCCAACACGCTGGTCATGGTCAGGTGTCGCTTGGACATCAGAATCGCCAAATATACAGGTTCACGGGAATTGAACTTGGTGTACAGCTCAGGTAAATGACCAAATAAGACGTAGGACGTAAGACATAAATTAGGAGATAAGACTGTAGAAGTCACGTTTAGGGCCCAGTGGCATTACATGTTTGACAACAAACTAAGTGTCTAAGAGCAGTTAAGTTACAGAGAATATATACAATATGCATCAAGTGAAGGGATTGTCGTCGTCGTCGTAGATACAATATATGGTATGTGTGACATCAGGAGGTTCATCCAATAATCTCAAAGGGATATATTAGGGTAATCCAATGTTTTAATAATAATGAGATATTTGACTTAGTCTTAACAAGTACCACATTAGAGAAGTATAAAAGACAAGTAAGTACAAACAACAGAGATAGCGCAGGTGACAGAGATGCATAGGGCTAGGGTAACCTGATCTCAAAGGGTTAGGGTTACCAATATTATTAAAGGGTAAGGGTTTTGTTACGGTGTATAATCTCATTTCAGAGACAGTTTCAGAGTCAGCAGACACATCGGGGGTAACTGTTGTATCCTTTGCCTTTCTTTTATATTTTGGGCGTTTCATTCACAGACAGTGACACAGCACCAATCCTCATCTTATCTTCTTTCAGGATCTGAAGCCGAACTGAAGACAATTCAGGACGTAGGTTCGTTCGAGACCAGAGCGTTTCTCCATCCTAACGAGACACTGTTTGACAATGTAGCGTTGTATTTTATTGAATGTGTGAACTTTCCAGCCCTGGCAGATGACTTCATAGCGATATGGATAATCAATAATGGAGCGGGCTCCTCCGACACCGCCTCTTGATATAAGAATCCATCATCGGAGCATATTTTACCTCATATCAGCTGCACGTTGGATCGAGCCCGTATTTATGCGGCTGTGTTTTCACTATTTCATCGAGGAGGAAATCATCTCTGAGAGAAGTGATGGTAAATTTAACTGTCAAAACAAAAATATGGGACGCTACTTATCATCTTCACGGAAACGCTACGAGAGCGTCGGCTGGTGTCAGGGGGGTTGTTTGTTAGTCTGTGTGCGTCTCATTTTGTGTTACTCTTTGCCCGCGGGAAGGTTTTTCTTCAACGGTTCCAATTGGATATAATCAGTCATCTTAAAACCTTCCTTTCATTTGAAGCACCGACAAACAGAGGACTGCACGCTTTAAAGGAGGTCACTAAAGTTCACTGAGATCACAAGATTTACCTTCAACATAATTTGGGCATTTATTTCCAAATGATGATATCTTCTAGCAAAATCTCCACTATTTATTAATTGTAAACCGTATAGAAGAGTGGAAACAAAATTGGCAGCAAGTCTCGGACCAAAAAAAGCTTGAATTGAAGCTTTTGCCTATTGATTCGAGCCATTAAATAATCTGCGGAGAGAAGAATCAAACCTTGACTGGATGGCGAGTGAAAAGAAATTAAATTAATTTTTCACCAACAAGTTTCCTCGATTTGTGTGCGTCGTCTCTTCATAGAAGTAGGATCACCATTATGATACATAAGTGAATAATATGTATATTTTCATATTTAGAAATATGACGTTACCAATCCCTGGTGTAATCAATACATTCATTGATAATCAGATGATTGCTAATCATCGTTTTTATTGGAGATTCCGTGTGACACTTCCCAACAGTGTCTCCTTGAAAACAGGGAATTAAACATGAAATAAAAGGACAAAATAAAAGACTGGAGAACATAACATGAAATATATACATACACACACACACACACACTCTTTCCATCTGTTCACCGAGCCTCGTTTAAAAACCCAGCAGCAGAAGATGTAAGGGCTCATGAAAGATTATGGAAAGACTATATGAGACGGCCCAGAACCATTTCAGAAAGCCTCATAAACAAGTCAGAGTCTGTTATAAAAGATGGTGGGAGCCGATGGAGTGTAGATAAAACCATAATATGCTCTTCTCTTCCTTGTTTTAGTTAAAAGCAGCGGCGGCCGGAATAAATTAGAATTTTACAATCGACTGATTCGGAGGAGCAATGGAAAAGAAATAATAAAAATCACAGCAATGCGGACTCTTTGAAATACAAGGTGCACTTAGACCACAAAGTGCATTCAAACTCTTTTGGTGACTCTTCTTTGGTTATTTGGGGGTTGTCCTGCTTGAGGCCCCCTTCACTTCTCCACATTGGGGATGCCGTGGAGGCGCCTGTGTAGAAACTGCCGTCTGTCATTTAGCAGCGCTTATTTCGCAAATGCATCGCAAACAAGTCAAAGTGAAAGCAAGCGCCGGCGTGTACGAGAGAGACGGGAAGCAAAGCGGCCAATAAACGTTACAAATGATTTTCCTTTTTCGGAGATTTGGGCTGCGTCTGGAAAACTTGAGAAGAAAATAGTATAGAATGCATAATGTTTTACTGATTCTCTAGCACAACTGCTCTTTTCAAGTTAAAAGTCAATCAGCATCACACTATAATATTCAGCAAACTGGTCTTACCCTAACCCATGAAGACCATTAAACATAAATAGCACCTGTTTGTTCAAAAAAAATCTTTTATGATCCTGGTAATACATTTGTAATCCAGACGACATTATGTAGCCATCAAACAAAATATGCTAATGCTAATTACTTGGGATACGAAGAGGGATTTAAGGAAATACGGATGCATTGCTGCGGGGCGGAAATTAAAAAAGGCAGCAAAAGGAAAAAATCTAAATAAATAGGAAAAAAAGAAGCAAAAAAGCAAACAGGCAATGAGATAACCAGCCAAGAACATTTGCATCCAGACGCAGATACAAAGACGAGTGAGAGAGAGAAGGCGGCTGGACGAACTCAGGTTTGCTCAGGTATTGATTTTCTCTTTGATCCAACCTGTCAATCACATCAAAGGTTCAGGCTGAACCAGAGAGGACAGACACACAGATGCATTATTTAATACGCCATAGAACACAAATTTGACTTATGAAGGCATACAATTCAAAAACTGCCTCGTGGATGTCGACCTCTCTGATCCATTCAGACATATTTGGCCACGCTGGTAAAATGGAGAATCTTCAGGTTGGCACATTTTGTACATTTTTAACAAATAATTTAACTTATGAACTTATAAGCCATCAGTTTTTTCTAGATTAAAGTGTACAATCCTGTCCGACACAAAAAGGACGTATTTATTTAAATGCACATATTTCAATCCATTAAAACTCATGTTTGTTCTTTTTGAGCCTTATAATGAATACCGACCGGGTAATGGTTAATTTTTATATTCTTAGCAAGCAGATTCAAAAACATCATTCTTGTGTGTGCAATGAGTTTTTTTTTTTTTTACCAGGACAAGCCAGTTAAACGCATGAATTGTTGTTAATGCAGCTAAACAACGTTGGTGTCACAGCAATCACAGGGCACCAACAAACACAAAAAAAATAAACCTGGAATTTATATGGAAATGTGACAAATGTCACTTGAGCAGAATGAACACACACAGTAACCCGGATAATGAGCGTCTATGGGACGAGTGGAGCACACGCGTGTGTTGATATTTTCTCTGCTGCCTGTGATTTGTCAAAGCGCCTCCGGCCAACGGTGAGCGAGCGAAGCCATTACCGGCCGACGGCTGACAGCTGAGAGGACGGTGATTGTACGGGCGTCTTCCAAGTTTTTTTTTTTTCCCTGTCTGCCGTTTTCTTTTTTTTTTTTCCTACAACAGAATCAACAGCATCCTCCTGTGGCCGGAGATAATTAGCTCCAGTCGCTGCCAGCGACTCTTTTCGTAGTTTTAGCTTTACAAGGTTGTCAAATAAAGGCAGAGCAGCAGGTTGGAGCCAAAAAATAAAAACAAAAAAAAAAGGAAAAAGAAAGTGTCACTGGTGCCAATTCGCACTCGGGGATAGGGAGCACAATGATGGCAGAATGGTAAAATGTATTTTCAGCAAGAAATGTAACTTTCCGAAAACAAAGACATTAGCTAATATACTCTGTGAGGAAGAATCTTCTAAAGTCTGCTTTGAGGCCTTTTTATTTTTCAGAAATAAAGTATGTAAATGTATTTCTGCTTAAGTAGAACAGTGAATTTTGTCTCCATGAGTAAAACATTGCATTAGGAATTTATTTGTTATTAATTTATTGCCAGAAGGAACCATTCCAGAAACCTTTATGAGTTTCTGCATATTAACACAGACTTTACGCTTCACACAAATGATATGCATACTAAAACTTGGTGATATATTGTTCAATAAAAGATTTGTTTTTATTGGGGTATTATTTTAAATATAAGTATCCAAAGAATGATTTAAATATCGGACTTAAGGGTACACATTTATTTTATTTTTTTCCCCACAGTTTATGATAATCTATGATGTGACATTTAGTTATTTATTTCACCCTGAACATTTGTCCCACTCTGACCTTGGGGTTGTAACTGTGACTTGAATCACACTTTGTCTTTTTAATGTATGGAAATTCATCATGAAGGCATGTGCCTCTTTAAAAGTGATCTGTCACCTGCTTCATATTAACAAGCACATGTCTGCTGTATCCTCCAACCTCTTTCATCAAACAGCTGGTTATTAAAACCATGTAGACGTTCTCTTAAATAATGAACCACACATACTCATATTTTTTATAGAATGTTATTGAATCCTTAAACATTTCTCGGGACCTGATGATGAAAAAGAGCGTCGCTGCCCTCTTCTGGTCACAGCGTGCATATCTGGTAATACATTATCACACCACAAGATGGCGGCATCATACAAGAAATCATTCTCTTTCTCACTCTGCGTTTGCCTTGAATTCCAGTTTCTCCCCTTTCTGACGAGCTAATTAGTTTCACCTGTGTCTCATGAGATTCACCTGTGACTAATTAGTGTTAACCACCCTGTCTGTGTGTGTGTCTGTGTGTGAGATCTTTATTCCGTGGCTGCTGTTTTGTCGAGCACAGGGGAGATAAAGAAAAAAGGACATTTCTTCCTGTTCTATGTTGTATAATTATAATTTATCACTCTAATATACTTTTGCTCAGATTTGAAGAAACTCCGAGAGGTCCTCAACCAAAGTTTTATTGAAACCGTTTATCTCTGAGAAGAATTAAGGAATTCAATAAAATCACAGTTCAACTTTAGATAAATATGAATATCGCGTCCTATGTGCGCAGGTCAGATAGAGAAACTATAAAAACACTTGTGTACATCTTTGTTTTTTTTCTGTTCTTTGTAACGTGGTGAATTTGGCGGAGGGTTTTTAAATTCTCCGCCCTCTCACCCCCTCATATTCTTGTTGGAGGTTCCGGTGAGGATCTGATTCTCGGCCCTCTGGCAGGATTAGAGCCACGCTGTCCTTTTTCAGCTCTATAAGGACCCGCGCCGATGAATTATGAATTTCAAAAGGACACATTGTGTGTGTTCCAGGGTCATTTAATTGGATTTTCCTTTTTCTCTCTGCTGTATCTCTCACTTGCAGAATATAAGTATGTTTTTTATCCATAATGCACACAGTGCGCATACAGCAGGTCACACAGCTTTCCATCCCCAGCTGTCTTAACCTAAACTAACCAAATCCTTTTGATCATGTGCTGTCTGTGTCTCTAAAGACCAAATATCTTTATTTCAGTGTTCTATCCAAAAGTATTTCTTATGCCAAAGGTGTCGTGTGTAATGATTCTCATATTTTGGACATATTACCAGTCGCATGTGTGTGAAGTTCATGATGTTTACATTAGAAGATGAAAAGCTGCATGAAAAATAGGTTTTGGCTCATGGAAATGATCAGGTTTTAATGGACACCGTATCAATGAGTGTGAATATTTTATCGCCTGCAGTGTTGCGCTGAACCTCTGACAGATGCTTCCTGTCAGAGATGATCAGTATCCAAGTGTCTCCAGATTAAATCCAGTTAATCCGATCACCTGAGCCCGTGTGGAGGAGGCTCTCCTCGTTCCTCTTCACATTCTGCAACGCAACGCGACAGATGGTTTCCTGACACAAAGTCACTCTGTGCCACAAACCATCTGGGAAGTCTTTTTCTTTTTTTTTCCGGAGAAGCTGATTGGACGAGTCGCTCGCCAACTGGTTCGGCCGAGGTCGCGAGCGGGCCAGCAGTTTGTCAGGCGCTGACCGACCAGGACGCACGGCCGTGATTGGTGGATTTGTTGGAGCCAGACAGGAAGCATCTTACTTTGCAGAGTCAGGTCACAAGATTTTTTTTTTTTTTTATCACGACGACCACCTGATGTGCATAAATATTCATCATCCAGTTTTCATGCAAACAATGTCTTTTTGAAAAAGCTTTTAAATATATATATTTTTTTAATAAAGGACCTAAGAGCGTTTTCTGATGTCGTGGCGTGGAGAGCGTCTCCCCCACTCCTCTGAACAGATAAAAAACCTTTGTGCAGCCGTCGCGTTCGTTTTTTTTTTGTTTTTTTTTTACACGGCCTGCGGTTATTTAGAGGAGATGAAATTAGGAGCGTTCAGTGAGCGGGGAATAATCCTAGTATGCGCTTCCTCATGCAAGAATGAAAATATCCATGTTTACATATCATTTACATTTTGCATGTAGATGTGAAAGTGCGCCTCCTCCTGTGCCAACATCAAATAAATCAGCGTCAGTTTAATCTTCTTCTTCATGTCATTCACACGCGCTGATTTAGTCATACGGGATTTTGCTTTCTGCCTCGATATTTGTCGGTTCATATTTGCTTCTGTAGCAGCGGGCCAGCAGTTTGTCAGGCGCTGACCGACCAGGACGCACGGCCGTGATTGGTGGATTTGTTGGAGCCAGACAGGAAGCATCTTACTTTGCAGAGTCAGGTCACAAGATTTTTTTTTTTTTTTATCACGACGACCACCTGATGTGCATAAATATTCATCATCCAGTTTTCATGCAAACAATGTCTTTTTGAAAAAGCTTTTAAATATATATATTTTTTTAATAAAGGACCTAAGAGCGTTTTCTGATGTCGTGGCGTGGAGAGCGTCTCCCCCACTCCTCTGAACAGATAAAAAACCTTTGTGCAGCCGTCGCGTTCGTTTTTTTTTTGTTTTTTTTTTACACGGCCTGCGGTTATTTAGAGGAGATGAAATTAGGAGCGTTCAGTGAGCGGGGAATAATCCTAGTATGCGCTTCCTCATGCAAGAATGAAAATATCCATGTTTACATATCATTTACATTTTGCATGTAGATGTGAAAGTGCGCCTCCTCCTGTGCCAACATCAAATAAATCGGCGTCAGTTTAATCTTCTTCTTCATGTCATTCACACGCGCTGATTTAGTCATACGGGATTTTGCTTTCTGCCTTGATATTTGTCGGTTCATATTTGCTTCTGTAGCGGATCGGTTGTTCCTCACGTCGTCGAATCTCACTGTCAACTGAGTTCACTCGCTATATTTAATTACGTTTGTTACAGGAAATGTTTTTGCAACCTTTCCTCACTCCTCTTTTCCCAATTTGATGTAGAAATATTTGACTTTAGACTTCCCTGCATTTGTTTTCCCCCCCGGGCTAATGATAAAGAGCAAGACGGATCTTTAAAATAAAGGCCTCCCACACACAGTGTCAGCCTCTTTCACATCTGTATAAAAAAAAAAAAAACCCAGTCCACGGATCTTCTTTGGAAAATGCTGCATAACCTCAGGGGACTCCAGACAACGTTTTGCCCAATATAGCGTTTAACAGCTATAGAAAATAGAATCATATTTAAACGAGATCAGAAGCGTGGAAAGGTCTTGAAAATTTTGTTAAGCTAATGACATATGTGGCCAAGACATGATTTTTTTTTATTAAGCTTTGTGCTAATCTGTTTTTTTTTGTTTTTTGTTTTTTTTAATGCTTCAAATGATTCAATCTAGGAAGGCTGGAAGTTGCTTTGGGAGTGAATAATATAAGAACAGAATTGAGCCTGGATGTTGGACCAATAAAAATCCACCCAGCACGTCCATCAGCCAAGCAATGCATGCTGGGAATTAGCATGAAAAAAAGGTTAAAAAAGACCTGTAACTACAGTATGTGTCAAACAGCAGAAATGAGACAGGGTCGAACTTGGAGCGTTAAGTTAAGATAATGAATGGCCCACCCCAGAGATTCTTCACCTGAAGCATCTACTCCTCCAGGAGAAACCCCCGCGGAGGTCGTTAGGCCTCCAGGTGACGACCACACAGGAACTCTAATTGGCTGCTGGTGATAGAGGAGAATAATTACTTTTTTTGGTCATTAAAAGAAGAAAAGAACAACACGCCCCCCGCCGGGCCTGTGATCATGGCCCGGCTCCGCCAACTCAGACAAAAAGAATCAAACCCAACAGTCAGTTTTTCTTGATTTTTCTCCTTTCATCACCGTATGTCGAGAAGAGGCGACGACGAGAAGCTAAATGTGTCAGAGCGCAGCCACGAGGATCAAAGTGACGCCTTGGATTAGTTTGACTCGAGTCCCGCTGCTCCGAGACAAAGATCGGCGACACCAGAGTCAGACGGAAGAACATTTCAACTTCAGAACAAAACAGGGAGGAGACAAAGACGGAAACTCGGAGGACAAAGTCAAAGGAAGCATTGGATTCTGGGATGAGTTGATACAAGAGTAAGATGCTGAGATTTTAAAAACTATGTGAAGTCGCCCACACCTTCGAATAGTATCTAGAGGCAAAGCGGAGGATAGCGTGATGAGTGGCGTGATGGTTAACAAAGAACAGAACCAATATCCAATTTTCCAAAAATATTTAATAATAATAATAATAATAATAATAATAATAATAATAATAATAATAATAATAATAATAATAATTATTATTATTATTATTATTATTATTATTATTATTATTATTATTATTATTATTATTATTAATGTTATCATCATCATCATCATCATCATCATTTTTTTTCAATTTTTTTTAGTTTTTCTGCTTTGGAGGATTTCGGCCTTTTCAGAAAACCATATTAGACAGATGATTGATTACATATTTCATATTTATTTGTCTGTAAGTGTTTGTGCCTTCTCTCCTCTGGGGTGGGCCATTCATTATTCATAGCTACCTCCAAAGTTCATTTGCCAACCTCAAAAATAATGCTACAGAAGAGTTTGGGACGGCTTTTGGCCTTAAAACATTAAACGTGAAACATAGCTCTTTGTGAATATAAGTGTTGGAACATTTAAACCTTTTTTTGTCACATGAAGTAGCTTTATAGATTAATATAATGTATGTACGCTCTTTTAAGTCCGACTTCAGCTGCACAGCGCATAATCATGTAAACATATTAGGGATTATCTTTAAATTAAATTGGGTTTAAATTGGCTAAGTGGCTTAAATTGGCAATCAGCGTTCTTTTACATTAGTGGGTGTTGTGGTCCTGATGATGGTGTGTGTGTGTGTGTGTGTGTGTTTATGTTGGCAGGGATTAAATGAATCTAACCTTTTTTTAATCAGTTATGTAAAAAAAAAAAAAATTGTCAAAAATGATCATATAATGCGCAGCGTGGCAGGAAATCCGGCGCCTGCAGAAAAAAAAATGAATTGAAGTAAAAAAAAAAAAAAAGAACATCTTCTGCCCTTGGCGCCGCGCCATCTGCATCCAAGGACGCGACTCGTCTCCGGGGAGAATCCGCTCCGTTGGCTGACAACACGACACGTTTTTTCAAAAAAGAGAGGCGCGATGTGATTGGATCAGACTGATGATTGGACTTTGATTTTGTCCCAGATAATGAACGCAGAGGTGTGGAGCGTCATCGTCATAAGAATATGATCTCATATTTTATCATCGGAATATTATGAATATATTATGATAGAATGTATTCATTTTGGGTTGAAAAATAATGAAATGGAAAAAAAAAAAATCCACATGACGCTGCCATCCAGATTTCAGGTTCATATTAAAATCAAATATAGGATTGAGGAAATTGAAAAATAAATCTTTCCCGATAAGAATGAAAAGTTTCATTCATTCCTTCTGTTTTTCACAACTTTCAAAACTTATTTAACAAACAACAATTACAGACATTTTTAAACCAAATTGACTCAAATCTACATTTTATCTCCTGCAAACATTTCAAACTTCAATTTCAAACTTCATTTCAGGTAACTCGTATTTTTTTTTTATTACAATTCATTGATCCTTAACGATACCATAAGAGGGAAAGACTTCGCATTGTGTCCTTTACGTGCTTCTCTGCTTTAAATAAACCGACGGCACTCATTTTATCCCCAGACATTGTGTCTCCGTACGCAACAGACACACAACAACAACACAGGCGCACAGGCATCAAAGGTTGAAGACACCCACCGCCTCCACGCACATCAAAACCTGAAAGACAAGAACGGCTGATG
>JAFBJU010000225.1:136760-230281 GCA_016785305.1 Colistium nudipinnis | reverse complement strand
AATTAACACTTTTTTCACTTTATTTTTGCACCTACCCTATTTTTAAGCCCTGCCGATGGCGCTGTGCGAGTTTCGAGTGTTTTCGACATGTTTGAAAATTTGGATTTTTTAGGCCCCTGCTGATGTTGCTGTGCGAGTTTTGAGTGTTTTTTAATTTTTGACTTTTTTCCCCGACATAAGTCTATAGTAAGGCGTTTTTTGTCAATTTTCCGAAGTTTTGATGAGATGCTATACTATGACGTTTTCACTTTTTTCACTTCATTTTCGCATCTACCCTATTTTTAGGCCTTGCCGATGTTACTGTGCGAGTTTCGAGTGTTTTGACATTTTTGGCCGACATAAGTCTATAGTAAGGCGTTTTTTTTTTTTTTTGACGACATGCTATACTATGACGTTTTCACTTTATTTTGCATCTATCCCATTTTCAGACCCTGCCGATGTTACTGTGTGAGTTTCGAGTGTTTTGAAATTTTTGATTTTTTTCCCGACATAAGTCTATAGTAAGGCGTTTTTTTGTCAATTTAATATTTTTTTGACGACATGCTTTACATAACGGTTTCACTTTTTTCACCTTATTTCCGCACAAAGGCTATATAATTTGTTGTTTTACATCTTTTTCACTTCTTTGCCATTTTTGGATGATATAAGATACTATAACGTTTCTTTCACATTTTCCTTTTTTTCAAAATGCTAAATTTGTTTTCCGCACAGGGTGGCACATTTTTTTGTTTTGCAAACTATGAGAATTGTTCTCACAGACCTCAGAAAAACACAAGGGTTAATGGCATAATTTTGAAATAATATAGAATTTGCAATACTACCACTTAAAATCCTGCACTGACACGCACATTTTCCAGGCCTTGGGGTTAATTTGACTTAAGGGCAGGCAAAGATTTAACGGTAGAGAATGACATTAATTACAGTCTAGGGAGTTAAGGGCTAAGGGAGAGTGCCTGTGGGTGGGTCCTATGGTGAGGGTTTCTGCTGAGTGTGGTGCGAGAACCGAGGTGGTTGGTGGAGATCCAGAGTACGGGAGCAAGAGATGGGGATTGCAGCGAGGAAGACCAACGAAAACAGCAGGGAACCAGGGAGTGGTGGCGGGATCTGAGAGGAGGCATTCTGGAATGACTGAGGAAACTGCCGTGATCAGCAGCAGCTGGCAGAGGAGCAGGAATGCGTGAACCTTGGAGACAGAAGAGGGACAGGTTAGTATCAAAACACACTCGCAAACTAGAAGACTACGACTAACGACTATACCACACTATACACCAGAACAAACGTGGGTGGTGAGGAGGACCAGGGTATCATACTGTGGCCGTTGTTTGGTGGGATGAGTTGCAGGTGAGGAGCAGAGCAGGTGTCGGAGAGAGGAACTCAGCTGCCCAGGTCCACCACGCAGAAAAGCACAAACAAGACTGAAAACAAAGCTGAGGGGGGATAGAGGGACAGAAGGAGATACTGGTGCACCATCATTCAAATAAGCCCTGCTTGTGTTAAAACTGTCCACTTGCACATTCCAAATATGTGGTAACTTGCATACATTCCCAATTTCCGTGTCATCCCTTAGATTTTTTTTTCTACAACAACTCTGTCTGTTCTTGGATGTTTTATTATCATTTTGATTAATCATTTTTGATGTATTAATCGGTGGCCTCCAACCGGAGGGGATGGCAGAATATTTTCATATGCACAGGAAATTGCCATTACTGAAATGCTGATTTGCAACAATGCAGAAAGCCTGCGGGGAATTTGGGACAGAGGGCTGGCAGACAGTGTTATTTTCGTCAGCAAAACAACAATTTCCGAGGATGTCGACACAACCGGGCACTGAAACAATTATTCAGAATTAAGTAATTGTATGTTAAACCATATGATTTGGTTTATATATGTATATATTTGGTATACACATTTTTTCATGAAATTATTATTATTATTATTATTATTATTATTATTATTATTATTATTATTATTATTATTATTATTATTATTATGCAGTCCTATGAATTTTAGAAATTAAGTTTTGTTGCAACCTTTTATTTTTCTCAAGTAAAACATATTTGAAAGGATACAGAAAAAATAAAGGATATTGAAATATTAATACTAAAAATTGCTGCATTTCTGATTTGTTCTTGCTTCATATATGACAGATTATAAGTACAGTCAATTAAAATAGAAGGTGCTATTTTTGTTCTGTAACTAAACACTGATTTAAGTGAAATATCAAACCTCCGAGGTTTCTACTTGTTTTCTTTTGCGACTTACGATCTCCATGACTTCCTTACATAACCAAAAAACATACTTCATATTTCAATTGAAGAATACTTACTATACTATTAATGCTAACATTTGGATTGCAATATTACATTTGTAATTTGGTGTAGCAAAACAAACAAATGATGGAATTGACTCTAATTTTAACTCTAAAATAATTCTGAGGGATGACACAGGTTACACATGGTTGGTATTCAGAGCGTACATTTTCAAAAGACGCAAACCATTATACACAGAGATATTTTGGGAGAGACTTTCACTCTACGATTTTTGAAAAACTAACCCTAACCCCTACGAAATATCCGACACCTTCCTCAACATAAATGAAATGTCAAGACAGAATCAACTCAGAAGCCCATATGGGGTGAGCTAAAGAGACAAAATGTAAAATTGCACCGATTTGCTGTCGCAATCAATAAAACAGTTATGAAAATACAAGTCTCTATTTCACATTCATTGCATTATTTCCATATACGTGTATATACATAGCAGCACAATGCTCTTAACAAAACAGCGGGGGGAAAAAAACATCCATCGCTCTCTAAGTTCATTAGTATTGACTCATTGTCAGTTGATGGCCAACAGATCAATTCGTCTGAGCAAAGAACTTTTACCAATCACACCCTCACGTGTTACAGACCAAAAGATAAGATCATATCTCACTACTCTTGTACACTGTACATTGAAAGAATAAGAAAATGATTATGGTGTTGTCTTGCATATTCTGTATCTCTATCAATGTTACAAGAGCAGAGCAGCCTGGGCAGTGTCTTCATCTTTGTCCTAACAGGAAACACAGTGAAAACGAGTCATGAAATGTAATATGAAGACATAAAGCCTGCGACAGATCTTTCTCATATCATTACTGGAATTCCTACTTGGACCCCATGACATGTTTGTTGGTCAAGCTCACGCAGCACGTTTGTTACACAAGGATGCACACACTGATGTTCGTCTCTAACTTTCCTGCAAAAAAAGCGCCGACTATGCAATCTTGCCCCCCCCCCCCTCTCCCACCCAACTCCTTCCCTTTCCATACATTTCCATCCCATTAATTATGTTGACGCGCTGAATAATTAGGCCTGTCATTACAGCCTATGGTCAACTGGGAAAAAAAACCTATGTTGTAGTTCAAAGGTAAAGTGAACCTCTTTGTTTTCCTCGTTCCTCTCTCTGATGCCGTTCTTCGCGGCCGCGTGTTACGGATGAGAGGGAGGGCCTTGGGTAGTGGTTGCACCCCTCGGGCTGTTGCATGGCATTGCACGGGGGAATACAACGACATAACGAGAAAAAGGCGTCGTACCGGAGTTTCAAGGAGAGCGGCTCCTCGAATAGAAGGCTGGGGGTCCAACCGGACGTGCTCACATGGGATGTTGCATTTAAATCGAGCACACGTGTACACGTGATGGTGTGAATATATGAATGCTGATCTGTACTCTAGAATTCCTCTTCAATTCATGCAAAGCACTTGAATCGCAGAAACATGCCATCGCTCCAGTATTTTTCAGCACGGCACCATATCCCCACTGCTAATATTACTCTTCCTTAATGCGACACAATGTCATAGGCAGGTTTAATAGGAGTAACCCAAAGGGGTGGAATCTCCCAAGAACCTCTAATTCCTGGAAGACCGCAAGCCCCCGCTGCCCAAAGATCAATCTGTGCAATAAATTAGCCTTGCAGTTATTGACAAATGTGGGCTGTGCCATCACCACTGTGAAATCCTCTCCAAAGACAACAGGGCGGGTGTTTATCAGCGCTGACGCCATGAGTAAAGCTCACTTCCTCTCTGATTGTCAAATAACTATGTACACACACGCACGCACGCACGGACACACACGCGCACGCTTCAGAGGCATCAATGTGCTGCTCTCAGACTATGAAGCTATGGGAGGGTGATGGGAGGTGGCCTCTGCATTGTGAATTTTTTGGTCCTTCTTATCGATTCGGGGCTTCAGTAGCTCTCTATTGATCGTCCCTCTTTCCTTGTACATAAATCATGTACCTGTCTACTGACACTATGTGGCCATCAGTATTCTATTCTCTTTGATGCTTTTCCAGTGGTGAGATTACACGGAGAAGTCAGGGATGTGCAAGGTTTAACAAGCTTGGCGCTTAAAGGTAAGGGACAATGTGGCTTAGAATGACAGCTTTTTTAAATACACGAAGACCTAATTGTCATCAACACAGGCTTTCACACTACCATGACTATGATCGCTCATGAGTGTAGTGAGCTGCAGACAGTGTCAGGTGATATTACTCTGATGTACAGAATTTAAGTCAGCATAAGTGTGTCTCAGTTTCTGCCTGCGTTTAAGTGTGTGTGTGTGTGTGTGTGTGTGTGTGTGTGTGTGTGTGTGTGTGTGTGTGTGTGTGTGTGTGTCATTTTCCTATCCTGCACGCATTTTCAGAGACTAATGAAGTGGAGGCTGTCTGGTGGATGCGGTGTAATCATGCAAATCAGCGGCACACTCATTTCCAGCAAATATACGACAGGTGATGCCGGACACGGAGCAAGGCCGACCACCTTCCGACCGATTTACTCTGCCGTCATCCCGCTGTGTACGTGACCGACACTGCAGCACTATTGTAAAGGGTGACAGGGGAGCAGAGACAGAGAGGGGCAGAGAGAGAGAGAGAGAGAGAGAGAGAGAGAGAGAGAGAGAGAGAGAGAGAGAGAGAGAGAGAGAGAGAGGGGCAGAACGTGAGAGGAGTTTGTGAGGGGGAGGGAGAGGGAGGGAGAGAGAGAGAGAGAGGCAAGGAAGTGTGGAAAAGCAGTTACAGAAATTAGACCAACTATCGTACTCATCACTGAGATTGGGCGTGAACACCACGCCAGAGAAGATCCTGAGCAAAAAATAAAACAAATATGCAAACAGCAAGATTCCACATAATCAGTACTATCAACATACACAGGCTTTGTTGGGGATGAAGTCCATGAGTACTGACATTTGCACTGATGCGCACTGAAATGGAAAATGCAGCACAGACTAACACCTGACTCTCACTTCAAAACAAGAAGCACTGGGTCAACCCGGCTTCCCAAAACACACAAAAAACACACGCGGACATATTGGGCTTTAACATCCAGTTTGATTACTCTGGGTTTATGTTAAAGCCCAGTGGCTCCACCTGATCACTCCGTGTGAAACCAAAATAAGAGAGAGAGATAAGAGATTGTTTGAGGTGACGGGTCACACCATCAAAATATTCCCCAAAGATTGGTGTAAAACATTTTCTCTCCAGTTGGATTAACAACGCCTAAAGCTTATGATGTGACTAATTCATTTCTATGCAGAATGTACACACACACACACACACACGCGCACCTTTCTCTTTTTAGTTAAAACTACACAAGTTTAACTAAGGAGATGTTGCCTAATCAGGGTGGACCTGAGAGACCTCAGCTGACAGAGAGGGTCCCCAGTGCAGCCTGTAAAAAAAACAGCAGGACAGATGCAATTTATTCTTCTCCTACAGAGCAATATATCCTCCCCTCAATACTACAACACAGAGTCTTGTGAAAAAAATACATCAGCTGTCCTGGGTGAGTTGTTCCCTGCTGGACTTTCTGCCTGTGGTTAACAGGTCAGATGCAACTCATTATCAGGTAAACCACAACAGGTAAAAAAAAAAAGCTCACATGTAAAGGTTTGCAGCTTGCACTGGCTTACTGTTGAATATGTTCATGCATGAGAGGAAATAGGTCTGTGCCAAGCAAAACGCACAGTGCCACTAAGAATTCAGCATTTACAATGAAAAATAATTGTACGTGGTAGAAGAACCCCATGTCATTTCCAGTATTATCAGCTGTGCATACAAAGATGCAACACTATGAACTGACCTGCACTTTACTCTGAGGTAACAAAACAGATGTTCAGGAGCACGAACATCTGGCACACACGTAAGGAAGGATACACACACACACACACACACAAGTACAATAGACCTGCCATCCTACATTCCCATTCGAAAACAAAACACTGCAGCACTGCACATTTCCAGCTCTTGCAAAACTAATAAACCACACAAATGAGCCTAAATTGCATTTGACAGCATACGACCAATATAATACCTGTCCAAAAACAATCCATGCAAGCAGTTTATCTCTGATCAACATCAACAGAATAAACACACATTTAACATCTAAAAATCAAAAGTATTCACTTCTTCCTTAAGGGTGTGCCCTTTTCTCACACTGCGCCAACCTCCCTCCAATCAACCTCCAGCAGAAACAAATAAAAAGCAGCGGTACCTCGGTTTGGTGTTGTCACCGGTCCTGAAGCTCGGTGCAGGGGCAGGATGGCAGCACCTGGGCCGGGGGTGTGGGTGGTTATCCAGCAGGCCAGAGGAACGCTGAGCGCTATCCGGTTGTCTCGTTTCCGGTCGGAAGCAGACCAGACGGAGCTAACGTGTTAGCTAGGTTAGCTAACCGCAGCATCGAATCCGTTTGCGTTTCTAACAAGCCATACCATGCCGACTAACAGGTTAAAAACTTCGGGCGGAACTTGTCTATCACTCCAAAAGCGTGTCCCCTCTTCAGATTATCTCACAAATAATCCCATACAAATGGAAATACTCTCCGAACAACTTCGGACGGTGCACCGCTACTTCCTATACCACGCGCACTCTCTCCGTGGCCACGCCCACATGCGCCAATCCACGCACAGCACACCTGCGTGCAAATTACACTTCCTTCTCAGAATCACTCTTTATCAATGTTAACAGTTTTTAACAAAAAAACAAAACATAGTAAATGAGTGTTTTACATTTTCCATTAACATCCCATGAAGGTTTAACCACACAATGAAAAAAATTGTGTTTTAACTTAACCTTAAATTCTATTTATGAATATTCTACCTGGGATACATTTATTCAGTGACACATTTAATAATACTGACCTCCAAAACTGAGTTTCAGTGACTTACAAATACTTTATATTTACCCCAATGCTCTAGTGTGCATTTAATTCAATTAACTTTTAGTGATAGGTGTTGTGATATAAGACGGCTGCTTCAAAGAGATATAAAAAGCTGTTGGGAAAAGGGTTGGTGTACCGACAGAAACCACTATATCTAAACAGATTTACTATATTGCCAGCAGTATCTGCTTCAAATTTGACAATAAAATCGTGAATCAAAGTGTTCTTAGCTTTTTCCTGAGCTTGGCACCCCCTCATGGAGTTTTCTCCGTTTTCTCATCTGTCTCAATGTATTGCCTGAGCTGCAGAAAAAAGGAAAAAAAGGATTTCTGTTGGAAGACCACAGGAAATCCCATTCTTAGTGAACCCTGGTCCGGCTGGTTGTATTTCAACCCCTTATTGACCTATTTTATCCTTCATCCAGCAACCGAAATACTACCTCCTCTCTCTTGACATCCCTGTGATAACACAAGGAAGGATCTTTTTGCTTCCCCTCTTTTCTTTTGGTTGTACAACTGTGCTCCAGCATCTCTTATACACTTCTATTCGACCCCCTTTATTTATTTCCCCCAACATAAGGCAGTTTGTTCTAAAAATAATATTTAATTGAGGAACAACGCTGACCAAACAAGCGGACCAATCCAATAAAAGGAAACTCATTGTAAAATCTCCATCTCCATGAATCTTCCTGTCTGGACACCAGTCGTTTATTAATTCATCTCCTTGATGCACCCCTGCATCCGCTCCGTCCTCCTTTTTCTCTGCATATTAGCATCTGCCCTCAACTCGTGCGCCCCCTCCCTCCCCTCGCATGAGCATCAAAGCCCCAAACATCAGAAGTACTACATAGCCACCGATTTGAATGCGCCACAATTTGAGTATGCCAGCCGCCTTTGGCCCAGAGTGGATTCATTCCTAAAAGCTTTCAAGAGAACATCTGATCAGTGGACATAGGCAGCGCTCAAACACATATGCATTCAGATATACACACACACACGCACACACACTCTCAATGAGACTTTAACAGAGGGGGCCTAGTCAAAAACAATTCATCAGCATGTTATCAGCCAGCCTGCATACATACATACACACATATATATATATATATATATATATATACGTATATATATATATACGTATATATATATATACGTATATATACTGTATATGAAGCTTTTGCATTTCACTTCCTTCCTTCTTTATCTGCGGTCCTCCTATTTCTCATTGTCCTCAATACCCTTAACTCTCCCCGTTTTTTTTATATATTAATATTCATCCATCCTGTGCATGAAGTGCTGGCTTCACTTTCACTTCCTGGGCCCCCGTGGATATAAAACATATGCTCAAAAGCTAAATATGGAGCTATCAGTTCCCCCTCTTTCTTTTTTTCTGAATTTGCACTATAGCAATGTGACCTCCCGCGCTCGTCTTGTTTCGCTGATGCTTTCCTAAATGTTTCTGGCTCCTTTTTTTCCCCGCATTTCCGTTTTTGTTTCAGCAATACCGTCGCCCTACACCAATACACATGCACAGACACAGCTAGTACAACACACAATATTTTGCTGCAACAAAAAAAATGAAGGAGTGCTTGGCGACCAGAGCTCCTTTTGCAGCAGTGATGGCAAAGCCTCTGTGCCTCGCTCTCTCTCCTACACTCACATACACACAGCAGGCCCTCCGGTGGAGGAGAGATGCTCGCTCAGTGGGGGCCTAAATGCTCAGCAGAGCGACTAATTGCAGTGATAAATATGAGATGGTGGAGACAATGGCTTGCAAGAATTTTCCTCACTTGAACCTGAACACGAGGAAGACGGCTGTTTAATGGGCCCGACACAGAAACGCATACAGGTGCTGCACACGCCCGCGCACGCACAGAAAACAAAAAAAAAACTGACATTCCGCTCGGCCAACAGAAAACAATTGCAGCTTCTAAAGAGGCTGAATCGCCTGACTTTTTTTTCCTCTTTCTGTAAAGCATCTAGGGTCACAAAGCAACACGTACTGTAACTCTCTGGCTACCTAGGTTCAAATCGAAACAGCAGATATATCAGAGATTCTTTTTCAAGACCCAGCTTTAAACACAATTGTGTATATCCCGCTTCCTAAAAGCTCTGTGGTCCAACACGATGAAAAGAAATGATATGATTTCAAAAGCAGAATACACTGCCAACAACACATTCATCATACTTAATAGTATGCTTTATTCAGGACACGATCCAGGAGATCATTCACAAATAATAAAAAAGGACCCCAGGTACTTAACCGATGGTAGGAGTTGCAGGTAAATAAATTGTGCTGTCTTGTCAGGAATAATGCAAAAAAATATCAACAAACGCTTTCCACTCATCTTCCTCCATCTTTACATATTTCCTTAGGCCGAAACGAGGGCATTGAAATGCGCGAGTGTCTTCATAGTTTTGCCTCACACTTGTGTCTCATGCATAATGCGCATTCCGTCGCTTTTTCTGAGTTCAAGCCGATGTTCAGTCTCTTACACGCTCTCTCCCTGGGCTCGTAGCACAGCATGCCTCAGAGGCTACAGCCAAACGCTCTTAGCACTGGGACAGCTGGGGGGGAAAAAAAGGATCTCTCAAAGAGCAACAGGCATCAAACCCATGCATCAAATCTACATTTCTACGTTTCACATATCTTGACTAGGTTAATTCTCTTCAACCAACAGCACAGTGATTACATGCAAATATTGTAGTCTCTTCAATAAAGCACATCGGCGACATAACAATCCGAGATACAGAAAGTAAGCAAATCTAAAACAACTCAGAATAGCTCATGTGCAATTTCTTGGAGCTGGACATGGAGATTTTGCGAGGTGGTCATAATTAAAGGTCAAACTAAATGTCTGATAAATAAACGCCATGATTTAAAAAAAAAAAAAGTGTTGCATTTGTTGCTCTGGTTGCTGATTCAGAGGACAAAAGACAAACTTTTGTTTTTTTTACAAACCATAATTTCACCGCAGAGAAAACTTTCATACAAATTCAGCAAAACTGCACAAGTCAGGGTCCTCTCACCTTATGTACCTCTTCTTTGGAGCGCATTGTTTATTTATTCCAAATGTACTTGCAACTTTGCTTTGTAAGCAACTGTAGTTTGTTGGTGGTATTGTCTTTTGGATCGCACGCTGCAGTAATTCGAGCTGACCTGTGTTTTTGGGTACCATCACAGAATCCCTATACAGCGAGTGGGGAAGAGGAAATGCATTTATTCACCTTTTTCATTCATCCTCATGCTTTGATTGTTGGTATTCTCAACCTCTCAATTTAATTAGGGGATTTCTTACAAATAGCAAGGGAGTTTAGCCAACCTTCAAAATTGCTTTCAGGAAAGGGAAATCGTCCTAAATTCAATCAAACAAGGCCGAGATGAAAAAGGTTCGAACAGGGATTTTAAATGTGTTTGTTGCAGAGAAACAGCTGAAGACAGCACTGACCTGCCAGAGAATCTTACAAATAATAATTCATGACAGTTTTTTTCCACCTTTAATCTTAAAAAACAGCAGGCCAGGTGTTCAGAAAACCCGGTCAATCATCTATCACGATGAAAGCGCGGCAAGGCTGTAGCCAGCAGTGTCGGCACAGCTCCCAATCTCCTGGTTGCGGCCGTCGCAGCTTCTTCCTCCGCAGCTGCAGACGCAGGAGACACAAGGAGGAGAGGGATGGGTCGCACACGTGTAAACACAAACGAGTGACGCTCACAAGTTCATGAGCTGCCCAGTTTCGATTTGGTGCAGACGAGGAGAAATAGGCTCTCGCCGCATCTGCTTTATTCATCCCCCGAAGTCGAGGAAAGTAGAATGAGAAAAGGCGAAAAAAAAAAAAAAAAAAAAAAACAATTATGGGAAAGAGAGCAGAGAGGGAAAGATGGAGCGGAAGCGCACGCGCACTCACTGGGATCCGACAACAGAGAGAAAATAACGGTTTATATTTCACTTCAAAGCACGGTGAGATTGACAGCCGCTCTCCCCGATGATTATATATCGGATCACTCCGCCAGCACCTCACTTATCCCCTTTTTGTTGTGCCACCTCCACAGCCGGCCTTTATCTTTCCCGTCCCTGGAGCCCCCTGGATAAGATCGATGGAACCGGGAAACTCCCAGGACAGTTAACCCTGACGGCTGACGGGAGCCTGGATGTGCGGGGTGCGAGGGCAGGCGGCAGCAGAAACGGGCTGTTTCGCAAACGAACGCGAGTAAATAAATGGAGAATACTTGCGACGGGGTTGGTGAGGAGGAGATAACACGCTTATCGCCGCAATTATACCAAACATACCACGTGTATTTTCAGTAATCAAGTAATGTAAAATATGTCAGCTTTATCTGGGGGAGAATGATCAATTACGCTCGTTGACCTTTCACTTTCTTCTCAAAGCACGTTACTAAACGATGGCAACTCCACTCAGGCCACCTCCGCACCTCCAAAATTTAGCGACGCGTTAGTCGACCTAGCCTTAAAAACGATATTTTCAAGCTGTGTAAACAGTAGAGTTACAGCTGAGACAGAAGCAATTTTTCTTTTGCCCCTGTGGACTGAACGTCTCGGGGCACTATTGTTGTTTCCATGGGAGTTAATCCATCAAATCCTCACAGGAGCCCATTTTTTCTGACCCCGACTTTTGGAGGATATGTTCGGGGACTTGACCTTTGTGTGACGGAAGGTCAAGTGGGGTTAAAGCCCCCCCCCCCCAAAAAAAAAAAAACTGCAGCTGACAGGAGGCTTCTTTTTTCAGACCTCACAGAGAGCGGGAGCAACGACACGTCCACCACACATACTGGTTTGTGCCGGCGCCAAACACTCGCACAACCGCACTCGCAGTCTCCCAGAGACATACGCGCACGTAGCACACGCTGCACACACGCGCACACACGCGCACACACGCGCACACACGCGCACACACCTCCACCCTCCCGTGGTGACATTTGAAGGACAGTAGCCTGCAGGGAGAGCTGCTTTTGAGAGGTTAGATGAGGCAGAGGGCCCGGCCAGTTGGGGGGGGCTGGGGGGGGGGGGGGGGGGGGGGGGGGGGGGGGGGGTGTGAGAGGTAAACAACACCTCCGAGTTCAGCGTGCATGCCTAATGTGCTCTCGCACTGCCGGGCGAGGCTGCTCGATGACAAGCTGTCTTAAAAAATCTCTTGCTCCCGCAGTATCTCACCAGCACGGTCGCTCACAACGTTGGGCTTCACTCTGTCCCCGTCAACACTGCACACTTCCTGCATTTTTATGCCTCCCTGTTCCGTCTCGGACATACTCCCGCCCCTGCTTTTAAGTCTCCTGACTTCTCTTGCTGTCATAACGGATATTTAAATGTATATAACTGGTAAAATAAAAAAAAAAAAGGAACCGCAGCAGAACAAAACGAAACTCCTTGTTTTTTTGTGGTTTCATGCCAGAAGTCAAAAAACGCTGAATCCTTCCCGTTTAACTTTGTACAACTTTATGAAATGCATACTAATGATATAATCATGGTCACTGGCAGCAATGCACACATGCAGATCAGAATACAAAGATATGTACACATGTGGATTGTACACTCTGGAGGTGTGTTCAGGCTGAACGCAAAGCAAATTTCAGAGGCTGCGGGATGGCACACAAACACAAATTCAATGTGGGGGTGCGCACAAGTTTGCTATTGTGTTGACACACACCGAATGTGATAAAGCCCTGGTAAATTTGTCGGCCCGACTCGGAAGAAAGAAAGAAACACACACACACACCCACACAAACACACCCACACACACACACACACACACACACACACCCACACATACACACACCTACCTACACACACACACACGCACACACACACTGAGTCAAATTTGTGCGAATGAAGAAACTTTGCTTTGCATTCCGGCCCAGCACACCTTCACACCTATAATGTTATTAGTGGTCCCCCCCCCACCCCCCCGACCTGAGTTCAATACCCTCACTTGTTTATCGTCGTCCAATTGCGGCCCATCCCTGTGCCGAGAGGGCAGAAGTGCTACTTGATTGGTTGTGGAGACAAGCAGGAGCTAAAAACAGACAGCAATAATTACCGCAGTATTATGAGGAGATAAAAATCACGTTGACATCATTTACTCAGGGCACACACATAGAACATTTATTGCTGTGTAGTCAAGCTTTAAACCTTTGATGCCATTTTCCCGTGACAGATAAAAAGGAGATATCTCTGAAGCTAAAACAGCCCTTGGTTACCTCTCCTCGTCATTTGGATCTCAGGTATCCTCACCGACAAACAGGAGAAGGCATTCACTTCAACTAAAGTCCTAAGCACACACATGCACGCACACAGAAGTGTCTTTACCATCTCACTCATCCCTCACCAAACGTCTTGTGACCAAACATAGTCATCAAAGTGATTTTGCATGATGATAAAAAAAAAAAAAAAAAAAAAAAAACATTTTCTAACGTCACCCCATTCTTTTTTTTTGGGGGGAGAAAAATTAAAAAAAAAAGAAAAGAAAAGAGAAAGAAACGTAATGGGCCAAAATACAACGGGCACAACAGTCTACCTCTAGAAATCAGGCTTTTTTTTTGGACGGAGTGAATAAACAAGCGGCAGAAGCCTGGGTTTGCATGTCAAGATATAAAGTTTCGTTTGTCGTTACGGTGTCAGCTTTTGAGACCACACTGTGGTGTGCGAAAAAGGTTGCTACAACTTACTGGTGGTGCGAAGAGATGGGGAAGAGAAATCGGTCCACTCGAATGCTATTTCGAGAAAAAAAAACATAAAAAATACTCTATCGCAATCCAGAACCATGCTCGAGGAACACTAACGTGTCCATAATCGATATGTTGCGGCGCCAATTGCAAATTAAACAGAGGTGACTGAAGCCATTCGGGGGTTTTCAGCATAGAAAACACAAAAAAAGCAAGTAGCTATGTCTGAGAGCTATTGTGATCCTCGTGTGCTGTGTTTATGTTCCCATCTCTGGTCGTCCTCTCTTGGACTCCCAACATCTGAAAAAAAGAAACAATCCACAAGGAACCGGCGTTCCCAAAGAGAAATGTGCTGTAGGGGAACGAACGATCTCTTAGTTTGATTATTATTCTTTTTTTTTTTGCTTTGTTGTTCGATTCACTGTCCAAGCCTTAAAAAATGTTATAAAACTGGAAGCCACTGTAAGACAAAAAGTCCTAGAAAACAAGTCAAAGGGACCAGATGGGGAGAACTGAAACCGGGGGACAAAGTAACGGCACCAACACTTGCACGTGCCTATTTCACTTTTCTACAAAAATAGTGGAATAGAAATGACAAGGTTTTCCCCCCATTGACATTGACATCTTGATACACTTCTGTATAGAGATAATAAAAAAAAAAAATCTTGGTTAAATGCAATTCCATCATGCAGGCAAGGTCCCTTTCGCAAACTCCTTGTCCCTTCGTCTTATATCCCGATGCTTGTCGGGATAAAGTGTGCGTACCGAGTTCTCGCTTTCTTAAGCGGCTTTTTGGGGCGCCCACGCTGCAGCGCACATTTATTGTTTCTTCTGATGGGGGGTTTGCCAAGCTGCGTCCGAGCTGGCCTCTTCCCCCGCCCCCCCCCCCCACACTCCTCTCTTCATGTTTGAGTGAGTGAGATAGAGGGAGAAAAAAAATCACCAATTTCACGAACCACTCCATGCACGATTGCTATACCTACGCAGTTATTTCTTTTCATTTGGCGCTGCCGTTCTGAGTCTATCTGCTTCTGGGAAAAAAATAAATAAATAAATAAAGACAGAAGTGTGGTGAAGGGAGGAGAAAGATTTCAGCCACGCCTTGGACCCCTTGAGGCACAACGCTATCAGCGCACACTCCTGAACTCTCCTCCACCTCGCATTGATGATCTCATCGGAGGGGTCCGGTGCCAGGACGAGCGGGACCTGTTGTTTCCGTCTGCCGGAGCAGATGGACAATAGATCCGCTTTTCTCCTTTCCCAGCCAAGCAAATGACCTGCATCCTCCTTTCTTTTTCTCTCCACCCTCCACATATTCCGCCATCTCTAAAAAAAAAACCCCTCCCACTGACTTACTGCACTGCCTCTGAGACATAAACGAACCAGAAACAGTCTCCGTTGGCAGGCATTGCTATCTCAGTTTGGGGTCCTTCTATTGTTATGCCTTTCCAACCCCAGCGAACCGACACGGAGGAGATGAAACAACACGGCTCCTGCTCGTGTCTTGGACTTTAAAGCTCTTTCGTCTCTGCTCCCAAAAGGACTCCCTGAACTCAACGAGCCACACCTCCATCCTCCGCGGAGGATTTTTTGGACCTGTCTCCAGCTCTCGGGCCTCGACTCCGCAGGGCCATAGACCAAGACCGCTCCCCTCGGTAGCGCTAAATAGGAAACGGGCTTGTCACAAATGTATAGAAAGGGGTTCGAAGACAAGGCAAGATGAGGGTTTTGGTTTGGGAACACAGGGCGTCACGTGTCATTGAGCCTCATCGCTCACTGGTGGGAGCAGAGAGAGCGAGAGGGACAGCAATGGGTTTTGATCCAAGGAATGGAGAGACAGAGGAGGAGCGTACAGCGGGTTTCATCTGTTTTTCCGACGAGGCCCCACCGTGGTTTGGCTCGAGCTCTTCCCTTTCAGCCCTTGCTGTCCGTCCCCTATCTCCACCCCTCTGTCTCCTTTTCTTTTATCCACCAGCGCCCCGGTCCAAGGGTTGGCCAGGAACCCCTGGGGGTCCATCAGCTCCAGCTTTCCCCGGGAGGACAGCATCACCCCGCCCTGGTCCAGGCTGCCCGTGCTGTTGCACTTCTTCACCGCCGGCCCCGGGTACACCAGGGAGCCGGGGGAGAGCAGCGACGTCAGCGACAGGCTGCTCAGCGCCTCCGACAAGTGTTCGCTGTTGCCCGCCTGGCTGGAGCCGCAGCCGCCCGTGGACGAGCCGATGCCTATGCCCAGGTCCTCGTCCGAGGGGTCGATGGAGTCGTCGCGGGTGTAGCCCGGACTGGTGCTGCCTCGCCCGCTGCTCTGGCTCCGCTGGTGGCCCCTGGTGGCCTGGAGGGTCAGAGCGGACGAGGGGCCGCACCTCGGCCTCAGGGGCTGGACCGGGGAGGAGAGGATGGTCTGGTCTCGAGGCAGCGGGAGGGGGCACGCCATGGGTAGAGGAGCCGTCGGCAGCTCCGGGTTCTGCGGCGGGGACACGCTGAAGCTCAGCCCTTCCTCCAGCGTGGTCTGGAGGCTGCCCTCCGAGCTGCCCGTGGCCAGGGAGGAGTCGCTGTGGGAGGGGTACTGAAGAGGCAAGGGGGGTGGTGCAAGAAAAAAAGGCCTTGTGTTATTTGTGACACGTGCAGAGCACACTGGCATTTAGTGTGGCGCCTTCAGTGCTGGTTACAAACCACTTTTCACAACACGTATATATGTATATATCTACTCGGGCACACGTTTGAATCTGCGCTGCTTTGGAGCTGGAACCTAAATCTCGTTGCTGATTCAAACCTCGCAAGCCTTCTTCAACCGCGTCTCTGAATCTTTGTCCTCGTACCTGTGTGCACAGCATCTTGCTATGGGCCCCCGGGGAGCGGAGTGAAGCCCAGGAGGCCGGGGAGGTCAGCCTGAGTCCCCTGGTCAGCTTCAGGCTCCTGCTGCGAGGAGGCGCTGGGATGACGGCTCCTGCAGGGTGGGAGAGGAGAGGAGAAATACCACGGGCTCCTGTTTGTCCCTCCCTCTTTCTTTCCTCATTGCTGCTCCTGGACACGCCACCTTCGAGAGGAAATACAGGCTTTCCATTTCTACGCTGATTTTTGGTTTCACTTAAATTCTCGTGAAAATGACTTGCGTGAGAAGGTTTCTTCTTTTCATCTGAATAATGCATAAGGACAATTTATGACAGTTGGCTTCGAGTGTTCCTTGTGGTGGGAACAAAGTCGGAAAGTGAATTTCCTTCTGTTATTTACTATTTGCAATATTAGTTCAACGACGTTTTAGTTGGGCCATTTGTTTGACATTGCATGTCGTCCAAAGTGAGGCATTTGAGATCTTATTCACCAATCACCTGGTGTTAGTGCTGGTGTCCAGGTTGAAATTGAAGTTCTTAACCTGATTTTTGATATATAGTGAGACGCGCAAACCAGAGCAAGAAATTGAATTTGAATTTAACACAAATCAAAAATGTAACAGTATAAATTATTCATATGCGCTTCTTACAAACTGAGCCTGGTAAAAAAAAAAAAAAAAAAGGCAATTTTTTTTCACTTCCCTTTACTCACCAGGGCTGCAGTGAGCGGAGCAGATAGGTGGTTGTTGTGTATGCATCTCTATCTCCAGGAGCGTGGTTTCTATTTCAGCACCAGTGCAGAGGGCTCTGCAGGGCTGGCCCAGCCCCTGCACCAGGCTCTGCACCATGGTCTGTCCTCCTACATGACTCCCTCCACCTCCAGCCTCCTCAGAGCTGCGAGAGTCACTGCTGCACCTTCCCTGGAATAGAACACATCATCTGACGTTCAGAATAAACTCTTAGGATAGATGAAGCTGTGATTTCCCCGCTCACATTTAAATACAAAAATAAATGAACAACACAGAGGCTGGTGGAAAAAAAATGGTATTGAAAAAGGCCTGGACTCAAATGGGGGGCGTTGCACGGGATGGTGTTACTATACAGATTTGCTATGTTAACATATTTTAACATAAGCCGGTATTTTAAAAGGTTAATTTCTGGCTCATACAAAGGCTCAAAGGAAATGAGTACAGGAAAAACCCTACGGCATCTGGCAGAGACCGAACACAACCTCCCATAACCTCAGTCTTTTCTCTTTGAGTGCTACGGGAGGGTTGAGAGCTGATTACGGACATTGTCATGGTGATGTTCTATGTTGTAACAATAAATGTTTGGCCGAGAGTTTGTTTGCGCGTGTGATGGTCGCCACAGCTGGAGGCGGGAGGCAGGCGGCAGATTAAGCTTGTCAGGACTGCGCAGTCATTGAGTGTGTGTTCATGTGTATGCACTTTAGGTAATGCAGTGTACCCCCCCGAGTCATTCACACATACACGCTCATTGTTTTTGACCAAACAATATCTTCGCCAATAAAAACCCTAACCTCGGTTGCCCTCTCACCTCCCGCCTTTCCCTCTTACTCCCCCCCCCCGCATCCTCTAATGAGCAGGTTCACAGCCGTGCTCGGTGACAGCAGGCTTATCTGTCTAACCTGAACCAAGGAGCGTTACCCCATTACAGAGGAGGATGTCTGGGAAGGATGGATGATCAGGGCTGGAGATAGAGGGGGCCAGGAGGGAGGTGCAGAGAAGGTGTGCAATTACCAGAGGGGTGGGAGTGGGAAGGATGGGAAGCATGAAAGTGGAGAGAGGGGCGAATCTGTGCGAGAGTGGGAGGCATTAGGGCCCACCCGGGGCAGCGACTGGGGAGAGCCCGCTGGAGAGATGCATTCATGAGGAGGTCCGCCGCGGATAGCGATTGTGGAATCTTCAAAGACAAGATAGTAACCACTGATACGCGGCGAGGAAGAGATAATGCGGCCTCTGGAACCCAAGGTTTATATCTGTAATTCACAGGAGAGCTCACAGCATAGCCATGAACATTTTTTTTTTATTATGGTCATTTGTTCTGTGCTTTCCTGCATTGAATAGAGAAAAAAAAAAAATCATCAGTGAGCCACAGCCATTGTCTGTGCCTGGCCTCTTGGGGAGAAGATGGAGCGTGCCAGCGCGTCGTGCATGCCAAGTACAAAGATGTGCTGCTACTGTTGTGGTCAGTGGGCTTTTTAGTTTCTATTAAACTGTTTTTTTTACAGAAAATAAAAGTGACACTGGCCTGGAGCAGGATCTGCTCTGGCCAGAAATGACAGCCTGATAATGGAAATCACAGCAGGCGTGTGCTCCACATAAAAAAAAAGCTTGGTTGTGCCAACAACAATTTTGTCTCTTTCAGTATGGCCTCACAGAAAGTAGGAGTTTTTTCAAATCTCCCATTCGCGCTCCAGGTTGCACACCCACCTTGCTCTCTCTGGCCAGCAGCTGGTAGGAGGTGTGTTCGTCCAGGCTGAGGTCGTCGGGCAGGGCAGGGGAGGAGGACTTGTCGGAAAGTTGTTCTGATTTCAGCGACGCCTGCTCGATCTCCGCCATCCTGATCTGCTACAGGGAATCGAGCTCAGTTATTCATGTCTCAGAAACACAGGTAACGGGAACATAAAACTGTTTTAAACCTCCTGGGAGGTGCGGATGCATTGACAAAGCACGGCCTCGTCGTAGCTCAGACTAATGATTGGATTTCAGGACAGCCGGGAGCTCTGGCTCTAAACTGGGCATATGTATGTATGTTTTCAACACACAAATGTACATAAACATGTTGGGACGACATTACCGAACACAGAATAATAAGGAAATGGCAGGAATGAACCCGATTGGTTCTAAACGGGTCTCCAGCTAATCGGGACTGCAGGTAACTTTTCACAGGGGCTCACTGCACTGGTGTTGAATGGTCGCTGCATGAGCCGCCTGGGTGCCACGGCTTCTCCGCCGCTGTTCCGCAAGCACATTTTTTTGGCGTGCACAATTTCCAGGGGAAACTTCACAGACCTGCAGGGTGCGGCGATGCGCTCGAGCAGTGTTTCTACAAGGGGGCACGTCAATGAACAGCCGGGAGAGAGTGAAATGAAAACGGGTGTACTTGAAACGGGGCCCAGTGGAAATTCAATGGAGTGAGGCGCGGTGGCGATATATTAACACGTGCCTGTAAGTGAGAGAGACAAAAGGGAAAGATTCATGGCTGATATGCAGCGGTAAATTGCCACCGCCCAGGCCCCTTAGGAGAGAGAGAGCGAGCGAGTGCGTGTGAGAGAGATTGACAGAGAGAGAGAGAGAGAGGCAGAGAGAGAGAGAGAGGCAGAGAGAGAGAGAGAGAGATAGAGTGTGTGAGAGAGAGATTGACAGAGAGAGAGAGCGAGAGAGAGAGAGAGAGAGAGAGAGAGAGAGAGAGGCAGAGAGAGAGATAGAGTGTGTGAGAGACTGGGAGAGAGTATGTGAGAGACTGGGAGAGAGTATGTGAGAGACTGGGAGAGAGTATGTGAGGGAGTGTGTGTGACAGAGAGAGAGAGAGAGAGAGAAAGAAATAAAGAGAGAGAGGGTGGATTGAGGCCAAGGCAAAGCAATGCGAATCTTTCATTTAAAGGAACCCCTTTTTTCTGTTTTTCCGTTTAATCTCCAAATATGAGCCTCCACGGATATTATCACGTATCACATATCACATATACAGCACCCTGGTTGTTGACTTGCTCTTTGTCTCACCGGCGGGCCGAATATATCCTAAAAATGCCCCCCGGTCATTGGTTGATAGATGGGATGGAGCTAGAGCTTTCCTCCTCATTTTTTGGCCGGGCCTCCGGGGAAAATGAAGGAGTCAAGGTGGGTACAGGAAGGAATTTCTGCGCGGCTGCTTTCGCAGTAGCTGCGCGGATATTGAAGGCTTCACTAACACGATAAGGAGTCCGGTGATAAGGGCAACCAGAGGAGGCGGGAAAATAAGCATGACTTATATCTCAAGGCCGCATCGCATGACTCATGCCGGTCACAGCATGACAACATGGTAAGCATACACAAAAATATTTATACATTAAAAACCAGTGCGTCAGATGATGGTTTTCCGCCAAAAAAAAAATAAAAATAAATCACATGCACAAACGGACCCACCTCCTGCTTCTTCTGCGGCAGGTTTCGTCATACTATCATCAGGAGCCACCAAATCCTATCCCTCTCTCTTTCAACAAGTTTAAAACAAGTCTTAAAATGAGGCAAGGGCAGACGGGATTGGCAGATCCCAAGTCCTTTGTTAGTCAGTTACTTGATTAATAATTCCACTGTCTCTCACACACACACACACACACACACACACAATGCACCCAGATGTCCCGCTGTGTCTCCCTGTCCCCCTGAAACACACCGCACACAGTTCTCCGCAGTCAACGTCGCATCCGTCCACACACACACACACACACACAATGCACCCAGATGTCCCGCTGTGTCTCCTGTCCCCCTGAAACACACCGCACACAGTTCTCTGCAGTCAACGTCGCATCCGTCGGGGGGGGGGGGGAAAGAAAGGCAGCCACACAATCTCTCTGTCGCACACAAACAAACACCCGCAATGTGCAAATATCCGATAGTCACCCAACATAGGGAAATTCAAAGGGGAACAGCACTGGATCAGATACAGCGAAAACCGTGGGAGAGGGAGCGAGTGAGGAGCAGAGACAAGGACAGATGGAAAGAAGGAGCACGGAAGAGGAGGAGGAGGAAAGATTGACGATTTGACAGCATCTGCAGACAGGCAGAAAGCAAGACTGACAGGTGTGGAGGTGCGGAGCCCAGTTATTGCTTCTTCTGTGCTGACCCGCTGCACTTTGTCACCGTGATGGACTACAGCGGCACGTGAGATTTAGAAGTGTGTCTGTGTCTGTGTGTGTGTGTGTGTGTAGGTTTTATGCACTATGGCTTATGTCAAAAAGAAAAAAAACGAGATACAAGCACAAGCGGAGGTTAGAGTCGATGCCTGCATGCATGCGTATGGGAAAGGGTTGTGTGTGTGTGTGTGTGTGTGCACATGCAGTGGGCCTCATTAATCCACTTCCAACTCTCGAGTTATCTTGAGTTAATTAATGAAATTATTGATATATTGTGTTTAATTAAAGGCAAAATGTGCCCATTGTGTTGTAACATAATAGCACAATTAGAAGTGAACACGCTTTGTGTAAAGCTTGGAGTTGTGCAGTATTTTTCATCCTGACTGGTCTATGTGATGAATGAAGCCCCTTGTGGTGTGTGTGTGTGTGTGTGTGTGTGTGCAGTGTGTGTGCGCTTGTGTGTGCATGTGTGCGCGCGCGTGTGCTTTTGTGTGTGTGTGTGTTTGTGTGGGCGGGTGTGCGTGTGTGTGCGTGTGTGTGTTTGTGTGTGTAAGGGTGTCCCTGGTGCAAATCCACATGCATACATGCAATCTGGTTCCAAACTTCATGTTTAGCGGAATAAGTGAATTATGGCAGTTGTTGGTTTGTGTGTGTGTGTGTGTGTGTGTGAGTGTTTGTATTAATACACGTGTGATTTTTGCCTTTTTTTTCCACGTACAGTTTAATTAAGCTAAAAAAATATTTTTTTCACACCACCCACACCCACAAATAAGTGTAAGTACTGTATGTTGGCGTATCTTCTTGCATGTTAATCTTGATAATATATGTACGCTAAGGAAGGTAAAGCTTTCTCAGTCATCTTTCTAAATTTACAAGCGTGTGGGTCTTGCGTCAAGTGTGAATTTAATTTAAAACGTGCTCATTTCTGTCCAGCTCTTAAAAGCATATTTACCACACCTCTCAAGGAATCACTCCCAAGTGCCACCGTCCAGGCCCAGGTGATAAAGTGTCTTGTCACTTACTTAAGTCCTTATCAGGTCTGTTGTGTTGTATTCATATTTGTGCGCACACGGGGTTTTTGAGGTGGTACCTCTTGGGGGTGGCTCTTGCAGTCTCTGCAGATAGGTGGAGGAGAAGAGTAGTGGTGGAAGACAGAACCGGAGAGGTTGTCGATCATCAGCATCTCCCCCTCTAAGGTATCCTTGATCAGGAGAGATACGCTGTCCAGCCACTGGCTCTCCTGGAACACAGACCCACGTACACGCGCACACACAAAGACATACACACGGGACGCAGGCCGGCAGAAACGCAGGCGCAAACGTGTGCACATGCGGACATGCGAGGACAGAGAACACGCAGGAAAATGCATACACCAGTTTAAGGGTTAAAAGTGTCAGTGTGCACACACACAGGCATTGCTTTACACGTTCTTATGCACTCACTCAGAAACACACAGTCCCGCTTGCATATTCACACACGCATCCGTCAATTGCATATTGCATTCACCTCGGAATTCCTTTGCAAAAAAAAAAGGTACCTCAAACATTTTCTCTGCGAGTACAGGCGTGCAGGTGAACCCGAGCAAAGAACCCTGATCACCTCTCTGGCCTTGAGAACTAAATACTTTCCCATTTTGGTATAAAAAAAAAAAAAAAGAAGTTCCTCAGCAATGCGTCCCCAAGCCTTTAGTGGCCGAGTATCACATCATTTATGCGATCAAAGCCGTGAGCACTGAGAGTGGTGCAATTAGGTTTGACACATCACCTCAATTAGGCCGTTCAATACCTTGTTGAAACAATTTAAGATTTAAGCATTTGCTTTGTGCCCTGGGTATTATTAGGATTTAAGCCATTTAGAATGAATCAGTCAGAGCTTTTTCGGTGATTTAAATGATCCCTCCCTGTTATTTTTTTTTGGGGGGGAAACCCAGTCTGATGGAAAAAGGAAAAATACTGTCTATAATATAAAATAATATAAATACTGGCTGGCTACTGTGAATTGTATGCACTGCGCCCGCAGCACACTCATAACAGCAAAAATAACTGTATTACATCAGCAGATAGTGCCAAAAAAGATACTGTGAAACAGGGTCACTCCTCTGCCATCCCCACCCAAGCCAAAACACATTTCTAAAAAAAAAAAAAAAATGCTAATAGGATTCGCGTCAGTTACGCAAACACAAATATCTGACTCACACTGTTCTATTAGAATCACTCGCGGCTCCTGTTGTGTAAATGAGGGGGCTGAAGCAGGGTACTGTACTCCCAGCATCAAAAATGTGCCTACATCATGCAGGTTTATGAAACCGTGAGTTGTGGTGCCACTTTTTGTCTCAAGAGATAAACTGACGCTACCATAGCCGACTCTCTTAAAACATGCGAGTGCGTGCCCTGCACTTCTTCACACACTCTCAGCGGGCACTCCAGTACCAGGATATTTGACTTTGTGTAGGTGGAGAGCCTTGCTCTATAATCTTTGATTGACTGCGGTGGCCTATGTGCTGCCCCCCATTAATAACTGTATTAGTGGACAACAATGGGGCCTGTCCCGGAAGTTTTAGCGAGAGAGGAGAGCAGTGAAATTAATTACTGCCTCCATCTGACTGTCCCTGGCTCAGCTGTTATCTCTCCTAGCTTACCCCTTTACGCTCTCTCTCTCTCCCCCCCCCTTCTGTGTCTTTTTACTTCCTAGAGGGCCTCCCTGTGGCTTCCACCACACAGTCAAACATGACTTCTTTTTCAGTGAGATATGGCCCATTATAGAATAACCAACAGTCAACAGTGTACTTTATCAAATCTCCTACCTATTAGTATTCAGAGTATACCCAAATTCATTGCGTGGAGCAGATTGAAGACATTAGAGGGAAAAAATGCAAATGTTTTCCATTTTTCCATTTGTTTTCAGGGGACAGCAAAAACAAAACTTTGTATTTACTGACAACTCCACAAAGTTGGTGGCACAAGCCGTTTTTTTTCAAACGCACACGCGCAGAAAGAGCAACTCCAGGACCTGTGTTGTGCAGAGCCTTCATTGTGCCACTATTTATATCTCACCGAATGAGGAAGAGGGAAGTTCTGATTGAGACAGATAAGAAGTGTGCGTGTGTGTGTGTGTGCGTGTGTAGTGGTTGGGTAGGTAGCTGCCAATATGTTCTCTCTGGTCTGCACTTAATTCCTCTTCTCAGCAAACACTAAGCTAAAAATGGCCTCCCGAAGCCAAATATAGCTCCTCAAAGGTGAGAACCTCCGTGGCTGCCGATGAGTCATCCCTGTGTTTCTGCTCAGACTTCATCTCGGACCACCATTAGTGATTTCATAATCAAAGGGTGCGTGTGTTTGTGCGTCTCTCACACAGATTTAGGCAGTAACACTATGATTTGAAAATTGTAGCCTCTCCATGTGTGTGTCCAAACTCAAATAAACCTGTGTACTGAAAGGTTAATACATCTTAGTTGAAAAAAAAACGACTCAATCAAGTTAAGTGTATGTCTCTTTTAGCTGGAAAAAATGGGTTGCTATGGCTACAGTGACATAGGAAAACTTTTTTTCCCCCAAACATATAGCCTAGTATTGGCTCTCATATGTCTAATATCACTTCGGTAGTTTGGTTCACTTTTGGGAAAATGCCTTTAATTCTAGCCCTGCGCTATTACAATCATAAAAATGGGTCCTTATCACAACTCCGCTTGTGTAATAGAGGCCATTAAAGCACAGATTTGTGTTGCTTTTTCGCT
This sequence comes from Colistium nudipinnis, assembly GCA_016785305.1. Taxonomy (NCBI): domain Eukaryota; kingdom Metazoa; phylum Chordata; class Actinopteri; order Pleuronectiformes; family Rhombosoleidae; genus Colistium; species Colistium nudipinnis. The sequence continues at coordinate 204,995 of JAFBJU010000225.1, read as the reverse complement.
TTCCTTTTATGTGCCTCTTTCTTTTGTCCCCTGTTATTGAATAACTGCATAACCACCCTTGCCCTTCCCTTCATTCTCAAAAAAAAAAAAAAGAAAGAAGAAAAGGAACGAAAGTAAGTATGAATTATGAAATGGAATAATCACATAATGCAGCTGTCAGTCAATTTATCCAAAAGGAAAAAATGGGGCCATTAATCTCTCCCATGGCAGCACAGTTCAAACTCTCTACAAAAATCTCTGCCAAATTGTTGATCCCATTTGTGTTTTTCCAGCTTGTGCATCGGATATTTAAATACTCTGTTTAAATGAATATACTGATTACAGACTGTGAAAAAAGAGCTAATCTACCCAGCGGAGGAGCTTTTGATGCATCATAGAAAAAAAAAAAAATGTTGCTTCTGTTTTTTGGTACACAACATTGAGACTCCCTGGGTAGCACACATAGTCATTTTTACCCGAAAGTGTTGGCCACTGATGACACCGAAGCGGTGGTTTTAGAGGAGCAGACAACAGAGCATTGCAAGCTTAAGACACAGCTGGGTTTCAACTGGGACACCCAAGAAAAGGATCCGAAATACCTCTGTATAAATATAGCTTTAAAAACACCAGAGCTGTCGGATCCTGATCCTACCGATTGGCCGGAGGCATCCCTATCTACAGGCACAAGCGCACACACGCAGAATCACCAATCATACAAAATAGGCCTTTCACTCGCCACCAATTTTGGAATATTTGCATCTGTCACACTCCGACACACACACACACACCGCAGACACACATTTATACACTCACTTGTGCTGGTGAGTACAGGGTCCTGCTGGAGTTGTAAGGTCCTTGGTGTGCAGCGGCCGCCGTGTGCCGCAGCTTCCTCGCTCCTTCCCCCTTCTCCCCCCGGCCGTCCCCCCTCTCCCTCGCTCCTGCCGGGCCTCCGGGCCCCGGTGCCCCGAGTCCTTTCTCCAGCCCCCCACCCCCGCAACTGGGGGCGCCCATGCAACAGAGGGTGCCCTGGGCCAGCTCCAGCTCAATTTCTGCATCCATCTCCGCCTCCTCCTGGGCCTCCTTGTTGGAGTCGTCCAGGTGCTTCATCAGCACGGCCACCACCACGTTGATGAGCACAAACTGGGCGGTGAGCACGAAGGAGACAAAGTACATGGGCGAGATAAACTGAAGGCTCGGATTGCAGGCATAGTCCACATCGGCGCCGTGATCTGGTGGGCACTCCCGCAATGTGTCCTGGCGTAAGAAAGGCAGATGATGGAAAAGGTCAGACAGGAGGAAAGGGTCGCCAACGTTCAAAGAGCCAAAAACCTACCGGCCATGAGTGGTGACATATTTTTTGATAGCACAGGAAGCAGAAATGTTTGAAAGAAAGCCATTGCAGTTTTATAATGATACAAAACCCCTCGTTAGTGGCAGTTGTGGACTTTGATTGGATTTTAACGTAAAATATGCCATCAAACATTTGTTCAACCACAGGGAAATGATCCTATCCCCAATGGTTGTAATGCTGCAAAAAAGTATAAAACGAAAAATAACATATTTTGTTACATTAACATAAAATGTAACCTAACAGTGTTAATAGCTCGGCTTCAATTGCTTGAAAATTGGTATTCACATGAAAATGATGGATTGTTTAGGTTATAATAAGCCCCTCTTAACCAGGCTCACTGTGTGTTTTTCATCGGAACACACTCGAGAGTTATGCTTCTGCGCAGAACAACAGAGGAGTTTGTTTTTCTCCCCCTTGAGTCTCATCTTCATTTTTCCGGCGGTTTTCCGCTCTGGTTGACCGGTTCACAGTCAGAGAGTTCAGTCAGAGCAGAAGTGTTTTGTCTGAGAAGTATCTCGCCAAGGCAGTGACCACACATAACAAACTCCGGCCCCTCTGAGCTGGAGCTGGTCTTTTATATCTAATTTGGTGTGACATTTACACACTGTGCACCCTCATGCAACTCCCTATCCATCAAATCTCTGTTCCTTCCCCATCCAAATCCCCGGGTTTCGAGACACCTTTAACTTTTCCTCCGCTCTACCTCCCCATTATCATTTTTTGCTGCAATGCTCCCTTTCGAGAGGAGAAGGAATAATGTGAGGTCGCTGCTTTTAACGCCTTTCTCACGTCCCACTCTTACTCGGGTTTGCCGCAGCCTCCTTTTTTTCTCCCCGCTGCCCTCTCACCTGTCCTCTGCCTCATTATTTCCACCCTTCTCTATCACCGCTGCATGACTAATTATCAGCGAGCCCTGCCTGCTTCTCCATCAATCGGAAGCAGGTCCGCCTCTCTCCCACGGCCCAGGGTAGTAATCTGATGGCTAACATGAAAGAGATTTACTCGGAGAGGTAGCATCAGCAGCCCGTGCTTATGCTTCATGGCGCACCAGCATCCACCCTGCTTGTTTCCAGTGGCTAATGGTCCATGCCCGACATGCTCCGGCATGATCCCCATTCCCCCCTCGCAGCCTAGGTGAGCGGAGGAGTGGTCAGGGCTGGGGGTAGGAGAACGGGGGGCACACTGGCACTTTGTGTGCCAGTGTGCACCCAGGTATGTTCAATCAGTTAGGAAATGTGTGCTCCCAGTGCTGAACAAGCACATTTCCCCTTTCATCAGCCACCATCGCTACAGCGAAAGATAGGAGGCACGTGAGAGAAATAAAGGAAGAGCGTATCTCTTCTCTCTCAGATATCTTTTTCGATCGAAGCAAATTATGCTCGGTATGACGTTGGTCTGTCACACTGTGCGGTGTGGACATCAGGCGCCGGACGGGAGCTCTATCTTAAACCCCACGGGAAGGCATCACGTGGGAGGAAATGAGCGTGTACCTTCATGATGCCATTCCAGTTGTCGCCCGTGGAGACTTGAAACAAGGTAAGAAAGGCCATGCCAAAGTTCTCAAAGGTAGCGTGACGACTCATACCCTCACATGGGTAGTCTGCGTTACATACTGCGGAGGATGCGAGAGCAAGGGAGTGGATGCAGGGGGCGGAAATGAGAGAGGGAGAGAAAGAGAGAAAATGGAAGAGAACGGGATAGAAAAAAAGGGACTCGTGAATACGCGAGATCAACATCGCACAAGTCATTGCCAAGAAGAAAGTGTAAACGAATGCACCATTTCACGACTGTCCCAAACAAGCCAAGTCACTCCGTTATCACATCAGCAGCAATGTGGCCAAACCCTATTTGTCTTTGAGCTTATACATCCCGAGATTATCTTTGAAACGGGCCACAAGGAAAGCGACACTTGCATTTCCCACTAATCTGTACTCCTGCCAAGCCTCCGACAGGAGGCAACGTTGCCACTGGCTGCAGCGGCAACGCAAAAGACATATCTCCTAACTTCAATGCGGGGTATTTTAGGACGGTGCTTATGTATCAGCATACTGGGGAGTGGGCTGTTTCCCTAATGGCTGTCTCACTGCAGGAGAGAGAATAAAAGGATGGAGAGGAAATCAGGACACATTTTTGTATGGTACCGATAATGTGCACTAGCTGAGTGTACTAAAATAAGTGCACAAACAATGTAAAGTCACATGTTCATTTACCGAACAGGCCAGCCAGTGGCATACTGTACCAAAACAATTTGAAAAGGGATGAAATTAAAATGCTAAGAAACTAATGTTGTTGGATTCCTTTCATTTGACATACGTCTCCATCTCGGGGTATACATTATGGGACAGGAGAATTAATCCAATTCGTGTCAGAGCTTATGTACGTTACCATATACAGTATATGGGACATTTTTTGTTGTAATGACTGACACAGAACATCGCAGTCACTCAAAGGATTAGCAAGGAGATCCAGTGAAGTGTGAGGAATATCACGTCAAAAACTAACAATATTTGAAAACCCACAGAAAGCAGGTGTTGCAGCTCAAAAGGACAGATTATTTTGCTATTCATTCAAAGACATTGGGAAATCGTACAAATTTGACATAGTACAATATTATGCACTTACCAAGTTCTCCAAAAAGCTCTACTCCTAAGGCGGCGTAGATGAAAAACAGTAGCATGAAGAGCAGACCCAGGTTACCCACCTACAACACAGACACACACAGACAAAGACATACACCACACACAGACACACACAGACACGCACCAGGAGTAAACAATCTGACCATGCAACCGTCAAATAGCATTCAACAAGTCAACATCAGATACACAACCCTAGTTTCTTTTTCCCCGGAAAAGGAACAGATTACGGCTTTTGTTTCCTGCTCCAAAATCATCCGTCTTGGTCCTTGGCACAACTTCATCTAAGACTTTGACACAATGTGATTATTATGCACGATATACACAATTCTAATCCCGTTAGTCTTACTCACTGCCTTTACGCTCTGCAAACAGGAATAATCCACTGGGAATGATAATGTGCTGTGTAAGTAGGTGCAATTGATGCACTCCATTTGTTCTATGTTAAGGCTTACATTGTTTTGACTGTAGGGTTAAAGACCTACCATTACGAAGAAAGAAATATATATATTCATGTTCATATATATATATGTATCTGAATTTCTTGCTCCCATTAAAAAATCACAACAGCGATTTTGTTAAAATGTGTTTTATATTTAGGCAAATGTGCCCTATTGGGCAATTCAATTTGGAAGGACACCAATACATTCATTAACGGCACTTTTAGCCAATTGGACCGCACGCTGCAACCATCCCGCATGAGTTGGCGAGGAGACGTTAATGGTCAGTAAAAATGCCTGCGTCTCACTTCGCCCTTGTAAAGACACCCCAAGGACAACGTAGCCCAGAAGAAGCATTCGCATTTATGAATGAGTCTGATACTTCTCAGAAAACGTTCAATTCCCAAAGAGGCAGTTGAATCCAAAAAGAAAAAGAAAAGACAAATCTGTTATTGGGGTCAATCATCCAGTTAATTTTTACATTCATGGGTGCATTTGTTGTGACGGAAAATGCTTCAGGGTCACCACCCGGCCCGTTTTAGATAAATGGTTGCAATTTCATCTGCGGGACCAGAGAAAAAACATCAGCTCACTGACTGGGCTGGTTTCCAGGCTGGTGGGAATGAATGTCTCTTAACATCTGAATGACCTATCAAGATTACTCCTCCATTAGGTTTCCGAATACTGTATGGATCACACGTGGCTTACACATCCATGTCTGTCAGGGCCGCCAAGTGGACGCTTGTGGAACCGGTGAAGCATTCACCTCATGTTATATCTCGTCAATCATGACATCATTATAGGAAGTTGCATGCTACACCATTGTTAAAATTCCAATAATGTCCACAGTATCCTAGGCGGTGTAAGGGAAAAAAAAACGTTGCCACTTCATTTTCCCGGGGAAAAATCTCGCGACACCTTCCATCTCGTTCTTTTCAGTACCTGAATATGCACACACCCATACATGCTGTCAGAGACCTCCTGGAACTGTTTAATTAGGCCGAGTTTTAATTACTTAGCCCGGCGCCCTTGGGACAGAGCAGAGGCCGCGGTGTTAATGAGAAGGGGATCAATAGAAAAGAAAGCGACAAAGTGTGTTCTCCCTCCCCTCTGCCTGCCCGCGTTCACCACACCACCTGTTCCATCGGTTTGCGTTTTACATTTGATGGTCAGTGGGTCAGGACCGTGTCTGAGTGTGTCCATGAATACCACTGTCCGGTCTGCACACTCGAATACGGAGTTACTCCTCGTTATATCCATGTGGCATCAACAGAATGTTATATTCACAAAATATAACTCGCTTGCTTTTTTTTTTTTTTTGTTTGCCGCTTAGTCTTTCACATTTCCTAAGTCTATGCTACAAAGCCTACAGGGGATACTTCCACTCAAAAAGGGACACACTCTGGGATTTTTATAGAGCGCGCGGGTGTGTGTGTGTGTGTAGGTGCGTGTGTGTGTGTGTGCGTGTGTGTGTGCGTGTGTGTGTGTGTGTGAGAGCATACCTGAGGAAGGGCTTGGACTACCGTATCCAAAAGGGCTCTCATTCCTGTCGCCATCTTCAGCAGCTTCAGCACTGTGTGCGTTTGTGCGTATGCCAGGGAAAGAATGAGAACGGGAGAGAGATATTCACGTCAAGTGTGGGCATTTAGGCCAAAAAAAAAAAAAAAAAAAATCCCTCTGGTTCAATAAAAAAAAAAAAAAATCGAAATGAGAAACATTAAACTGTAGAAAGGTCAATTTCGAATTTACCACCCTTGTAAGACGCACACAGCGCTTAGGACACGCGCCGATATTGTACAAACCAATGTGTAAAGGTTGTTAACAGGTTTAGCGGTTGTATTTTAACACACCAGTGAGACCGGATCAATAATCCATTGCACTACAAGGGGCACAGGAACGGCATCGGGGACATGACTTGAAAATGGCTGCATGTGTAAATATTTGATATATTGTTTGAATGAGTATGTCCGGCACAGAGTGTACCTCGCGCTATCCTCAGCACTCTCATGATCCGGATGATGGTGGGGTTGATGGGCAGGGCGGCGCTGATCTCGATCTCCTCCAGGATGATGCCCATCACCGACAGAAGCACGATGGCCAGGTCCAACTGGTTCCACCTAGCGGTTAACACACACGCGCGCACACACGCGCACACGCACACACGCACAAAGAGCAGTTCACTTGCAGAGTATTTACATAAGCGGCAGCACTATAAATAAATACACCTAACATTGGAACAACGGAATTTCACTCTTTTAGAAGGCCTGTTTCTTTCTAAATGAAATGTGCTAATGTCACTGCGCGAGGACTAGACCCCTTTGCTGGTGTCCACGACCTGCATGCGAGGTCTTCCAGAGGACATCTGTAAACTGAAGCCACAAAAATAACCTGGTTGACATCGTGCGCCCCCCCCCGCATGCACGCGCCACCCACGAGTAAACACTCAACATGTCAGGGTGCCCCCCCCCCGAAGAACTCCGTAAACTCTGCAGCAGTCACGTCACTTCATCTGGTTTTCCACTATTTACGGGGCACCGTCAGATTGTGGGTCCACACCATTCTGTCACATTTTGTTCCAGGCGAATAAATGTGCGTCTCACTCTCTCTCTCTCTCTCTCTCTCTGTTTATTGCCGCCATTAGGAATAAGGATGGCGGTCAAACAAAAGCACAGAATAAGAAATCATGTTCCGTAATCCCTAAAACACATCATGGTAATAGGATTTTTACTTCCTTGTCCGCCTGAGGAAGTTTGTCCCGGCACACATAGGGCAAACTTACAGTAAATGCAGTGTGGCAGTGTGTTTACCCGCTACTCCAATAACCCAGTTGTAAGGCTGGCCACACACTATAAATCACACTATGCATGACTCGCGGCTGCCGCCGACGCGACACAAAATGAAACAAAGTGCCAGGTGATAACCGCCTGATAGGTTTCGCACTATATCCGTCCATCTCTTTCCCATTTCATCACTCTTTGTCCTCTTCCTTCCTTTTTTTTTTTTTTTGGTCTTTGATCAGTCCACCTTCCCTTTCCTATTCATTATCTGTCTCTTCCCTGTGTCCCTGTCTCTCCTTCCTTCTCCATCCGTATCTCTCTCTCTCTCGCTCTCTCTCTCTCTCTCCTCTTCCAATTCACAAACCAAAATAGGTCAGTGACATTAAACCACCATCAGTGCAATACAATCTCCCATATCTGTTTCTGCCTTTGATTAGTCACCACGTAGCCGTGAAAAGAAGAAGACAGCCGTCTCCTCGCTGTGCACATTCAGGTGAGTGACAAACCGATGAGCCTGGGAGTGGCAACAGACCAGGCCTGAGGTCCTGCAGAGGTCACACACAGGGCTTTACAGTAAGGTGGAGGAATGGAAAGCTCAGCAGTGTCACATGCAGGGGAAAAAAATAGACAATTATGGAAAGATATTATATTTTCCAAACAGACCAACATTTGCTCAAGTTAATACAATGGAAGGCATTCATATGGAATTGTAAACTCTGGTTTTTCACTGCTAATCAAAGAGGATCTTTCCGATTTTTCAGTTTTGGCGCGATGTGTATTTGCAGAGCTTTACGGTTTCGTCCACTTCTTAGCAGAGCACATCAGAGCCGGCTCGTATTATATTTACGCATGTTTCGTAATCCTTTATAATGTTAAAACTGTGACTTGGTATTGCGTTTATAATGATCAAAGCGGAGGGGGCGGATTTGTTCAGCTATCACACTTTGAACTACACAACTGTGTCTTGTGGTACTATTTATATTATATGTTAATTCCAGAGATTAATGCATGTGCCCACGGCTACATGTTTTTTTTCGCCTTAATCATCAAATATGTGATAAGTGCCTGAGCTGAATAGAACAGAGAGTCACACTGTCATTTCAGGGACATTATTCGTGACAATAGTTTGGAGAAATAAAGCTCCTTTTTTGCGGCATCTAATTCGGGGTTTTCATCCTACGACAGGCCTCAAGAAAAGCTGATACACACAGATACACTGCACATGCAGACAGAACGGGAAACTGACACACACACACGCACACACGCACACACACAATGACACTGCCAGCTCACTCAAGTATTTATACCCACTGTACCTTTCTTTGAAGAAGCGGCGAAAGCCGAAGGCGGTGAGTTTGAGCACTGATTCCAGCACAAAAGTAGAGGTGAAGAAATAGTTGCAGTACTTCAGGGCAAGATCCAGAGACTGGAAAGAGAGAGGAAATAAGGGGATGCGTGTGCGGGCAAGCGCGCGTGCGCGCGTGTGCGTGTGTTGAGTGGCGTATCAACAGCATCAGCAGAGAGAAACTGTTGTTTACAGAGTAAAATCAATCATGCCGCCGGCAAAAACACAGCATCCTCTGTAAAAGCACATTTTGTCCCCCAACAAAAATAACACATCATTTTTGAAGAAAACGATATTCGCCGAATTATATTCGGGCCAGCTTGCTGTAATTGCAGGGGCTGGAGATTATTTTTGTATCTGCCTGTTTACTCCTTTCAAAAAGGGAGCTGAGGCTTCGAACAGGTGGGAGTGCTGCCAAACGCTCGGGACAACAGCTGACAAATGCCGCCAGGGCCCGAGATGTTTATCAGATGCTCGGGCAGCTGAAGAAAGCGCCGTCCGCTCTAAAGGTCAAAGGAGCACCTCCTCCAGAGAATGGCCACTTTCTCCACCTGCACAAAAACCACTGTCAGGCTCAGCAACCTCGTCGCCGGGGAACGGACGGACAGGCGCAGCGTCGAGCCAACAGCACTCTGACAGCAGCCCGACGTCCAAATCAGTGGTCCAATCACAGCTCCTTTGTATGGACGGCAAACTCATCGCCACACACGCATGGAGGCGCATAGAGAGCCTGGATGCAGCTTGGTGGCGATGGAATGTCAGTGGGCTCTTTTTACATGATGCCTTTCTGGAGGAGGGGAGGCCTGAAATCAAAGCTGCAGCTCCGAACACTGACGGACACTAATACTAAACACCAGTTTTAATTCTGCCGGCTGAGAATGAGCTCGTCGGGATGTGTACATTGCCCGCATTTTATGGAAAGCGGCGAGGACATTAAGAGCCACGTGACATCGAGAAGACACATGTGTAAGTCTCCCCAGCCTCAGATTAGGGGACAGATGGAAACGGAAGCTATAGAAATATTGAACAGGCTCACAGCCTCCTATTCTAAACGCCACACACTCTACATGCACACTGGTCCTATGCCACGCAACCCAGGAGAAAAACTCACAACCCGCGGGAGACACACTCTCTCTCTCTCTCTCTCTCTCTCTCTCTCTCTCTGCACAGACAGGGAAACATTCCCTCTTACGTGAGGTTGATTGAAGTGCTCCAGGGACATGGTGATGACATTGATGCAGATGATGAAGGTGATGATGAGGTCCAGGTAGTGGTTTGTGCACAGTGTGTGGATCATCAGGCGCACGTTGCCATAGCTGGCATAGTAGGGCAGCTTGTGGGCCTCTAGAAATTCACAGAGGGAAAATATATTACTTTACGTTTTTAAACATACATCCAGGTGTCTGTATGCCGTTACGACAAGATCCTCGATTAAACACAATTGAACTCCAAACTGCTGTGGTTGCTAACAGAAAACGCACAACAGATCGTCTTTCATTTTGAATGGAGATATATTCCATTTAAGACCCGCGCTACACTGAGTGCTTAGGAGGTGCAAAATTGTTGATGAAACTGAAATTACTGTGAGCAGACAAATTGCTGAGCACATTATCATCTGCAGCTTCCCATTGCCGAACATCTTTGTACCACACACTTTTGTCATCATACTATTATCATCATTCTTGTTCCGAGCACTTTGTCTTCTGCATGGTTGCGCCCTCTTATTTCACAAATGAATCGCCCGCTTACTCCTTCTCTTCTTTTCCATGCGCCGCTGACGCTTCTCCTCGCGCCGTTTGGCCTCCTCCACCTCCTGGTGCTGGCGGCACTTGTGGAAGTTCTCCACCACCACGCCAACAAACATGTTAAGGACGAAGAAGCTGACGATGAGGAGGAAGGAGATGAAGTACAGGAGCATCCACGGGTTGTTGTTGGTCACCGGCTGGGGTTGAAGTGGCGCATTGGTCCATGATTCCATACGCAATTATGAGAAAGGAGGAGGAAAGAAAGAAAACACAGACAAAAAAGGAGAAAAACGGTTAGACTTTCATTGTAGATAGTGAAGCTTGAACCTCTTTGTTGTGTGAAAATATGTTGTTTAGTTGAAATGCAAATACCTGTTGGTCCACAGCCACAGCATCCAGGCCGTGATACATGATGTTAACCCAGCCGTCTTTGGAGGCGAGTACAAACAGGGACATCAGAGCCTGGACATCAATAAGAAAAGAGTAGAAGAAAAATGTGTTTTTCTTAAAAAAACCAAAAAAAATACTCTGTTTTACGTTCCTTTTAAGATATACTGTATAATTTATCATCCGAGAGGGACACTGACCTGACCCAGGTTGTCAAAGTTGTACTTGTGATGAACCCATTTGTAGTTGGCTTGCAGGCAATCAGACTTGTTGGTGATGTTTTTGACATCCGGGCCAAAGCAGTAGAAGAACTTGCCTTTAAAGAGCTGTCAGTGGAAGAACAGTGACAGCAAGATGCTGATTATGCAGTTATTTATAATAATAACAAATAAAAAAATCAAATAAAGAAAGAAAGATGATTCCATTTTACTTATCAACAATGTCAGCTTCAAAGCCTCTGTGCTTTGAGCAAAAAAAGAGGGAAGGAATAGGGAGATTTAATTTTTTTTTCAAAAATCCTAATGGGGTGGAAAACAGTGGACACTCAAATCGGTTATTTACAAGAATTATAGATGCAAATGATACGCTTCCCACCTGTACCCCGAGAATGCCAAAGATGATGAAGAAAGCGCAGCAGATGAGGACAATGTTGCCGATGGGTTTGAGAGACGTGATGAGGGTCTCCACCACCAGCTTCAGACCGGGAGCTCTGCTAATCACCCTGAAGAAGAGCCAGAGGAGTGTGCGGTGAACAAAAAATGAAGGACACGCGACAACAGTGCAAGAAATAGTAAAGAGGATATGATTAGTTCATTATATTTCCAATAACGGGTCTTCAATGTACAGTATGTCACTTTCCAGACGCGGCCGGTGTATTTGTTTAAGATGGCGCTGATCGCTTATTGCAAACTTTGTGGCACAATTAGATAAGAATTGATGAAATATGGCAAACTTTGGCGTGTGCTGTTGAGACTGCGAACAAGGGAGGGCAAAAGTGCGGGTAGTTTTATCCGTCACCTGAGGGGCCGCAATGTCCTGAGCAACCTGAGTACCCGGAGCACCCCCAGGATCTTGGCTCCACCGGCCATGGACACGACGATGTCAATCAAAGACACAAAAACCAGGAAGCCATCCAGTATGTTCCAGCTGCTCCGCAGATAAGCCTGGTCCCCCACATACAGACCCATGGAAACCACCTGAAGATGAGAGAGACGTGTCAAGGAACATGTGCCACACGTGCTCACCTACACACCACAACTAGAAGGCACGCGTTGCATATGTTGTCAAAATACTGCCCGGTCGTAAATGGAAAAATCCAAATGAGTGGTACACAAGAATCCATAATAACCGGATCAGCAGCAGATCGGTGGAGAACAAAAGGCCGCGTGCAACGTGTCTTGTTAGTGTCAAGACACAAACACATTCAATTCATGTTCTCACCTGGCTGCCGACACAGCAGTGTGCCTGACAAGCACACACACACGCACACGCACACATTGAGACGTACGAACACACCCCTTCACACAACACCTGCTTTGGCTTGCACAGAGCACCGAGAGCAGACGGCGACTTTATCCGACACAAAGTACAGTATGCACACGCCTACATTTACAGCGTATTTAAAACTAAGACCCCACACAGTAAAATGTTTTTGGTGTGCGTGTGTGTGTGTGAATAAACAGGTTACCTGTGTGTTTGATATTTAGCGGTACAGTAATAATGTTGCACTGCACACAGCTGGATTTCAGTGTTTGGCAATGCAGCGGCAGAATGGCGACTGCAAAAAAAGATGCCAGTGACATTTGAGGCTATTTGCCCAGTGTCCAGTGAAGCTTCAGGGGGATTGTGGGGGTTAGTGTGCGAACACAATCACGGCGGTTGAAAGATCAGAGCTTGGCAAACAATCTCGGGTCTGAGTGCCAGAAAGTAAACTCCACGTACACTTGTGAGGATGTTTCGAGAATCCAGATTGGTCTCCTGGGTGTGGAGAAATGTTTATTAACATATAAAATAATATTAATCGCACAACTACAATCGTTAGAGCAACTTTCACGTTGCCTCATGAAATGACCCCAAAAGTTGTGCGTCATGCTGACCGCTTCTTCGGCCCTGCTGTGATGTGCTTTTTATCGAGCTACATCTTGTCGACAACACAACAAACCACAGCGGAGTCCTACAGAGAGATTAATGCTACACAGTCAAACACAGCAACGCACACAGCGGAGCTACACAAGGCTCGACCAGGGGGCTGACAAGTCGGCGGCTCGTTGAAGGGCAGTGATTGGTTAATAATTGATCGTGGTGGTGCATAATTGATGTCCCACTTGTGCCAGAGCCTTTTTGCCGAAAAAACACAAAGACAGCGGCAGAGGCAGGGGAAATAAAAATGAAAGTAAAGGGAGGATGCAGGAGCAAGAGAGACCAACAGGAACTGACAAGGAACTGATGAGATCAGAGGGACCCTAAGGAGGTGAAAACATTATTTATTTATTTTTTTAAAAAGCAGTCAACACCGGTGTGGGGGAGAACTGGTGACAGGCTGCATCCATGGGAGAAGACTAGCCCCTAATTACTGACATGGCTAAATCGCTAAAGAAACACAGAAAATGCCATGTGATGGGAATCAAAGACTTGGGCTGCGGACGCAGTGAGAGGAGAGGCAGGAAACGGACGCACCGGTGTCGTAAAGCCTCTACATTACACCCGGGACTCACCGGCAGGAGAGCAACAGATTGTAAAATGTTACCTTGAGCGTCATCTCGCCAACAAAAATGGCAGTAAAGATGTAGTTGGAGATGGTGAGGAAGACTCTTTCCTGGACGGAGGAAACAGAAGGGGACAGAGGGGAGGGTGCAGTCAGAAGGTGGAGAGGGGGCAGTTAGGGGTAATAAAACCTTACTTACCGCACCCTTTAAAATGGTCAAATTGAAATGTGTCCGATTAGAATTCAAAAAAGCTTCCGCCCACAAATACACACGCATACAGAGAGATAAGACGTCAAATGGATTTACCAAGCTGCCTTGTAATATCTTGGGTCTCTCCAGAGCTACCGTGATGCAGTTGGAGAAGATGAAGGCCAGCACCACGTAGTCAAACAGCTTATGGGCTATGATGGACTGGCAGATCTGTCTGAACCTGCAACGGGAGGAGAGGAGGAGAGGAGGAGAGAAAGATGGAAGGATAAGAAGGTAGACAGCGAAAAATGACGACCGTTATTACACCAAAAGTGAGAAAAAAAAAGGGGGGGACACTATGTCCACATTAGGCCACACACTCTGTCCAAACACAATTTAAAACCCTCCTCCATCAAATCAGAACGGGAGCCAAAATTCCTGGCGGTGAAGGGGAGCTCCCCCCGTATCTTGGTGAATAAATAGCCTCGTTCACCCCCCCCCCCCCCCCCCCCTCCCTTNNNCTTCCCCCCCCCCCCCCGCCCTGTTTACATTGCTCCTAATTTAAAACAAATTAAATTAACAACGCTCTCAGAGGCAACAGACTCCAGAGTACTGTGCTCTGCTGGGAGACGAGAATAAGAGAGATGAGAGGGGAAACAAGCACGGAGAGAGAGAGAGGGAGAGGGAGGGAGAGAGAGGGGGAGAGAGGGGGGGGGGGAGAGAGAGAGAGAGGGGGGGGGTGGGAGAGAGAGAGAGAGAGAGAGAGAGAGAGAGAGGGAGAGAGAGAGAGAGAGAGAGAGAGAGAGAGAGAGAGAGAGAAAAAAATTAATATGTATTAAAACTTAGCATGTGACACTCTGTACTGCCAAAAAGCAATTAAGTATTGCCACTGCTGGGTCTGTTGGAACCGATTGAAAAGAGACAGAGTTAATCAACTAAGAGAGGTTTAACACTTTTGGAACAAAATGCTGTTTATTTTTAAAAAATCCACGCCGTTCCTATTCAGACCGGATCCGTACATGTTAATACCAGATTCAGTGAAGTGCGTATGGTAATAGGTTTTCCCTCCCGAGGCCCGTTTCCTTTCTCTCCCGGGGTACGGTGTGGAAAATATCCCTTTGTTATTTACGAGGCTTGGGCGATCAATACTCTAATGTAGTCCTGCTGTGCGGCAGCTTGGCAACCCCGTTCCGACCCTATCGACGAGATGGGGAGCGGACTCTTCCCACCCGTGCTTGATAGTGGTTTTGCTGAGATGCTCTATCCCCGGCGGCCGGCCGTTAATGAGTGTGCGTGCAAGAGGCTGCGTGCGACCCGAGCTACAAAGGGGCGGCGGATTTTCAAGCGACACAACCTTTGGTGCACTAAATGCCCTGGGAGCGACAGATTCCCACCAAAAAAAGCGGGACTCACTTGTTCTGTGGGGAGAACAGGAAGACGGACCAATCCTCTCTGGTCTCGCACCAGTCTGGTCTATACGCCTCCAACATCTTCTGGATGCGGAAGCACAGGCTCTGCGGCAGAGACATATACAGTACATTGGCACGCATCGTGGCCGCATACCAATTAAAACATACAACAAACACAAACAGACAAAAACGGGTAGCGCGCACCAACTTCCTGTCTGGAAAAGCGAAAAACACTTCTATAGCAACAGCTCGGAGCATCTTCCAGCAGAGCCATCTGTATACCCCCCCCCCCCCCCCCCCGGGGTTGTCTTTTTCCCCCCCCCCCCCCCACCCCTCCCCACGTTGTCTAAATAGTCCTTTCTAATTAACCTTGTTTCTCTTGTACACAGACTTGTTTACAATGAAAACAATGGGACTCCCACGAGTGCGGGCTTTATACGGAGTGCTTGAAAAAGAGAACACGAGATTGTTGCACGAGTAAAAGCGTGTACTTCAACACCAGGGCGAATGGATCTGTATTTCCTTGATTGAGAATCAGAAGGGCGGTTTGTGCGCTCATTTTTTGTTGAGGGAACATCATGCCACAGCGATGCTCTTGCTGGGCTACTAGATTGGGCATCAGAGGCAGACAGTTGCAATGTATAACCTTACTTCACCGACTGAATAGGCTGGCGCCCATGCCCTCAATGCCCTCCCAACACCTAGAGGCAACTTACATATTCGATGTCGTCATCCAGGTCCTCGCGGTCCTTGCTGCGTGCGTTCACCTGGGGGAAGACGTCGGCCATCATTTGGCTGTGGGGGTTGGCCCCTCCGGCCTGCTCACTCCTGGGCGGAGGCTGGAGGAGCTGAGATAGCGGCGCCTTCCCATTGCAGTCCTGGTGGATCCCTCCAGCCCCGCCGACACCGTCGGGGCCCGGGCCACCACCCCCGCCAATCATCATCCCGCCAGAGAAACTCTTCTTCCTGTGGTGAGCGTGGAGGGCCAGGGGGGGGTGCGGCGCCAGCTGCTGCGGGGGTCCCGGGACCTGGAGCAAGTGGGGCAGCTCCAGGGACAGAGCTCTGCGGTCCCTCCTCGGCACAAAGTGACCCGGCAGCACGGGATGGGGAAGGTGAAGGGAGTGGGAGTCCGCGGCGGGGGGGGAGAGGAGCGACTCCTCCTCGTCCGGGTGGGCGTTGTGAGGGTGGCGGCGCGGCGACGAGGAGGCGCGGGGGCCTCGGATACGAAGGCTCCCACCGACCAAACCTCCGAGGCCTCCCAGGCCGTAGCCGTAGAAGGGCCTCGCGGACGTGGGGGTAAAGGCTGGACTGGCATAGGGAGAGGAGGAGGAGAAGGGGCGGCCGCAGCCCAGGCTGTTCCAGCTGGAGCGGCGGGCCCACAGAGTCTGAGGGTGAGGGGGCAGGGAGCGACCCCAGTTGTGGTAAGCCCGTCCCGGATACTGAGGGATAGAGAGAGAGAGACTTTGTTTCATCTCTTTTAATTATCAGCGATATTCTTCAGAAACCACAATATATAGAACTGATTTGACGACCAAACACATCTGACAAAAATTGGACTTGGAAGCATAGAGCAATGCCACTGATTACAGGAAAACTTGGAAGCACCTCTGTGAGAGCAGCACATGCTAGTATATACGTAAGTAGAGCAGGATTTAATGAGGAAATCCAAGAGCTGAAGTCGAGAAAATCTATTGTCCTTCTGATAAATAAAGCCGCGCACAACCTGATAATATACCTCCGATTAAATGCGCACAGACATGAGCCAACATATTTGGGATGTTTCTGTCACAACAGCAGAATGACCACTCAGTCTGCCACCCACAAACAAACAGCCCGTGGGGCTATGTGCTCTCCAGCCTCCCTCAGTCCTGTCAACTTACCACGGCCCTCTGCTCCAGGTTGGCCCGGCCAAGCGAAATAACACTATTCTTCCTGGAGCCCAGGGCGAAGGTCAACCGCTCCCCTGGAAACAAACCGGCAGGTAGGGAACACAAGTCCAGGTGCCCGTTTGGGGTCAGAGTGCAGATCTTTGGGTCTGAAAGGAAAAAAAGGGGGTTTGGGAGGAAGAATAACGAGAGGGAGAGGAAAGAACAATGGTTAGATGGATGAGTGGTTAAAAACAAGAACAATATAAAGGGCATCAAACAATAGGTTCCCTCCCTTTGTTAGCCTCTTCTTCGATTTACACTGAATCACTCCAGGAGGAGCCAGAGGAGAATATCTGCCGGGGGTTTGTCCTTTCTCAAACATATCTTTTGGCGCAATAGGTCTTGAGCAATTTTAGCATTCCTTTTGTGTTTCCCGGAAGTAAACTGACATTTCAAAGCTCCGTCGGGGCCCAGGAGAACTGTGATCAGACACGATCAGAGGCCTCCCCAGTGTGCCGATACCCTCTGTACCGCAGGACCCTTTGGCTGTCTTTTAGTGAGTTCACTTCTGTTATGCCTACGGGGAGAATCCAGGAGAGCGGTGGCACGGCGAAGTGGCATAAGACGTGCATTATTTTAAAGTTTGCTCAGCGTACACTTCAGACTGATGCAATGCTTCTTTTGGCCTCAGGCAAATGAACTTCCTGCAAGGCTAAAAGGTTTGAAGATTGGTTACAGGGTTGGCCTTTTATCCGAATAAGATTCTTTTTGCCTTGACTGAAGAAATAGTGCGATGCGATTGAAAAGCCCAGACCTTTAAGGCCCTGTACCTAAGCAGGACAGAACCATACACACAACAAAGCCTGTAAAAATGGCTGCTTTGAAACTCATCTATGCAGCTGTGAATTATTGACGTCGTAAAAAAAACATAAATATGCATTAATAAACAGTTACCATGCACAAAACCCCATCGGAGGGTGATGTGGTCATAAAATTTCAGAGGTGAGGAGAAAATCAATCTTGAATAATAAAAAAAAGGAAAGTAGAGTTTGCGGCGGTTTGCGGCTGCCAATTAGTCATGTTGCAGGAAATATGGTCGCAATCTTCCCTTCTGTTCCTGACTTGTGGAGTGTGGAGAGAACATAATGATGTCAAGTGCTCTCCATCCCTGTGATCAATCAATTGATCGATGTTTCCTCCGAGACATTTGCTTGCGTCTAAAAATGTCTGCTGACATCACAGTGACCCTAATCCTTGATGAACGTCATGGAATATCTTACAGGCACTTGATTTATTGCATATGTGCAATCGCCGTAACCTTGACCCTTGAACTTTGACCACAGGTCAACAGGTCATGCTTGGCTCCAACAGGATCATTTATACCGCATTTGAAGAAATTCCTGTTGTATTCAAGAGTCGGGCGGGTAGATGGGGACAACCCAAACACGTAAAGTCCCCGGCCAAATAAATGTTGTAAAGCTTAGAGCCTTTCAGTACCTGAGAGGTGTAGGGAGTCTTTCGGCTTATCGTTCTCCTCAAAATTAAGGGAAGACCTGTCGTCATCTGAATAAGAGCGGTTTGCATCGCCCTGTATCAAAGGCAGCGAGAGAAAAAGAAAGGAAGGAGAGAGAGAGAGAGAGGGACAGAAGAGAGGGAGAGGGAGTATCACGACATGTCAACGATGACAAGACAATCTCTTGTTCTCCCCTGACAATCTCTGGCAATGTTTTTTTTATTTTATTTATTATACCTCCGCATTTTGATCCAGTGTCCGAAACCAACATTTCAACTAAAACTTACTTCAGCTTGAAAACCCTCCACCAAGATGGCGACCAGTAAGTTGAAGAGCACGTAGTTCCCAAAGGTCATGAGAGCCACGAAATAGAGAGCGGCACAGGGCGAGGTGGAGGCCATTCCGTTGTAGAGCACCATGTTCCAGTCCTCCTGAGTCAGGATCTGCAGCAAATACACAACCAGCGCTCACAAAGCACATCTGTGGAAGTCCGGCAATAAACGGGTGCGTGCGGGTTTTACACAGTTCTACCTGAAAGACAGTGACAATGGCCCAGAGGAGGGAGTCGAAGTTCTTCCTGTCAGGCACCGTGTCCCCTGCGTCTGTCTTCAGACTGAACTTGCAGCCGAATATATGCATCCCCAGGATACTGCGACACAAAATGAAGGGTTTTCCTAATGGCTCAGCAGCAGCCACGTCTTGCAGAATACAAACATAAATCATTTATGACAAACACCCACATGCTGGACATTATACCGGCCATTTTGTCACCACAGACAGCCCCTAATGCCACCTATTGTTTGAAAACCAATCATAAAAGAAAAATACCCCAAAGCTGTTTCGATATTTCACTTCCGTATCGTTTCCTTTCCCCTTTTCGCCACTCAGTTTGCAGTTGTCGGGGGACGGCGAAAAAATCCAGCCGAAGCCATTCACATTCTCATTCGTCTCCCGCTGTCATTGGTCACTGATTACTTTAGAACAATTATGCAGAGCTCTTAAAAGATGAAAGTCTTAGCTGAGAGGCAGTGCCCATTAAAGCCGCTCAAAAAGCTACAGTGGCTACAAGCCAAACATCACTGGCTCAGGGCGACGTGAGCCGGCTGAAAGCTTGGTACACTTAATTTTGATTGCTGTGCTGTATAGATAAAGAGGCAGGTAGGGAGGTACACGCATCAGGGTCAAAAATGCATTCATTAAGATACAAGCAACACTGTGGTAATTAGATTTCGACATCCGACCTAACACATACAGTAAGTCACATGGTTCAACTTGCAAAAGTTATGATAAATGAATCAAATGATATCACACACGGAAAGATTTAAGGACACTCCTACAATTGGTATAATTTCTCTATTTTCTCTCCATTCAGTTCATTACAAAGCAAATGATGTCGACCCCCCCCCCTGCCCCCCCCCCCTCTCCCCCCTCCACCACCACCACATTATGCACCCCTGTTACCTGAAGATGAAGATGAAAAGCATGAGCAGCATACAGAAGGTGGCCACATTGTCCATTGTCTTCATCAGCACCACCAGCTGCCGCCTCAGCGCGGGCATGAACCTCACCAGCTTAATGACCCTCAGCAGCCTGAAGGTCCTCAGCACTGACAGGCCGCCGTCTGCCTGACCGATGATCTCGCACACACTGGGGCGCACGTGGAGAGAAGATAAGGAAAATGGGGGAGAATAATCAGGGAACGTGGGGAGAGTTACGACAAAAATAAATAAATACATCCTCAATCATTGAAAATCAGGGTAAAAGAGAGAAAAAGCAGACAAGGAAAGATCAGCTGAGAGGCCAACATAATCTAACTAAGACAACTACACGTTTTTATGGAACAGAAATTGACCGTGCATAATCGGTAAAAAAAAAGAAAAAAGAAGAAGCTATCCCTGCATTGCACATATTTGATCCCCAAGTAGCTTGACAGTTCCTATACTAAACTTGTGTTAGACAAAAGAAGCAGTGTAAGGCAACACTTCAGAGGGAATGGATCAAATGACGTTGGATTGGAACCGCTTCTCGAATTTCAGGCGGGACATGAAGAAATGTCTTCTAGCTCGTTTGGGTGACATATATTTGAGAATTAATTTCAAGTCAGATCATAAAGGCTTTGTAGCAGTGGCAAATCTTAAATAACTGTACAAAGATTAACGAATTAGTTTATCGGTTGAAAATGAATGAGCCGCTATTCGCATAAGCAATAAATCATTTATTTTCAAGGAGAAATGTTGGAGTAAACAAAACCTTTGTGTTTCGGATTGTTAATTAGAAATTAGACATACATACATACATATCACATTGATATTGTTTTCACACAGATACATTGTCACTGTTCTACAATTAACATAGATTTATAGCATATTTTTACTATTTTAGTGAATTAATATTGTTCTAACTTAACACTTATTAGCCATGTATGTATAATACAGACCTGATGATAACAATGATGCCGTCAAATATGTTGTAGGGGTTCCTCAGGTACTCAAAGAAGCCAAACGCCGTCAACTTGAGGATCATCTCCAGTGTGAACATGCTGGTGAAGACGATGTTGCAGATCTCCAGGACGTTGGTCAGCTCATCGGGCTGGGCGGAGGGAGACACGGAGAGACATTAATACAAAAGCCAGTTAAAAGTCATATGGAAGTGGGTATAGAGGGAGTGGCAGGAAGAATGGAAGGCGCATGTCGAGAGGTACGAGGTGCAGATGGATAAATAGTAAACCTGCGCTTTGTAATCACTGCAACGAGGGATGCGAGAGCCGCCGGCGCAAAAAAAAAAAAAACGACTGCGTGACATTCCTCACGCAGTCGCACTGAGTGCTGGAGAATGCCGTCACTCAAACTGACAGTCACTTAGGGAGAGACATCTCCCCCAACCTAACAAACAGAGTCAACGTGCACATCCTATTTCAAACATGAAACAGTGGGAGCTGTTTAAGATGCTGCTGTGGAAATTGTAAAAAAAAATAATAATAAATAAAATAAAAAATAAAAAATAAACAACTCTCATCCGCAGACGTGACGAGCAAAAAGAGATGAATGGAGAGTGAAGTGTAGCACATAGATGAATAGGAGCATGACGTACAGATCCCAAACACACACAAAATACAAATACACACTATTCTAGGTTAATTTCCATTTGCATGTATGCGTGCACAAGCGTGTGGGGGCGTGTGCACGTGCGCGCGCGCCTGCGTGTGTGTGTGACCGGGTGCGTTGTGCGCGATATGGATCAAACGCTTTCACTCATCCCCCCTGTGAATTTCAGTTTGAAAGCCAGTGTACAAATAACCAGTTCGAACTGCCAGAGTTAGCAAACG
Source organism: Colistium nudipinnis (assembly GCA_016785305.1). Classification (NCBI taxonomy): domain Eukaryota; kingdom Metazoa; phylum Chordata; class Actinopteri; order Pleuronectiformes; family Rhombosoleidae; genus Colistium; species Colistium nudipinnis. Next base: position 183,326 of record JAFBJU010000225.1, on the reverse strand, counting down.
AGGAAAACGAGGAAAAAAAAAAAAAAAAACACAATCTCAGTCCTCCCCTCCTCTAAGCCGCTTTTTCTCACAATCTGTCTCCATCCCCCCCCTAGTTCCACCCATTTTCTTTTCTCTTTCGGAGTTTCATTATCAGGGAGAGCCATCTATCCACAATCAATATTCTCCTGTCGATCAGAGCGGGGAGAAAAGCGAGAGGAAGCACCCGTGTGAAGGAGAAGGGGACGAAAAAAGGAAGAAGCAGGGATACTATTTGTTGGTAGATAGTGACATGATGGAGAGGAGAGGAGGGGAGATAATTACCCGATAACAGGTGAGAAATTGCAAGAATGAAGGAGAAGGATGGAGGGGGGGGCCAAGCTCGGTTTTATCAACAATACTTCAGTGTGAAAAAACATGTCCTCAGGCTCATTTGAGCTCAGCCGATGGAGGCGGGACCTATCAGTGGGCTACATATTGGTTTGGTAAATGACAAGACATCACCTCTTAAACTAGAGTTACTTCCCCTGGGTTGTGTTCTCACACAAACCAGTGAAGCCACAGGAAATATGGTCACAATTTGTTGTCTTGAATTAAAACGCTGAATATAATAACGTAGTAATGGCAAAAACAATTAAAAAAATGAATTACTGTGGCGTTACAGTGACAGATTCCCTCCACGCATTCCTGTCACAATATAATAATAATAATAATGATAATGATAATAATAATAATAATAATAATAATAATAATAATAATAATAATAATAATAATAATAATAATAATAATAATAATAATAATGACCTAAACATCTAAATATCATTAAAAAAAATGTATAAGTCACTTATCTACATTGAAGTTGGAAATCCAGAATACAGGGGTACATGTACACGGATGCAACCAAGTATTATTCCCTTAACAGATAGCTCTAACCTTGACCTGTGTCCAGAACTCACTTGACGAGAGAACAAACACAGGATATGGGATTTATTGCTATTGACAGAACCATCACATCCCCTGACATCACAGTTTACCTCGGACAAAATACCATCTTTCCCCCTCGCTCTCTCCCTCTCTTCTCGGTGCTTCTTGCCCCATTACCTTTTATTTCTGGCCATGTCTCACCTCACCTACTTGGGCCTGTTTTCTCCCATGATACTCTCGAAATGTGCCTTTGCCATCAATCTCCTGAACAGTTTTTCATATTTTTCCTGCCACACACATCTCTCCTCTGGCATCCTCCCTCAAAATGTGAAATATAAATGAATGCGCTAGCCCCCAGCCTGAATTCCAATGTGTCAATCTCTTTCCCGCACAAGGACTGCCAGACATGCACAACACGCACACGAGTGGATGCAAATGATGTTTGATCATTAAAGGTCAGAATGAATAATCGCAAGGCCATACCTGTACAAAACAATATGCATGTGTTTATGATGTTGGCAGGTTGCAGTGGAAGGAAGCCAGCTCGGTTTTCAGAGAGTGCTTGATAGTTTCGGTTTTACAATAAAAGGGCTGGCATTTTTCCCCTCCGTAGAGCAAAAGCACACGCTTGTATCACAGTCTCTGCGCCAGCCTGGGGAAACTGTGGAGGGAGAGCGACTCGAAAGACAGATAGACAGACAAAGCCTCTATGTGTGTGTGTGTGTGTGTGTGTGTGTGTGCACATGTTCCTGAACACACCCCTACTTTGAGACGCACACACTCCCTCACGCACAGAATCACACGGGGAATTGAACCGAAAACTGCTGCGTAACCGGCATCTGCCTCGCTCTCCCCCCTCTCTCCCTCGCCGCCTTCTCTTCCTTCCCCCTCACGACCCTCATTTATTTTTAGAGTCTTCCAAGATGAGAGAAGGCAACTACTCTGAACACCGTCAAAGAGTGAGTGGGTGGGTAAGACAGACTGAGAGAGAGAGAGAGAGAGAGAGAGAGAGATGGAGAGAGAGATGAGTGGTTGAGGCACTTGGGGTAATGCAGGAAAAGGCGGAAGGAAGGGTGGAAGACAGCGAGCAACAAAGTCAGGGAACGTGGAAAGGGGTGGATGTACCTGGGGATTTATGGGGAGAAAAAAAAGGGGGGGAGAGTGGAGGAGGCCAAATTATCAAGGGAGAAGATAGGCGAGACAGAGCGTAAAAAAAGAAATAAAAAAGGTGAGGTGAGAAATGAAGCTGTTTTATGTAACAGCCTGTGAGTGCGTCCGTCTGCACATGTTCCTGCCTAAAATGGCATTCCTTTATGGGCCTGAACACAAATATGTGGACACCGGTACGACGCGTGCGCGCACTCTTGGCAGGCTCCTTCCACACCTGCCACGCCTGCCTCCGAGGAGCCGAGCCGATGTCGAAAGCCCGTTCGGCTTTGTCTGCCGCTAGGCTAAATGTTTGCGCCTCTGTCAGGAGGCCGCGCGGCGTCCGCGCTCCACTCCCACACCTAATCCCTCCGAATGTCACGACAGCTCAGCGTCAGCCAGTGCGATGTGGATTTGGTGATTGGTGTGAGTGAGAGGGGAAAGAGGCTATTGGCGCTACAGCGTTTTCAGACATATTCCTATCTCTATGGTGGTGGCAATCTCATTTCTAACATATTAATATATTCGGACCTCGATCAATTAGTATTACTTTATACCATGTCCCCAATAAAGGCCTTGAACTGAAAGAGATTCAAAACTGAGTATTTATATTTCCTTTTTGCCCGCCCCCTCTGCTACAGGCAGCGTTCCATTTGGCATGTTTTCTACCCTAAAGTACAATCAAATATAGTTTAGAAAACGATCAGCGGTTAGAGTACTAATGTGTGTGTGGCAGAGCTGAGATATATATATATATACAGGTATATATATATATATACAGTATATATATAAATAACACCTTACCTGGTTATGGTGCTCGATGCCCATGCTGATGGTGTTGATGAGAATAGCGATCATGATGCCCCGGCTGAAGTACTTGCTCTCCACGATGCCCCAGAGTTTCCTCCGCATGCCGTTCCACAGGTCCCTACAGTGGCCGAAGCACGTCCTCTTCTTCTTCTTCCCCTTCCCCTCCCCGTCTCCCCGCTCCTCCACGTGGTTCTCCTCCTTGTCCGCCTCTTTCACGGCGCCCTCCTCGTCCTCCTCGTGCTCGGCGGAGTCTCCGGCGGCTCTCGGCCCCTCCTTCATGGACGCCGCACATATGGGGCAGTCCTCGGGACTTTGGGGCACGGTCAGACTGATGGAGTTGGCCACCAGCTGGGTGGTCCCGGGGTCCGGCTTGCTCTGGTGTGGACAATGGGACGCTAGAGGGACGAGGCAGAGGGCAAAGCGATTTGGACTATGGAGGCACTTTCAATTTCAGACTTGAGCATCTCTTTTACACTGCACAGTATTTAAAGCGACACGTGTTGACCTTGATTGGAGAATTTCACCGAAAAAAAACACACTTCAAGTCAGACTGCAAAGCGGGGAACATAAAGAAACAGAATGAAGAGGTCATCATGTTTTTAGGAGCAATGAAACCCTATTCAGCTCACACGTAGTCTGACCACAGAGTCGTGGTCAAATGTCACATAAATAAGACGGGCCCCTCTCACTCACATTTCGGGTGCCTCCCATGGTGCCGCTCTCCGTTCATGTTCCCTCCGGAGCGCCTGTTGGCCCGGCCTCCGCCAGCCGGCGGGGGCTGGCCCCTCAGCGTGTAGTAGAGGGCGGCCGATCTCCTCTTCGCCTTCCGGAGGACGTGGCACACCAACTGGAAGATCTCCTCGTAGCAGTCCCCCGGCTCGGCCATGCTGGCCAGGGTGGAGGAGGACAGGCACTGCGCCCTCTGCTCCTGCATCAGCTGGTGCTCCCGCTGCTTGGTCTCGGAGAACTGGGTGGCGATGACCACCAGGCACAGGTTGATCATGAAGAAGGAGCCGATCTGGAGGGACGTGGTATATGCGGTTAGACTGTGCAGAGATATGAAACAAACCTCCCTGTAAGTGTTATTTCATTAACTGCCGAACTTACGGAAACCGGGGGTTAAAAATGCAAAAGGAGAAATGCAGCAATAAGTAGCTGTGCAATATCTCATATCTCTCAATATTTCTATAAAAATGATGGGCCCGGGGCTGCTCATGACATGGGATGTCGGATGGTAAACACAGGCTGGTTTGTCATCATTCTCACACACTGGCAGATTCTAATAACATGTGCCAATGCCCCTCCAGAAATGTTAACACACGTGCCACAAAGTGCCACAAAGGTCAAAGAGTTGGCTTGCCACCGAGCCAAGTCTGCTCCGAGCACGTCAGCATCCTCAGCTACCCCTCTTCTCATTTTTACTATCCCATTTCAACTCGAATTTACCTTTTTCCTACGCCGATGCGCCCATCACATACTTTGCTTTAACTCACCGTAGAAAAATGAAAGCTCTTTTGATAGATGGCTTTTTTCTTATGATTTTTTGTTTCTTATTTTCTTATCACAAGCCCAACAGAGGCCGAGGGAGAGGGGCAGAGAAGGTGTGCAGTGAATAGTATGTGTCGGCTGACCCTTTTAGAGGGAATCACTACAGGACGGCTGAAATGGCTTCTATTGGACTCCTCCGAAACTGGTTACGGAACAATGATTAGATCAATAACGGCTAATGCTGAACTACAATTTAAAAAAAAGCAGACTGCTGGACAGAAAGAGCTGCAGATTGTCAGTTCCGCTCCTTCCGAGTCTGGACATGTCTTTTTTCTTTGGACAAAGTCGTGTTGGGAACGCACGCAGACACTCATGCAGTATGCCCTCCACAGTGCCAAACCTTTTTGTGCACCAACATTTAACAAAACAATGAGCAGCCATAAAAACTCCCATTTTTGCATGACCTTCCACCCGGAGACTTTTTATCCTCAGCGATCAAATGGGAAGGACAAGGAGAAGAATAGAGAGCAGAAGCGGAGAGGTAGAGACCCCAGAGAAATGTCCACACGGTCAGGAAGCGAGAGGAAACTCTGTGTGTGTGTGTGGGGGGGGGGGGGGGGGGGGGGGGGGGGGGGGGGGAATGGAGCATATTTATTGGGTGCGTGCGTGTGTGTGTGTGTGTGTGTGTGGGTTGCCCATCTGCGGCCTGTGGGTCAAAGCGGGTCTGCAGGTTTGTGGGGCTTTGATTTTCCTCCAGGCTTGCACCTGTGACTGTGTGTGTCTGCTCTGTGCTTCTGATCAGTGGACAGCTTTGCGCATAATCAGGAAGGGCAGCCCAATTTCACGCATTCAGATGATCTCTGCATTATGCATGCACACACAGAAACACACACGCACACACACACAATCGAGCACGTATTGACAAACGCACGTGTGATCTCGCACGCTCAGACACGCAAATGAAGATGGCAGGCTTAGCTTACAACTGATTGCATGTGTCAATGTGCCTCCGTGCAGCCGCTGTCACACATACATTTGTGTATAAATATTATCTCTCTCTCCTTCTCTTTCACACATGCACACACACACACACCACCTTTTTTTTTTTGGAAGGTGTTAAAACAATTTTTATAGGTGAGAAAACAAGGGGGGCGGGGGGGGGAAATATAAGAAAGAAAGCAAAACATCATCAGTCATTTCACATCCCCCGGAAAGAAATACAATGAGAAAAATCCATGCTTGAAATGGCGTGGGGGAAAATGTTATCTGTGTTTTAGTTGAATGGGGATTCATGGCTGGTGTGCTGTTGGTCCCAGTAAGGGGCGTCACAGACGCTTTAAAGAAGAATCAAACACTGAATGATTTAATTAATGATATACATAGCAAAACTACATTTAAATAATCCCATCACAAATCTTTCATTCAATAAATTGTTTTTTAAAGACACGAAGACGACAGCGGGACTCAGGCTGAGAGAGAAAATTGGAGAGAGCATCCAGTGTTTCCCGTTCGTCTCGCCAGTTTCATAAGGAACCAAAAAAAAAAAAAATGTAAACTTATAACGACATCGTGAAATCAAAAGACTCTAACTTAGTGTTTGGCTCTGTTTTCTCTTAGAGCGCGCTGCCAGACCTCATGAGCTGCATTCTACATGGCAAGAGACTGTGATCAGTGGAGCGACACAAACCAGGAAAAATGGCTTAGGCTGCGATATGACACCGTGTCAAATAGCGCATTTTCCAAAACGGTGCTGACGCTGCCAGCGCCGACCTCGGGTCAAATCCGCCGAAAGGGGAATGAACTTTACATCCGCAGGCGCAGTTCCAATTATCACCTCAGGCAAATAGGGCCAGTTTGTTTTTCTTTCTTTTTTCTTTTTCAGCCAATCACAACGGAATATGTTCAACGTACGTATTTGAAATCACATGCAAAGGGCTGAACCAGGATTTGCGCCGTGTACGTACATTACTTTTCCCTTTTGGCCGTATTGGAAATGATCTGCTCTTTTCCAGCTGTTCCGTACTCATCTTCTCTCCCTTTCTTCTTTCTGATTTTAATATCCCTTCCAGCTTCCCTCCCTCTCTCCTGCAGACATTGATTGTGCACGACCCTTTATGCTCCTATGGATTTTCATAAGTCTACTAACACCCAGGAATCCGCCACCCAGGATATACCCTCCTTCAATGTATCGATAGCAGGAGACCATTGCTGTCCACATATATTGGAAATGTTACTTAGGATTTTATCTCTGGGGTATAGTTACCCTCATATCTTTATTAATTCAGGGTTTAATCATCAGAACAAAATTGCGCGCTGGATGTGTTAACCAGTAGCCCTGAGCACTTATAATCCAATAAATGTGCATGTGAATGTTACTTACAATGATGAGTAAGATGAAGTAGATGAAGTTGTAGAAGGAGTGGGCGTCCATAACGTAATACATGATCTCTACCCAGCCCTCCAGAGTGATCACCTAAGAACAAAGATAGGACAAAGTTTGAAGATTGACGAGTTCGAAAATAATCAAGGAATCTTGTGCCAGGGCTTGCTCAGCAAAATATGATCGACAAAACGTGACCAAATATTAACCGAGCAACGCAGCATAGTTTACTCCAAGTGTTTCAATGCAAACATTTAGTCTTTGAATAAATACTGCTTTAGGCCTCTTTTAAAGCATTAACTTAATGCTGTAAAACCACTCAGAGATGAGCTTTTTAACACACGTCTTTAGATTTAAAAACACATGTAGAAATTGAATGGATTAGATTGGTCATGTTTAAGAATCCGGAACCCATGGAGAAACCTATTTAACGATCGTACCTGAAATATGACAATCCAGGCGTAGACAATGTTGTCGAAGTTGATGGCCCCTTTGTGGGGGTTACTGTTCCCCGTGTGGCAGCGGGTGTAGTACTGGTTCCAGTTGATGCAAAGCCCTATCGCTTCACCGGCACCGCTGCCGTTGGCCAGTGGCTCCAGACTCAGGCCCAGAGCCTGCCTGTGCAGCGCGTCCTCCTTGTCCAGGCAGCACGTGCGGCCTCCTTCGCGCCGCGCCGGCACATCGGCACACGACATGATGCCGTTATCCGACGGCAGGGAGCAGATGAAGGGCCGCTCGTCGTCCTCCTCTGGCTGATAGTACGGCGTGGGCAGAGCCATACCTGACGACCTGGGGTTGGCACAAGATAGGAAAAGTGAATTGGTCCTGGAATATACTCCAGACCCACCATGGGAGTAGGGTAATACATTTCCATCATGTTTCCCGACTTCCTTTGGTGGGTTCCCCGTGCGGATTTTAGTGAGAGAGGCAGAGTCAGGAGGGGCGCGAGAGGGGAGAATGTGAAACGGGAGGCACAGAAAGCAGTTAGTAGAGTCAATCTCCGGAAGTAGTGAACCCAGCCTTTGGGGTTAAATGCATCGGTGGAGGCGAGAGGGGTGAATAAGGAAATGCAAATTGACCGGCAGCATGGGCTGTCTCTCTCTTCCCCTTCTCAGTGTCACAAATGCACATGTGCATCCTAACAGTAGACAAAATCTATGCAAAGGTACACCTAAATAAAAGTGTTTTTTTTTTTTACTATATGTGGGAGTGTGTGAGAGAGAGAGGCACAAGATAGGAAAAGTGAATTGGTCCTGGAATATACTCCAGACCCACCATGGGAGTAGGGTAATACATTTCCATCATGTTTCCCGACTTCCTTTGGTGGGTTCCCCGTGCGGATTTTAGTGAGAGAGGCAGAGTCAGGAGGGGCGCGAGAGGGGAGAATGTGAAACGGGAGGCACAGAAAGCAGTTAGTAGAGTCAATCTCCGGAAGTAGTGAACCCAGCCTTTGGGGTTAAATGCATCGGTGGAGGCGAGAGGGGTGAATAAGGAAATGCAAATTGACCGGCAGCATGGGCTGTCTCTCTCTTCCCCTTCTCAGTGTCCCAAATGCACATGTGCATCCTAACAGTAGACAGAATCTATGCAAAGGTACACCTAAATAAAAGTGTTTTTTTTTTTTACTATATGTGGGAGTGTGTGTGAGAGAGAGAGAGAGAGAGAGAGAGAGAGAGAGAGAGAGAGAGAGAGAGAGAGAAAAGGCTGATGTTGCAGTCAACTAGCGAACGCTGCCTAAAGCTGCGGTGCGGCAAAAGCAAAGGCGTGCTGACAGGGGGGCGGGGTCAGGGGATGGTCAGGACCAAACGAGTGTCCCGAGGTGAAATCAAGTAACACCCTAAGCCTTTACCCTCAGCTGCATTTGATCCATTCCAATTACTTATTCATTCCCATCCTGGAGAAGAAACGGGGCCGGTGTCAACTCGACACTTTTGTTTCCTGCGAGTTTGCAAAGTAATCCGCTGTCCGCGGTGAACCCGGGAATGAAAGCCCCTTTTGGAACGGCAACACCTGTGTTTTGATTTTTAGAATGCTTCCTGGAAAATGGGTCAGGCGGGTTCAAACAAATGCATCCATTATGAAAAACCCAAAAGGAGCCCTGCATGGTGCGAGGGAATCAGTGCGTTACGGCACTTACTGGGCTCCGTTTTTATTTCGACCTTTGGCTCCAACGTTTCGGCACTCAGGACAGAAAGACAGAACGCTTTCTTTTGCGGCCGCTCTAATATAAGCTGGAAATGGATTACTCATTCGCTTTTAAATATCTGGTAAAAAAAAATATATATATATATATATATATATATATATACACATGCTCGAGGCTGTGATCTGTGTATCCAACAGGGCTATCCAGGGTAAGCCTGTTTTCCGACAAGGACATGCAGAGGAATAATCGGTCTGGTCTTGACGAAGCAGACATAAAAAGTGATTTCTACCGTTTGGAACAAGGACAGTTCCGCTTGATTACTCCGCTGAACGTGGACCTAATTGATAGGTGGAGATAACCGTACATCACTCTCTGAAAACGCTGAAATATGTTCAGGATAGCCAGTATTTAATGAGTTCTGAGAGGTCAGCGAGGAGATCAATGAGAGGAGGTCCATGCATCTTCTATGGGAAACAAAATGCTCTGTAATCTTAATCTGCTATTACTACTCGAAATCTGGCATATATATATATATAGATCTATACGGTATATATACTGTCATAGAAAATATAATAAATAAAAGCAATACATGTTATAGTGATATAATAGAAGCACCAGGAATAACCCCCAAAAAGAGACAAAAACAAAACAAGAGAACACCGAGCAGCCAGGCCTTTGACGTGTTTTTGCCTGTGATCCGACATGACTGTAACGGAGTAAATAACGGCAGAGTGTGCATGTCTATACCGAGGTCTGGGGCCTGGGGTGGACAAAAATAGACCTCCTCCATCAACAGGCCCATTACTGATGATCACACACATTCAGGGTCACTTGACCTGCAGTATTTACTCATTACACCGTCCCGGCCATCAGCCCTCCTTTTCCTGACATTTGCTCACAGCTCTATTTCTCTGCATACAATTAATCTCTCTCTCCCCCCCCCCCCTCAATCTTCTGCAGGGCGAGAGAGAGAGAAAAAGGCAAACTGAAGGCAAATCATATCGACCACACACACTGCTTAATCAACTCACATGCAGGGGAACCTTGCCTTACCGGGCATTCGTATGAACTCTTGTCTTCACTTTTATATTTGTGTTTAATAGTTGGCATCCACACCCTCTCCATTCTATGTTTTCCTCTATTTCCTCTCCTTTCCAGACCACTCTTCTCCCCTCCGATAATTCTCCTTATTCGTATATTGACCGCTCTCCTTACTCCTCTCATTTCCACTCATCTCCCCCTTTTCTCCTCTCTGATGCTCTTGATCCCATCCCATCTCCTCCAGTCAATACCGTAATAGATATTTGCCGCCATGCATTGCTGTAGATTTTTTTTTCTTCTTTTACCTCAAAGCCGCTCACAAAACACACATGCGTATGCGCACCAGCGGAAGCGATCGATTTGAAGTTGTATAACCATTTCGGGCTGTGCCACTTTTTCGTTGGAGAACGAACTGTCAAATCATGCATTGGCTTAGGTGGCACAACGAAGCTTGCCGGTGTGCACACTGGGCCTGCAATGACTTTTAAAGGTTACGCAATCCAATGGACAGACGACAGCGATGCCCAAAAAGAATATGTTTCCCTTTTTTCAGCGGAGAAGGGGGTACGGATTTGAATGAAAAAAGAGACAGGGAGCGGAATGGCCCATGTCGGAGTAGTGGAGCATGAATGACGGCTGTTGCCCCCTCAGCTGGGGACTTAGCAGCGAACAGCGTGGGGTAAAATCTGGCAGCGCACTGAGAGAACACCTGCTAAAAGAGAGCGATATGGAGGGAAAAGGATCTGAGTCAAAAAGGCAGGAAGGTGGATTAAGGCACGGTGAGAGAGAGAGAGTGTAAGCTGGTCAACTGAGAGCTGCACTTGACAGCGACTCCATTACAACCTCTCAGAGAGCGAATGTTAGCCCTTTATTTTGCATAATAGTCCTCAAGCCCCAACTCGCTGGGACCACCCTAATTAAGCGCTCAAACACCCCGCGCAGCCTGCATAATATGTAAAGCACAACGCTTTACAATGAATCGGAAATAAGCCTTTGTCTTAAATAATAACCGCGGATTGTGAGATCACTTAAGCAAACTGAAATAACACTGATCAGCCACCGTGTGGGGGTTTACCGGTTATCAGCAGCTATAACGTAAGATGTCAAATAACATAGGATTGCTTTTTCAGATAATCTTTATCCCAGTCAGGATGCAGCAAACGTCTAAAAACACAGTTCAAAGTGTTTTAAAGCGAAAGATTGCTGCAGAGGTTGGCGTAGGGTTCAAATGTCACCTCTAAACTCTTAACAGAAGGACAGATCGGGTGGCACATCTGGCTATTAGATCTGTCGTTAGTGCACGCTGCGTCGGCAAAACCCGATACCGCGCACAACGCAGAGGCATTCAAACGCACACAATCAGGTGCACGTGTCTCTGTAACGAGCCGACGCCAGCACAAATAAAGGAAACCGAGAGAAGTGCCACCAAATCAAATACCGGATACTTTGCGAATTTCACTCCCAGACGCGGGCACGGTGGGTGATGCTGTCATGTAGGGTCATGAATATGGAGGCATGCAGCTGGAAATAAATCATTCTTATTTGGGTGGGGGGGGGGGCTGTTAATGTTGCTCTGCAGCTTAACTTGAGAGTGAAAGAGAGAAAATTGTCAAAAAAGGCAGAGTTTGAGAACCAAATATGGCCACGTGAAGAATACATTCTATTTTCAATAAATTGTGAATGCAGTTAACAATCTCTTGTTAAGAACTGAGAATTAAGAACACGTTTGTTATGTTATATATTAAAAACAAATGTAGAAGAAGAAGGCGGGGCCACAGTTTCTGTTCTTCCCCATAACTGTTAGTTTGTGCCCCGTCGATTGGCCCGACGCAGACACACATAAACTCTTAAACACTCGGGTCAGTGGCTAAACTCACAGGGTGAAGTTCCTCTCGGGATAGCAGCGGTTCCTCAGTAGCCCCGCCCACAGCTGCACGCCGATGATGCCGAAGATGAAGAAGACGAAGAAGCAGAGCAGCAGCACGTTGCCCAGCATGGGCAGAGTGTCGAGCAGCAGGTTCACCAGGATTCTCATACCTGCCAAACAGATGGAGAGAGACAATATTAGTACGACAGCCACGTGCTCAGACACACACACACACACACACGCACGCACACACATACAGTATATATATATATATATATTTAGTTCCATGCACCCCGTGATCACAGAAGCATAAATGGGCTATCCGAGGTCTCATTCAGGATTAGATCAAACCTAATTGCAGAAGCACAAGCATGTCCCCTGTCGAAATAATGATGACCACGTCCCCTGTGGCTGGGTGTGTCCCGTGGCGATGACATATTGAGACGCTGATTCGCGAAACATAATGACAGCTGATTGGACTAATGAGAGAGAAAGAGAGAGAGAGAGAGAGAGAGAGAGAGGTGAGACCTGCTGATGAGATCACAGCAACCACGTGGCGACACCTGAGAGGAGTGTGTCTGTGTGTGTGTGTGTGTTTTAGTTTAACCATATGCGTCTGGGTGGGTGTGTGCGAGTGCGTCCGTGCGTGCGTTCATTGGATGTATTTGCAGTGCCCCATACTGAGATTCCTGGATGTTAACTCCACGGTAGGTTAATATGTCGTGAATCGTAACCACTCACACAGTGATGGAATGGCGGGTGAGAAGCCGAGTGAGAAAGGGGATGGATAGAGGGGGAGAGAGAGCCGCGAGGTTGATGTTCACACGTGCAGACGACACACGCAGGGACGCAAGCACCCGTAGTGCATTCACTACACAAACACAAATCCATGTCAACACACAAGCACAGAACAACTATTAAAAAAACTCATTAAAGTAAATGGTCCCATTCTTTGAGTCCTGATCAGCCTGTCCTGGCTCTTTACATCTTTACGACATGGTAAGAGATTAGGTGTCCATTAAGAGTGTGTGCTCACATTAAGATACTCATTTATCAGTGCAGTGTGTATCGTGTCACTTATTTTGGTGTAAGCGCAGAGGGCCCCTTTCTTTGCCATCGTTGACGCCCGAGGTTTTATATCATTTTTCGGTTCAGTCCTGAAACTTTCTGGCATTTTCTACTGAGCGAGGCGAAGAGTTTTTTTTTTTTTTTGCTCGCAACTTTTCCCTGTTCATCTTCCTCTGGCTAATTCATCTCATCAACTGGCATTAGACGGAGCAGCAGTAGCGTTGCTGGTGTGTGTATGTGTCTCTGGTGGCGGCTCGGGGCGAGTCTAAATGTGTTTGTTCCCCAGGGTCCTTGTCATTAGGCCACTGTTCCATTAGGCCTAATTGGGTGAAAAGGGGGGAGACGGAGATGGGGGAGGGGAGGGTGAGGGAGGGACGACAATGAGACACGGCTCCAGGGTGTGCCAGAGAGCATGGCATACGAAAAAATAAAAATAAATAAATAAATAAATAAGAGAGACCACGAATGTTCAAAAGGAAGAAAAGCAAGCAACCGCAAACGTATGAAAACATTAATGTGTCGCAAATCACTGCATTTCACTACTTGGACTCTTGCTTCTCTTCCTCTCGCTCTCCGCAGTGACTGCACCAGTTTGTTCCTGCTGTTCCGAGATAAAGATGGATGCCTCCCCTAGCGCCACGGTGGAAACACATGTACCGCCACCTGCCTGCGCTCCTGTCTTTTCTTTTCTTCTCTTCCCATTCCCCTTTAAGGTTTCAAAGATTATATTTGTCTTTTGCCACCTTTATTCAGTCTAGCGCATCCCCTGTCTCCTTCCAATTTTAATCAAAAAGTTGAACACCAACTGAACACACACACACGCGCACACACACGCGCGCACACACACACACACACACACACACACACACACACACACACAGGCACAATGCGGGACTATCATTTGCCATTGTGGTGGAGGGTTACAAATTGAGGTTTTTAAGGGGGTCAGGACTTGCTCATGCTCCCCGTGTATCTGGCCAGTCCAACAAAACAGGGAACAAATAGCTTTATCCCCACGTTTCCTCACCTCTAATAGGGTCACGGATAGGGGGACGGAATCAGGCCACCTCCCACACATTACATCCAGCGGACTGGTAACAACATCAACAATAAAAGCATACACATACGCACGCAAACTACAACAGGAACATGTACTGTAAAAAACGGAGATTTTAAGAGTGGGCTCATTTACACACCCAGTATATACTGTGAATATATATATATACTGTATATATATATAAAATAAAAGCAGATTTGTGTGGTGATACCTAATCGCTTCCAGAAAAAAACTCATTTGGTGGCAATCTGCGCACTTGTCCCCGAAACACTACACACACTACTGCACACAATATCCTCTAATCACACCACTTGAACAGTAATGCAGTTAACGTCCCAGTTTTTCCTCAGTGCTGCTGTGTTTGTCCCTCGATGACGGCGGTAACGCCTTACAACTTGTCCTTCACAACGTGCGGAGCATCCAAATATGTATATTTATATGTATGTATTTGTTCAGGTAAGCGCACAAAATAGGTGGATCTGCCATGATTGGACAGAGATTACTTAACTGGAAAATACAACATATTGATTTGTTGTACATATTATACGTGTCACAAGCCACACCTTCACTCAATGAAGTCGCAGATCACGTATCACATCTTTTCTTTTTTCACCAACTGTCTGGATGTTTATGTTCCTGGTCGGGCCATTATCTATTTCTGAAATGAACCTTGGTCGCCATTCTGCCATATAGATTTTGCCTGAGAGGCCAACTTTTGGTTTTTGCTCACATTGTGGGGACTTCTGCGATAAAAAATGGACTTAAAATTTACTTTCCGACACTATCAGTCCCCGAGGTCCAAATTGAATTAGGCAACAGGGGTTTTTCTGCCATCAGCCCCATCTGCTGCGACTCTTTCATTACTATCTTGAAGTGGTACAGACGGTCTCAGACTCTCAGTGAGTTTAAGTTATTAAAAGTAAAGTTGAACATTTCCAGGTTTACTTCCTTCATGCATTATTATTAGAAGTGTACTATTATTGTTTTAAAATGATTGTCTGCAGGGAGGAGGAACGGTCCTGTGCTTGTACTCCGATGAGGCCGAGACAAAGTGTAAGTCAGCAGAAAGGAATTGACCTCCAAGAAAAATTGGGAATCGCTTCACCTCGCTTTAATTATCATACATGTGTGCAGAAGAATGACACTATTTATCTGAAATGCCATTAGCCACAATTGCTTGGACGATGCTTGGCTAACTTAAGTGTTAGAAATAAGAGATAAGACGAGTCTGACCGACCTAAGTGGTGCTTCCAATGATTAAGAGGGGCCCGTTGGAGCAGCGGGACGAAGACATCGATAAAAGTTAGAAAGTTTGTCTAAGAGCGGAATTTTAGACGACAGGAATGGGGTTATGGACACGCACCGATCAGTGGAGCGGCATTAATGGGAGGTTTGTAAATCGGATACAGCTGGGACTCTGGGGTGGAATGGCCTGTGTGATTAGGCATAAGCTGCGAGTTTAATGATCCTCCGAGGAGAGGGGGGGGGGCATAGAAAGGCAGATGGAAAAAAAACCAAACAAGAAAGTACGCATAAAGCCATGACATGGACTGACAAACAGACGCAAAGCAGTTGCATGCACACAAACGGGGGAAAATGTTCTCACTTGGCACTCTGTTGATGGCTTTGAGCGGCCGGAGAACCCGCACCGTCCGGATGGCCGACAGGTTGATGTTCTGCAGGTCCAGTGAGTACTCCACCATCCTGGTGACGTGGACAGAAAGAGACAAAGAAAAAAAAGAAAAAAATCAGAGAGAGGAACGTTCAAAATACATTCAGACAGGAAAGGATGAGATTTGGCTGGAGGATGGAGCCCTGCTCATCAATAGGGGTTCATTTAAAAAAAAAAAAATCAATCCATTCTCAGCCATTCCCTTGGAGTGATGGGCAGAGGGGACACGCATACACCGGGGCTAAAACAAAAAGAAGGAATCCTTCTATTCAAAGTGTGGCCTGCAGGATGTTGCAGCTCAGTCAGAGCCTGGCATCTGTTAGCAAGTCGTTTCCACAGCACGGCTAAGCTGTTTGTGCCCCCAAACCCAAACCACTTTCACAGGAGAATGGCCACGTTATGTACGTATGTGTGTGTGTGTGTTGCTGTACACTTAAATGTCACACACAGGGAAAGACCGAGTGGGTGAATGGGTTTTTATCGCGTATGTGCGATAAACGAAAGCATAAATGCCATTTACACGTGGACAAATGGTGTAATAATAATTGCGTAAAAGCCATTGAGGGAGGTTGTTAAACTCTGGCTCAGGCCCACGACGGAGTCGGGACGGTGCGACAGCGGCGACCTCAGCAGCGCGCACGCTCACACCACCCAGGGCGCCGCCAGCGGGCACCGGCAACGCCAGCCGAGCGCCACGTCTCTCACACACACACACACACACACACACACAGATTGACAGACAGACTTATGAACCACGTCATTTATAATAACGTGATACTTTATTGATCCCACAGGGAAGCTCTTTCCATTTGCCCTTCACCGCAGCACAGCGTCTTGCACAGTGGACTGGGATTATTTCTTCTGTTTTACTGTGCTGATATTCTTTTAACCACTGGCACTTTATTCACATATATTGGTGAAATGTGTTTGAAGACGGCTATAAATCCGAGCGCTTACGAGGGAGCCGCGTTGCATCTTAAGGTGCAATTTGTGACTGAGCCTAATTCGGCTCTTCTCACTGCAAAGCCGGGGGCCGGTACGCTCATCGGACGCAGAGGCACATCACAGACTCATTTTTTTTCATCCCCCGGTGCGGTCGCAAGCCGAGAAATGCCGCGCGGCATCTTGATGGAAATGTC
The DNA here is from genome assembly GCA_016785305.1 of Colistium nudipinnis. NCBI lineage: Eukaryota > Metazoa > Chordata > Actinopteri > Pleuronectiformes > Rhombosoleidae > Colistium > Colistium nudipinnis. Next base: position 166,609 of record JAFBJU010000225.1, on the reverse strand, counting down.
ACAGTACAGAGAAGTTCACGAGAGTTGTTTTGGAGCGGGGCTTTCTCGTCGGTGTTATTTCAACCTGCTTCCAACTTGATAGCATCTGCTCTGGCTCTATTGGAGGAGGCTAAAATGCCAAAAGGAACATTTGAAGCTATTAAAATATATAGGCTCCCCGAGCCATACACTGTTTGATAGATGACACCTAACGAGTAATGGCAGTTGTACTGAACTTGTTTTGTTAACTGATCCAGTTACATCTGGAGGACAGAGCTTTAAAAAAAAAAAAAAAAAAGGAAATAAAAATAAAGCAAAAGAGAGAACAGGGGATCGTGAATACGCCGGGATGCGTGCGGCTCTTTGTGCTCGCTCCTCTTTGTGAGAGTGCACACACACTGCGTGAATGCATTTGTGGGCTCAACACAGGTGACTCCTCCTGTAAACATCAATCAGGACGCTGGGTCTGGGAGGGTAATTAGTGGGCTGCCGCTAGCATCCGTTTTTTATGATCGTTTTTTGTGTTTCAATTCTCCTTTTGCGTGTGACTCACCTTCATCTCTTTCAGGCTTTTAACAAGGGTCAGTTTTTTTTTTTTTTTTTTACATGAGAGAATGAAGAAGAAGTCTATGGAAAATCAGGTTACCGCGTCAAAGTAACCACTGAATGTTGTGTGGAGAAATAGGTTTTGCTACATGATTTACACACACGCAGACAAAAATATCCAACTGTGAGACTCGTGTGTAGGAAATCAACCACAGACACGGTGCTGTCTTGTCCAGTTACGTTTAATTATATATTGCAGCTCAGCTGCTAAAGGACTCGAGGGGGCTGTTCAACAAACTGTAACCAGCTTTTTGTTCCTTCATATATGATCCATTTCTGAGTGAAATACAGCTTTTTAAATACGCTGCATGCAAAAAAAAAATCCCCAAATCAGTGGGTGTCTTTTATTTTTTTGAAATCATGTGACCTAGCGCAGTTTTCAGCCGACCTTAGGCATTCATTAAAATATGGGTAAGGCTGACTCTATAAAAAGGTCATATTTCATCCCAGACACCAGGAAGGATTTTAGAGAATAAGTGCAGAGGATAAGGTTAAAATAATTTAAAAAAAAGTAAAATAAAACAGACTCCAGTTGGCACAGCGTGTGGTGGGGTTATGGAGCAGGAGCACGAAGAGCCCTTCAGAGCCTGTTCATCCTTGCATGTAAAAAGTGTGAGAGAGAGAGAGAGAGAGAGAGAGAGAGAGAGAGAGAGAGAGAGAGAGAGAGAGAGAGAGAGAGAGAGAGAGAGAGCGAAGGGTCATTGTGGAGCCCTTAGTTAACAGACACGCGGCTCGCAGCAGACTGTCGGCCGCGATTTGGCCTGGCACGGCTGGCAACGCCCTCTGTAATTTGTCTAGACGATAATCTAATGGATGATGCCAAGAGGAAAGCGAAGGCCGAGGCGCTCACACAAACCCAGGCGCAAATACACAGATTAAACAAACTCCAAATGCGCAAGCTGACAGACCGTGCGTTCTGTGTGTGCATCTGTGGCACAAACGCACACGCGCAACAAAGGAGGAGCATCCACTGGGTACATCTCCCTTTGTCTGCTATTCTACCCGCACTCGCACACAACACGCACGCACTCTTGCTTCATCACCCGTGTCTGAGCCTCTCACTTCACTTGGTTCACAGCAGGTGTTTGAGCAGGTGTGTTTGCGTTTGTTTCGTGCACACGCGCCCATTTAGCATGTGTGCGCGTCCGACGCAGCAGCAGCACGTGCCATGGACACGTTTTGCCAAATTGGATGGCAAAAAAAAAACAAACGTATGATCATAGATGTGTTCGTTAAGGTGGGCAGGTGTCATGACCATCGCTCTCGACATCATCGCACCAGAACTATATTTGTGCCTTCCACTTTACTTCCTGTCCTCTTTACACTTTCAAGTTTTGACTGCATTCCCACAGGATTATATTATTGTTATGTATTCCAAGTCAGTCAATGCCTAAAGGATGCATGTGGACATGTAGGATTTTTAAAATATCCTCACTTTCTTTTTTTTTTTACAAATGACTGCCATCTACTCAACAAATCAATCAAAGCCAAAGGCCCTAATTAGCACCGTATGAAAGAGGTGCCACCCGGAGTCTTAATTGCACATTAATGGATGAAGACTGAAGGTGAACGACAACGTTTGGTCCACATCTGTTATTTCGTTCAAATGACAAATGGCTCATCAAAAATGGGAGGTGTAAAATGGATCAACACCGTTACATGAGACCGTTCAGCGACCAGTCATTCAGCATCGGCAGCCGCAAACAGTCCATGGGAAAAATGTCTGGTGCAAATGGAAATAATGCCGCGCTTGACAAGCCACACGCACAAATAGATATCGTGTAAGCAGCAGTTGAGAGGGTATGGGAGTATTAACGTCAGGCGGCAACAATCGAAGAAAGGAGAAGACAAACCCTGTCCTCACAGACAGGTTCCTCACTTCAGTTAAACCTTCGGCACAGGACATAGCTTTTTGGAAGCAAAAGCGAACTCATTTGGTCATAAACTTTCTTTGAGGTCTATGACTGGTGAAATAACTGGGAGCGATACTCCTCCATTCGAAAAAAACGACGCGCGCCCACTTCCCCAGAAATATAACTCATGCAGGTGGTGGAGGATGTCGCCTACCCGGCCATGACGATGAAGAAGTCCAGCCTGTTCCAGGTGTCTCCCAGGTAACAGCGACGGCCAAAGATCCCGAGGGCCACCATCTTCACCACCATCTCCAACGCAAAGAAGATGTAGATGAATGCGTCGAAGGCCTGCGAGAGGAGACGGGGAGAGAAAGGCCAGTGAGCGAAAAGGCTGGAGTCAGGCAGTGAGAGGCCGCGAAAAACCAAAATGCCACATGTGGCCTCGAGCGCACTCCTAAAAGCAACAGGTCAAAATATTCCAAGTCCGGCTATTTCACGTTCAAACTCTTTAAGTGTGACATGTCTTTCCACAGCAGACTCAACCCCACTGGTCACAGAACTTGAACAATAACAAGGTCAAATAAAAATGGGCTCGTTTGTGTCTTGTCTGGTTGTAATAATATAAAAAGCACTACAGGCTATTGTCTCATAACTAGGCCTTGGAATCTCAAAGGCCTCCGTATACATTTTTGTTTTTAAGCATTTACACACAACAGCTGGTATTGGCGGCACTGTATACGTATCATTTTTCACTGACGGGTAGTGCGGAGGTACAGGACTCTCCGGCTACAAGCGGCTCCAGGCTGTGTACACACTAACACCGAGTACGCCCTGAGAATAGAGTTGGCGCTCTCAACAAATCACACGCCACAAACCAATATACGCGGGGCGAGAGGGGGGGAAAAACAATTTCCCACAAGCACTTTCGGTTTATTACCCTTTTCCAGGTTACGGGCCAAAGTTAACCGTCAAACGAGAGGATCAACAGCCGCCCCCACGGCGGGCTGGAAATCCCTGATATTCAGCACCTTCGGACAACCAGGAGTGATAGGCTTCAACTGGAGGAGGGGCTCGGATTAACCAAGGCCCGGGAACCGTTCTCGGCAGTAAAACCGCATTCAAGGAGATGAGAGGTGTGTGAAATTGTGCGGATGTTGTCGTGTAGCGCCGCACAACATTCAGTGGTTACTTTACAAACAGAGATTTGCTGTCCCGCTCTCTGGGCCTGGACCATTCTATTGGTTATACGCATTGATAACATATATATACTGTATATATTTTTTCTCCCCCTCCTATGTGAACACTGATTTGAGCGTGCTGCGTGTCTGTGCCATGAGTCCGAGTCGTAACGCAATCCGCCGGCGACGCGCTCCATCCTCCCTCATTCACTCACGTAAGCATATACAGGAAATCTAACCGGAGCCTCGGCTCAATCTCAGGAGGCGGGGCGCGCAGGGCTGGCAGCGCGCCAAGGGGAAGATGAGAAGATCACTCTCACGCTGTTCAAATGTTGTTTGGATAAATAATGTAGCCCGCGCGCCTCACATGTGATCCGACATCGTCTGCACCAGCCGGATCCCTGCTCGGCCCCTGCGCTGAGTGAAAGGGGGGAACGAATTCATGATTGCTATTTGTCACCACTGCCAGCTCCCTCCTCGCTCGGCCTATCAGGTTTCATCCTCCGCTTGATTTGTAAAGAGGCGGAAGGCTGTCCTCGCGATGGGGGCCTTTTTTTCACAGAACGGGAGCCGGTCCGGAGACCACCTCGTACGCTGTCACTGCCGCGAGGAGAGGACGTGGTAAGTGGGTCATCGGAATTGCAACGGTACCGTTTAGAATAAACTAATGTATGTGTCTTGGTCGAGTCCACTCACGGAAAAAACAAGTGACTTCTGGGATTAGAGGAGAAATGTTAATTTCACCGCGACAGACAAATAGGACAGGACAGGACGAGGTTATTCAAATGAGATTGTCTTTTTGACACAAATTGGGCATTCACACATCGCTAAGAACAGGCGTAGTAAAGTCTAGTCCGAAGTCAGGTGGGTTAAAACTGATACTAAGTATATTCTGGAAAGGTCTTTAAAAAAGGAAAAATTTGGACCTGGTGCCAATCCAAATTTGACCCCCTGCAAAAAGGGAATGCGCATACAGTGCTCAGTGTGGCCGTCACTGTGCGCTTGTTCCGTCAGGAAGTGAGGTGGGGACACTTCACTTCACAGAGGGCCAGCGCGGCACGCGAGGGCAACTCGAGCTCTCGGAGCGCCGTCAGCAAAACCCCTCCTGTTACCATTAGCAACCACCAGAACAGGAACCCCTCGCACTACCTGGCGAGACAATGAGCTTGTTAGCGAGACAAAGGATGGAAGACGGGACGGAGAGCGAGTGTGTCGGGGGAGCGGGAACACGGGGAGGGGAAGGACGGCCCTATGAGGGAACGGTGGGATGGACGGAGGACAGACGGCCAGGCGGCGGGACGTGCCGCAGTGATTTTAAAAACGGCAGTGGTTTGACACAAGGAAGAACACGTCTCAAAGAGGAGAGTGGTCATCAAATGCCTGATAAATGACATTAAACATCCGCGGCACCGGAAAGCTCCGATGCAGGCTACTGCAGACAGATTCTCAGCGCCAACGCAACGTCGGAAATCGGTCCCCTTAAAAAAGCAGGGGAGGCAGAATCAGGTCAGACTTGTTGGGCCTGAAATTGACTCGGCCCAAATTTACCTCGGTGAAAAGCAAATACAATCCGCAGCCAGCTGGCGCAGCACCAAGTCAGCGACACGTAGCCTGCCACCGGCCCGACGCGGCTTGTGCGCGGCAAGGAAAGGAAAACACCCGCAAATTGGCAAACAAAAAAAAAAACAAAAAACACAACGTAGCGCAATAATCTGCTCTCAAAACATAACCAATTTGTTTAAAAACACCCCGTGTTGGCGGAAGCATCTGTGGCCATCTGCAGCCACATTTTCAAGCTGCTGTCATCCAGTGTATTTTGGTCACCGAGTGATAAAATCAAATGCGGCTCGGCAAGACTATATTAAAACAAACTAAGTCCCAATTCCCTGTTCAGAGAGCAGTGGAAAAAAATGATTAACCTTCCAGCAGGGCAATATTCTTGCGGCAGTGTCTCCGCATCACAGTCAAGGGGGGGGCGGGGGGGTTACAAAAACAGCAGTGAGTGGCTCTGAGTTATATGTCAAACAACGCATTGGTTTGGTCCCACCGTCGCCACGGCGAGGTGGAAGGGGGTGTGGCTTACCTGCAGTATCTGGCAGCGGTCCGAGGTGCAGTCGATGTTCTCGCAGGGCTGGTACATGCCCAGGGTCACGCAGTTGAGCAGGATCACCATGATGCTGATCCTCTCGAACCACGTGGGAACAAGGGTGGGGTTAAGGAAGATTGTCGTAGCGGAGGGCAAGTACACGCGGACACACACCGTGCGCGTTTCAGACTGGGCTGCCGCGGCGGAATAAAGGACGGCTTGTATTTGTGTATTGGTGTTTAATACACACACGAGGGTTTGAAGTAAAGCGGCCTCCTTCGTTTTCCTCATCCTTACTTGAATCGAATCAAATGTCGGGCTAGAGCCTTGTCGAAAAACGGGGTCACTTAAAAGAATGTACCTTAAAGATCAAACATTATAATATTTGAATCGATATGGATAGGAACAAACCCCGTCTTAACGTGCAGCGGCCTTCTTTCGGATGAGATGGGCTATACCAGTTGCATGCGCAACACAACCGCAGGATTCACATTCACGGGCCCAAATTTCAGACGGCGCAATCACCGCCTGACTCATTCACGCGGCAGCGCGAAGCACATCATGCGAGGTCACGCAGCTGCCACCTCGCAAGCGAGCAATCTATCGACGCAATGAAATGAGAACTCATTTTCCAAACCCGGCGATCCTGCAATGCGGCGTCGACCAAGGCAGGGGGTCACGTTTCAACCCTCGCTTGAAATAATCAAAGTTACAGCAAAATAGGAGAAAAAAAACGAATATTAAGGAAGCAGTGCGTAGCGCCGATGCCGTAGACCCCCCTTTGTTTTGCCAGCATATTAAAGGATCAACCTCGAAATGAAGTCAAAAATAAAAAAGATCAATTGGAGACATAAGTAGGGGATATTGCTTTCATCCAAAGACTGTGCACCTCCGCCTCGAGTTTAGTCACCTTACGCGTGTCACCAGGGGTTAATCGGTCTGATGAGGTAAAAATAACACGACCGAGAGAAACGTGCCTCTTACGAGTGACGCTTTTTTTTGTTTTTGCACGTGTCGCCTCTAATAAATGCCTTGCAGAGGAAAAACACTTCACTTCTAATTCACCTTAATTCTGTCTGACAACGCGTGCACCTGAAAAGGAAAAGCAGAGAAAATGAACAGATATTGTGAAGCGTGCAGATCTTTCATCAGATGATCGTGTGTAGAAAATCCACACTGCTGATGCATGTGCATCAAATTCACCCACATAGCCACACACACACAGACACAGACACACACACACACGCCGCACACACACACACACACACACACTACCGATATAGTAGCTATACGTCTCTTTTGGGGTCTGACTTCAACCTGGCCAGAATTGCAACACACATATATTCACTACTTCCTCCCATCCAAGGATTGGGGGCTCACACACACACACACACACAAACACGCAAGACTTTCCATTCATTTGTGTGTCTCTCCTTCCTTCCTGCCGTCTCCTCTCCGCTTTCTCTGCCATCGCTTTAGCCCTGCTCTCTGGGGGTAACACAGTGTAATGGGAAGAAATAATATCACAACAATGCGTCTGCCTTTCTCCTTCCTCGTCGCACCACCACCCCTCGTCTTTGAAATAATCCCTCTTTGGATTTCAATGTTGCCCTTTTTTTCTTTTTTTTTTTAAATTCTTTCCGTCTCTGCATCATCCTTAATATCATTTACATTCCCCACGCGTCACCCCTCTTCCCTTCCATTTCTCAGCTTTTTTTCTTCTTCTTTTCATTGGTTCCCAGGTGTCACTGAGCGAACAATGGACAGTTGTGACCCGTCCCCCCCCCCCGCCCCCCCCAGCAAAAACTGACGCAAACACTTTGGGACACGTAATTAACGCGACAGGCCATGAAAAATCAATCGAGCGTGTGTGTGTAAATGGACGTGAATGAAAGTGTGTGTGTGTGCGTGTGTGCGGCACCAGCATAAGCGTAACTAAAGAACCTGCCCTGAGGTTCTGTATTAGCAGAGCGAGAGCCAAGAACAGAGGAACGGTGTGGAACTCGCAGACGAAGTCGGACAGAGACTGAAAGGTAGACGAAAAGCAGGAAACGATACGTCTTGGAAGACTTGATTTGGGAAACAGACGACACGAGACAGCGAACACAACCCCCCCCCCCCCCCCCCCCCCCCCCCCCCCCCCCCCCCCCCCCCCCCGTTAAAGAGTCCTAGATGTGTATAAGAGACAGCCCCCCCCCTCCCCCGCGGACTCCTCACCTTCAGCCCCTCGGAGCTCATAATATCACCGGCACCGGCGCTGACATGTGAAATGAATCAGCGCTGGTTGGAGTTCAGTTTGCCTGTCACACTGACCCCAAAGCCCCCCCCCCCCGGGGACACCAAGCAGCGGGGGGGCTGACTCACACACAGCTGATATCTGATGGCTGCTCATGTCTCCCCCTGAATCATGCCGCTAAATCAGCCTGACACCGCGGACACTCTGAGGTGGAAAAGATAAAAAGGAAGCGGAGTGCTGGTATGAAGCTTCAGCATCTAATTTCATTGTTTTTTTTTTTAAAGCTATTACTTGTGGGTTTTTTTTTTTACCGTTAAAGAGTCCTGGCACATCTGAGCAGAGCAGCCGTCACGTTTCCTCGCCCCTGGACGTCTGATCTTCCAACGGTGCGACAGACGAGGCTGTCTTGATGCTCTTTTAATCTTTTTCATTCTATAACACAGGTTTTATTGCACCATCCGCTTTCATACCGTGCCTTCCAATAATGCCACGCTGTCAAATTAGTGAAGAAACCCTTTATGGGTCTCTTTATGTCGTCTTGCCTGCCTTCGTGAGGCACTTTCTCTTGTTATAAACATTATGATAGATTTCAGTTTGATTTCATAACATCTCACCTTTACAACCTCGGATTATTGAGTCGGCATATGCCAAATAATAGGATATTATATTTTACGATGTCTAAGAAAATCACAAGGGTGGGGGGGGGACGGACTGTTTGTTTAATATTCGATTTCCTTCCCATCAAAGCTACTCTTCATTTTCTCTGTCACGTGCGAGGATTACGTCTCCGCGTGGACTCAGCCAGAAGAAAAGATCATCACAAGCTGGCTGCTGAACAATAGTTTGGTTTCATCCTCGTGTAAATAATTTAAGCACCCAAATCTATTCCTGTATGATTCCTTTCTCTCCTGTAAAACAGTAAAATCAGAGCGTGTGTGTGTGTGTGTGTGTGTGTGTGGGTGTGTGTGTGTGTGGGGGGAGAGGGGGGTGGGGTAATCCATGGAAAATGGAATATGTAGGAATAACTCCATTAAATGGATGCACCAAATCAACAGCTGTGTGTTAGTGTGTGTGCTCACATTCACGTGTGTGCTTGTTAAGAAGAGGATGACTCATGACTAAATGAGATCTCCGCAACTTACAATGAGGCTTTTCGAAAGAGCTCCCCTCCTAACAGGGCCTGCATGTTTGTTTGTGTGTGTGTGTGTGTGGGTGTGCGTGCGTGCACGTTTACGTTCCTGTGAAAACCCTCCGGATCGGTCTCATTGAGAATGAATCAAAATGACATTCTGCTTCTCACTGTGCCACCGAGGCCTGCGCCTCTCTCTCCTCCCCGGTGTGAAAACGCCGTGATAGGTCATGCGCCGTTACACATTCACACCCACGCCGACACACACAAGCACATTTCATACCACCACTTGTGCGACAGCCACACTCCCACGTAGCGGGGAACGGTGTCTCTTCTGGAAAACCTTCGTTGGCGTGGTCGACGGCTGCTGTGTGTGAGACGGCGAGAAGCAAGAAAAAAAAAAAACGTTCCGCATGACGGAGTGATGCCGAAGCCGATACACACTGTCCGCGCACCGTCCTTGGCATCGCACGGGCAGACATTTGCCGCACGGTGCCCTTGCCTCTCCACCCGTCCCTCTCCATGACAAAGTGGCGAGGCAGAGTGCCAGGGATCTCTCCACCTCGCCCTCTCTGCACTCATCCCTCTCTCTCTCTTTCTTTATTATCCCACTTAATTCACTAGGACCATGTGGGGAAGTTGATCAATGAGTCCATCTACTGTGCGTGTCTGTCCAGGTAGGGAGTTTTTTTTTTTTTTTTTTTTCTGTCCGACCCTCTGACTCTCGTTTCTTTTTTTTTCCCCTTTCTATTCTTTTTCCTTCAACAGGACCTCCCCGTCTGTCCTTTCATAGTGTTTGTCATCTTTTTTTCCCGTCTCAATACTTCAATAACACACACACACACACACACACACACACACCCACACACACACACACACACACACACACCCACACACATCCACACACACACCCACACCCACACACACACACACACACACCCACACACACCTTGGAATTGGGAAAACAGCTGTGCAAACAGCTGTGTAAGAGCAAGGCAATGCCAGACAAAGAGAGAGAGAGCGAGGGAGAGGGACAGAGAGAGAGAGAGAGACAAAGCAGGGCCATTTCAGCAGCGAGTTTGTAGTATTCTCAGGCGAGCCTCTCCAGCCAAAAGAGCGAAGCCGAGCACTGAAAACAAGTAAAGCGCCATTTTAAAAGCCTCAAGCAAATTGCGCGACATGTTCCGAGCACAGCTTCGCTTGTCTCCGCCAATGTAACTGTTCACTTCTTGCCAGCTACAGGAAAAGTTTGCTGAGGAGGAGTATACATACATTCATGCATTCACACACACACACACACACACTATCGGAAATTTGAGGGATTAGACCTTTTGCATTCTTCCCCTCGCCCTTAAAATCCGTCCGCTTCAGCGACAATGTTTGCCGGTCTAAGACCTTCCCCCGGAAACACCAGGGCTTTGCGATAAGTGTCAAGTTTTTCCATGCGACGACATGAACAACTCGAGCCTCAGGCAGCTGGGTAAAAACCAAGGATCAGTGCAAGGTGTGACATTAAGATCATCTCACAGTGCTCAGGAAAGAGAAAAATACACGGCTAACACTTTGAAAAAGTCTGGGCGGGTGGGCTGCAGATTTGTGTATGCATGTCTATGCAGCTTAAAATGAAGATGAGGATATAATATGGACATATCAAAGACACCCAGAAGACCAGCGGAACATGGGTGGACAAAATAATTACTGATAAACTAGTTCTACTTCAATTGGTACCATGGGCTTGTTTCCTCTTTCTGTAATACTCCTATCGCTTACTCCCTTAATTACGTGATGTTAATTGAATAAAGTGCCAATCCGCGGTCATTCTGTCCACCATCCGCCAATACAGACACACGCAATGTAAGTCATCAAATCAAAGCTGTCTGCTGCCTTTAACTTTTGACGCTTATTTCGTCAAAACGGCGTCGTCTATGGAACAAGATAAAAAGGATGAAAGTGAATCATTTCTTGTTATTGTCGTGAGTCTCACCGATCCCGCAAAGACCGGGGAGCTTCGTCTTCGGTTGAGTATTTCTCCCTTTTCGGAGGCTTCGTTTGAGTCCTACGCTTGGTGTTAACGTGACCTATGCAAAGCCTTACACACGCGTCTATACAGACACACATATGGCAAACCGACAGCGAGACACACAGGCAGACGGACACACAGTGCCGGCCGCACAGCCCGGCATGTCAGGCGGAGACCCGGGGCACCTCTCAAGACAGGCCTATGGTCTGTAACCAAGGCAACGGGAGCGGACAGGTTGCCTTTAGCCACAGAAATAACACAAACCCTGTGTGTCAATACTCCAGCGTGGTGAAGGTGTGTGTCTCTCTGGGATTGTGCGTATGTCTGACTTTAAGCAGGCAAATATAAAATGCAACACAAGTTTGAAATTGTTTACAAGCCTCTTCTCATGCACGGCGCCTGCGTTTACAGACAAAGGGGGACTACATTTTCCATCCATATTTGAGAGCTCATTGGTGTGTGTGTGTGTTTGCATTTCTCCTCGTATCAGCTCAGCACAGCAGGTGCCTTGCTCCAGTACATTGCTGCCACTAGTGAGGCTGAATGCATTGCAGACACCGAGGGAAATATAAGCCAATATTTTCCCTTCCTGTGTGTGCGCGTGTGCGCGGGCGCGCGTGTGACACTCCGAGGGAGACGGAGAACGAGCGGCATGACTCAGTGAGATGGAAATAAGGGAAACTCAAAGACACAGGGAGACTAAAATACACTGAGTATGGAGGTGAGTCAGGGGTGAAAGATGAGGATGAAAGAAAACATATCTAACAAAAGGCGCGCACGGGGGGGAAAAGGGAGGAGGAAAGAAAGGGGGAACTGCATCAAGAAACGGTGGCCGGCGGGTAGCGGCAGGTGCCGTGTGCTCTTAAGCCATTCGTTTGGATTGGACACGGCGTCAGAGTATTGGAAAGAAGGAGCCAGAGAGAGAGAGACAGAAAGGTGAAGACAGCGCTGAGACGCAGTCCGACTCTGATGTGACAATCGACCATCCCCACCAGCTCTCCACCTCCCCCTCCAGCCATCTGGGTCTCTCTCCGTCCTCTACGTAGTGTTTGTAACGCCGCAAATGACAGCTTTGCGTTTGCTAAATTGACAACAATGACATGCTCCTCCTCATCTCCACCAGTGAGAGCAATTTCCCTGCCCTGGACGTCGGACCCTGTACAGATTGTTAAACCACACGAAGCTTCAATGTGATTTGTCAATATGCGCTATGCAGCTGAAATTTGATTTCAGTTGATTTGACAACAACAGCAACCGAAAGTTTAAAAAAAAATGAAATAAAACATCCTGGAGTGCTTATGCGGCGTACACGGTTCCTCGGGGGCCACATACAGCAATGTGACCTAAATCGGGGTTGAAATTTAAGAGAAGTGTGATTCGTTTGCTTGTCTGTGTTTTTACAGTGCGCCTGCAGCCAGCCAGCACATTTTTCGATCTTACTATTCAAGATGGACCAGACTAACCAGCGCTGCGATTGGATAATCCTAGCCAGAATATTGCAGAGAGTGGAGTTATTTTGGTCCATTTTCTGCATCCGATGAGAGAAAGCTCAATTTATCATCTCGATGGGAGATGCACATAGCCGGCACATCGTGAGAGTCATTTTATGATTCTTTGGGAGAATGTGTGTGAAATGAGAACTGATATGAGAACAATATTAAATTTCAGGTCTTCCTCCGAGTCAAACGCAAACAACGCCCTCATCACTCTGCTAACTCTGACAGAGGGGAGTTGGGATAACAGAGATCAGATGGGGGGGGGGGGGCGGGGGGGGGGGGGGGGGGGGGGGAGGACTATAAGCCCCCGTCTCTCTCATCTCTTCATCCATCTTTCAACGGGGGTCTAATGGGCTGACATGATCCCTTGTTAAAAACAGACGGAGCGGGGGCTCAGGGAAGAGAAGGAAAGGAGACGAGAGAGGCTCTCAGCTGCGCAGCCATTAGAACACCAGAGGTGCGATTTCCATCCGTTTGATAATTGCGTGCTCAATAGCCAGTTTCACTGGTACATGCTGATTGAAATCTAATTAGGCTTTTTTAGCCCAGTCCATATAGAAAATAGGCACAAATGCGTCTGTAACACATCACAGGAGAGAATGGAACACTATTACCAGGCAGAATAAGCACGCACACGCGCACACACTTGTATGCATAATCATATACTAATAAGATCTCTCACTATCAAACTTGCCTGCTCTCCAAACCACACGTGGTGAAGCTTCAGCTTACTTTCCATTTTCTCGTCACCAGCTGCCTTTTCCCTCTGGAAATCAATTTTTCCCACGACAGGTCCGGCTCCCTCGAACGCGCCCCTCTCATTGCAGACGGGACAAGTGGACCCTTGAGCTCCACAGGTGTTTCGCGAAAAGACAGAACAAACACGACGCGAGCAGCACGGTGGATGAATGAGGCACAGAGTGGGTGGTGGGTGTGGGGGTCAGGGGGACACCGGGTTGAGAGACTCTGAAAACAAAAAGAATTAGGAATAGGTTGCGATCCGTCTATCTCGGCAGCTAATTTTCCAGCAGAGCGGTAAAGGTCTCTGTCTCTCCACCCTGCTGTTTACCGTTTCGCATTCGGTAACGTGCACTGTGCTGAAACACAAATATGCCCTCTGAAAGGTCCCATATTTTACACTGGAAATGTGCGCAAAGATGTGTATATCCATTAGAATTAGAATTAGAATTGCGCATCGTCCCGCACGCAAACGCACACAAGCCGGGGGGAAATTTGACCTCTGCATTTGACCCATCTGTGGCGCATGCAAGGCCACAGAGCAGTGGACAGCTGAGAGCGTCCGGGGAGCAGATGGGGTTAGTGCCTTGCTCAAGGGCACGAGAGGTGGCGTCTCTTTTGTTAGTGGCCGGGGTTCATGCATCCTTCCAGAGTGAGACCACCTGGACTGGGCCTCGAACCGGCAACCCTCACCACTAGACCACCTCCCCCCCATTAGAAGACATTCAGAAATGGTGGCTTTGTAAGCCAAAAACAATTCAATTTATAAAGGCATGATATATTTTTTCTTTTCCTGATGTTAGAAAGCGATACAAAGCAGAACAACGATCAATACATGTTATCTAGTAAGAATGGCAAACATTTTTAGTGGCAGTTTGTGTCGAGCTAGAGTAATGTGGCCAATGTTCTGGTCTTTAACCGATAATAGTAAAAAAAAAAAAAAAAAAGGATTTGAGTTTACTGGGCTTTCATTTGACCACCGTACAATCCATTGCCCTTAAATAATGCAAAATGTTTCCGGGGGTGGATGGCTCGGCTCACTTCTCCCTGGCATTGAGGAGATGTTCGGGAAGTGCAAACATGCCCTACCAAAGCCACATTCCAGAGGCAAAGATGAATAATTCACCAGACAAAAATGTAAGGTTTAACAGGGTGGTGTTCACATGCGGATTAAAGTATGAAGAATCTAATTGTAGATCAACGACACATTCCCCTACGATAGAGTCTCATGCAGATATCCGCTGTGTCATTGACTGTATCCTGCAAAGGCTCACAGGCTCATTTAGGCGCCGCATGAACTCTGTACAGGGACGGAGGTGTGACTTTTGCACATTTTCGTTTATTGGTGCAGGGTAGCCAATAACCCCGGGGTGACATGGCCAAGTAATAAATCCGATCTTTCAGGAGGGGCCAAGAGACTTCTCACTTTCAACGGTCCTCTTTTATATAAGAGACAATCTATGTTTGCATCTAAAGGGTGCATGAATGTGTCTTTACGTTGCGGTGGACTTGAGCTGTTGCCGAAAAGGAAAAAAGTTCTATCGTGGCCTAAAGTGGACCCCGGGCTCCGAGGAGCCGCTGTGACAGCTTCCGCTCTGCTCCGCTGTGTTCGCTCTCTGCCAGCCCCCCCCAAGACACCAAAGTACTCAGTGCCATGTCCCAGAGTTTAGGCCACAAGGCTCGCTGGCTCAGGGATACACAGTGACAGCTAACGTGACTTCAAAATCCTGGGCAAATATTACATAGATCATAATCAGAAGGGAGATTTGACCAACTTTTTCTATCAGTAACCATTCCTCCAAAGGTTCTGGGTAGTGCATGACCCGAAGGCTACGGTGCTTTGTCATTATTATGGTGAAAGGTGACTCCGGCGACTGTAAATGTTGCCAAATTCAAATCAAGACGTAATCAGTACAGAAAAGACCACCAGAGGAATAAAGCCATTCGGGGCCATGCAAACACACGCACACACAGAGCCGCTATAGTAGCTTCAAAAAATTTCCGTTTTCCATGTTCTCTTTGACCTTGCTTGTTTTTCGCCCTCCCTCCCTCCCTCTCTCATTTCTTTCTTTTTCTCAAGGTATAAAAAGGGGACTTTGTGACCCTGCCATCTGTGTATGAATGATTCCTAAATGTCCTGAACCTGATAAACAAAACCTGGTTTAAGAGGGGGAAAAAAAAGGGTTTGTGAAAATCAATGTAAACAAGACATGCCCACTCATTGCAAGTCAAAAAATAAATTAAAATAACTTTACACATAAATACTGAATATATTATGACAGTACAGTGTTTGATTGTGCATTGCCTATTCTCGGTTTGCTTCCCGACTGTGACATTTTACTTCTGGGTATTTTTCTTATTCTTTCCCCTCACTACAATAATATTCGGTCGGGTCTGTTGGGAGGGGGGAAACAAATGCACACCTGCACAATTATTCCTCAGCTCACCACGGACCCCCCTTCTCTATTATATTTTTCTATTCAGTTGGTTTACTTCAGAGAATTCTCATTGCTTCTCTCGCAGTGAGTGCGGAAAATAAACACCCCGGGTCCAGTGGTTAGTTCACAGGGTATACTGAACCCTGAAGTTCATGTCCCACTAAGTGCTTTTGCCCCGGCTTGCCTTTTGTTATTTGTTTGCGAGTTAACTTTGATGCAGACCTCAAAGTCTCTCTGAGTCTACGCGCCCTGGCACCATTTATCCCAGTGCTGCATTTTTTTTCTCCCGTCCTCATAAGAGCACTACAATATTAATTAAAATGTGCTGAAAGGCTGAGGCGACGTGGAGGAAGGGAACTCAATAATGCATGGCACCGTCTTCTAGTATCGCTACCTTAGGTGAAGCTTCTGCGAAATTAGGACACCGAAATCACAGGCAGGCCTGGCTGGCTCAATGGCGGCAACGTTTACTTTTTGACTGGCGGAGAAACTTTTAGCTCCGGTGCAGTTGGCTGGAAATGTGGGCATGTCAGCACAGCAAGGATGACCTGTCTTTACTAATGACTACCTGACACGCACACTGACACACGCGCACACACGCGCACGCACACACACACACACGCACACACTCGCATTTGTCAGCACATGCGACCTCCTTGGAAATACTCTGTGGGAACCCACACAATTACGCTTGGACTAGAACACACACCTGTCTTCGGCGTCTCCTGCTTTATTTTTGCAGTCACTCGCATGTCGCCACGCAAATGCACACAAACACACAGCAGCCAACTAGTAATTTGTCCCCTAGCCCCCCTTTTTCTGCACTTCCACTCTCTCATGCTTGGTTAGGCCAGTAGGGACACTGGAGAAGCAGATGAAGCAGAACGACGCGCCAAGCTGCCACCCCCCAAACTCCGGGCTGTGAGCATGACCCGGGCCGAAACCTCGGCGCGATGGAAGCGCGAAATTTCATGACGAGCTATAAATACCGACGTCGGATTCGTTCCACGTTCCTTTTTTCCTCCGTGGTACCGCGCCCGCGGTATCCCTGAAACCTAGGAAACGTGTCGAGCCTTTTGTAGCTTTGCATTATTCACTTGGCTCGGTCAGCAGCGGCATCGCACGGGCGCTCCCGTCTCGTATGCAACGCGCCCAAACTCCACCGTGGGACATTTCTAGCGGATTAGGGGTCAAACGGCCTTTTTCCCCTCAATTTACGTTAATGTGCCTGATAATCATCCCAGCCTGTGAAAGGCACAGGGTGCCCGCCATACCGGGCGCTCTGCCAGAGAGGTAACTAAAATAAAATGATTTAAATAAAAAAGAGGGCAGGACCACTGGCTAGTGGGTTTATCTGCTAAATATTCCGATTAAACCTTTATACAGAGGCTCGATAGCGGCGAGTCTTTTAAACATTGGCAGTTTGACTGGGAGTCTGAGCGTCTGATCTCCCATTTCTCATCCATCAAGGTGCCCTTGCACGAGGCACGTAAACCCCAGACACCTCCGGTGGATCTGTTAGTTATTGGCACTCTGCAGATGTATCTGCACTGGGCAGTAAGTGTGAGGGTGCCGCGGTCACGTTACAGAGCGCGGTGATATTTTGAAAGAAATATGCCCACATCGTTTATTAATCATTAAACCGAGGCGAGTGGCCATCAAACTGACAAAATAATGCCATAATTACCATTACACTGATGTAAAATGAAAAAATGAGTCCACATTTTGCAAACCATTTCCATTTAAATAATAATAGGCGCCCATCTTTTTTTTTTTTTTACTGTATAGCAACTTTTAATATGGCAGCTGTTTTCAAAAGCCCATTGAAGCTCACTGCTCAATGCTTCTCACCATACGATGGGACAGAAGAATCCTTTCTCGAATCAATATATTGGTTTAAATAAGATCAATCATTTCAGTCATGCTATTGTTTCATCCTTTTCTATTTAGCACTCTGTACTTGAGCGCATTATCATCAGTCCTGCTCATAAGGAACTAAAGTCAGCCAAACAGCGACATACATGCACATCGAAGTGAAATTCATAGGTGGTTGTCGTGAGATTATTGTTATGTTATTATTACAAATCAGTGATGGGACGAGGTAAACCTTCAAGCTGTGGAAAAGATGACACCAGGCCACATTAGCTCACTGGTTAGCCAAGGCAATAACACAGGTCAGGCGTTGCAGCTCAACTGGTTCCGCTGATATTAATAGGCACTGGCAGTAACTGCGCCCCGTGGGATGGCATCTCTGCAGGGCGGCAGGCACAGGTACGGGCGAGCACAGCAATGCACGACCGCACACACATGCAAAACACACACACACGCCAAAGGCACCAGACAGGCACAGATTAGAACACACACCCGAGGAGAGGAGCGGCTCAGAAAAAAAATCATTCAGGCATAATATCACTTCAAAATGGAAAATCCAACTCTCACCCTCTATTGTTACAGGTTGTTATAATAATAGCACATCTTAAAAAGAACCCATTTCTCCATTGTTATTCTAATGAGGGCCTTACTCTATTGACTGAATTGACATGTGACGAAACTAAAACTCAGGCGACTGACAGGAGAGAATCAAATTCAACGATATAATGATGACGGCTCCGAATTCAATAAATTGAACTTGGCGATATGTTATTTCATCCACACATGTTTGGAATTTCACATGGATGCGTAAACTGTTGCTGGGTGAATTGTTATAGTCTGTCGGTATGAGCAGCCATGTTTCTGACCCGGTCCTCAACATTACCCACATGATCAATGGTGAAGTCAAAAATTGTGCCCACTAAATAAATGCTGTCTCAATTTACCGTGACATCTGCCGACGGCGCCCACTATCTTAGGGGACACAAGATGCTTCCGTGAGTGATGTCTGTACCGCTGACATTAATCTTTGTCCCCTGTGCTCATACACCCTCTTCCATCTGCCTAACCTGGTGTCACAGATAGCCGAGGCAACAGTAGCTCGAAGAACTGGGAAAATAAAATGAAAAGATCGGTGACAAAACTGGGCAAGCGATACGGAGGGGGAGGGGGAGAGAGAGAGAGAGAGAGAGCTGGGGATCCTATACATTGGAAGTGGTAAAGAAGCAAATTCGGCACCTTTCAAAGTTGAACTCACTCATCAGCAACAACACTGCCCTCCAATTAATGTCCTACTAATGAAATATCTTTAAATTACACATTAAAGCAGTTTTATTCAGTGTACGGGCTTGTTTGAGACCAATTTGAGTTCTAAAATATTCCATTAGACTGAGAGAAATATCGGAGATGTTGGCTGGGGAGTTATATCAACAACATATGGATTTTCTCATTTACACTATTAAAATTGCAATTTACAGCTGACGTTGATAAGGAAATTCACATGTTAAGCACAAGATGGGCTGAAATCAATGAGAGATGCATTTGGCTCAGCCAGACTCCCCCGGCTCTCCTTGCGATTGGATCAAAGCCAGGTGTAAAAGCAGTTCGTACAGTGATCACATTCTTGGGAAGAGCACTGATTGCTCAAGCCTGCGCGCTCTCCTTGAATCGCAAAAAAAACGACCCGCCATTCCTCATGAAAATAAAAACAAGAGCCCATACAGCATCCTCTGCTCTCCTCTACTCAGACGACACGCCGGGCGGAGACGTCATCAGATGTCATCGAGAAGACGAGTGGGAGTTCTTTTTTTTTTTTTTGGCAGAAGAGGAGCCAAATTTTGTTCGCAAGGCAGGAAGAACAATATAAAGTACATCACTGCTGGCAAAGCCTGACACGGATATTAATAAACAGGAAGGCCGTAAACAGGAAGCAGCAGGATCTGTCCTTCGGCTGTGGTCCGGGCAATCTCGCTCCGGCGCTGACCTTGGGACCGCGTTCTGATCAATAACAAGGGACATGGGCAGGAGGGCGATGTGTGTGTGTGTGTGTGTGTGTGCCCTTAACGCTGTAGCCCCAAATGCAACAACACACAAGTAGGATGGCCACACTGTTAACAGTGAAAAAACAAGAGGGGGAAAAAAGTCAAGTGAGGGATGCTTGAGTGAAACGGACTCATGCGTCCCTCAATGTGTTGTGATAACATCATTTGAAGAGTTTTCGGCTCTGAGGGCACTGGCTGTCTTTGCACTCTCTTTCTCCAACTCTCTCTCTCTCTCTCTTTTCGGCCAAGAGACTAAATTGTACAGAATTGAGCTGTCAGGTCTCATTTGTGAGAAAACGAGCGCACTGGGTATAACATGTTTGCTGAGTTCTGATGAATCATCTTATTGCTTTACGTGTAACTTATGTCCAAATGCACTGTCTTGAAGAAATGTGTGCGCGTGTGTGTGTGTGTGTTTGTGTCATGGAATACAAAAATTACAAAAAACTCGATGCGAGGTTAGCCGCGGTCTTTTGGTACAGGAGGTTGAAATAAAGAGGTGATGACATGTCAGCCATTTTTGCACAAACAGAGGTCAGGGCAGGGGTCGGCCCAGTGAACCAAACTGTGGGTGAGAAAGCTAATGCCATCTCATGGGATTGCGCACAACACTGCGCATAGAGCTCACAGGTCGTGTCAGCATGCATTTTAAGCTTTTTGCGTGTCATCGACACAATTTCGGGTTGGGATAAAATAACTGCAATGCAACAAAAAGGCAATTCAAAGTGCTTGGCCTAGAATTAAATGACAAACTGTAAAATATACAGTATATATATAAATAAATAGATAAAGAAATAGATAAACCCATTTGGAAATATTTTTAAAAGGAGCTACATAGAATTATTTTCTTTCATTTATCTCGCAGGAAAAATGCTTCGGGGTTAAAGACGGGGTTGTAGTGGGAAATAATACACTAAAGACGCACTAAAAGTGCAGTGATAACACACAGAATGCCAGTGTGTATTCACGCGCCATTTGGCTGAAGAAAACACTTTTTTTTTTTTTCCATAACTTCCCTAGTTAATAGGATTAGTTTGGAGGCCAGGATAGCATCAGCGTGCGTGGCTTCACGGTATGGACGAGTCTCACGCGAGACAAAAAGGGGTTAAAAGGTGCGTTTTTATCTCTCATTAGGAGTCAGTGGTTCACAGTTCTGGATTTGTGTCATGGCTGCTGTCAACACCTCTCCGTTGGCCCTGGGAAGGTGTAAAATGCCACGCGCCTTCTCCCACGCACACACACGCAAACACACGAGGATTTTTTCTATTTTTTTTTTACCATGAGAGTGTAACACTTGCAGGGATTCAGCAATTTCACTCTTTCCCCCCCAAAAAAAGGAGCCCTGGCAGTACGGGAGTCTGGTGTATCTGGCTTGGCTTCTTGTTGTACACCAACCATTTCACACAACAATGTGAAACCCCCTTTCCCGTCTCCCGGAGGCGTCGTTTGCCACCGTTGTGTTACCGCACTGCTAACACACACACCCACGCACGCACGCACGCACGCACACACACACAGTGTGTCCCTCTGTGAGCTGATATCACTCGAGCTTGTCGGGGGGTTATATCAGTCACTCAGGCGCCGATTGAGTAACATGACAGTCACAGAGGAAACTTCCAAACTCAGCTACTTTAGGAGCCCATCAGAAGCTGCCCGTGTGTGTGTGTGTTCGAATTAAAGCAGGCAAATATAAAATGCAACACAGGTTTGAGATTGTGTGTGCATGTGTAAATCTATGTGTGTCTGTAAGTGTGTTCATAAGTTTAAAGCTGATATTTAATGACCTAAGCCCCAAGGCTCATTTGAGCTGCAGATACCAGCAACTTATGTCCAAACATCTGGGTGCTCTCTCTCTCTCTCTCTCTCTCTCTCTCTCTCTCTCTCTCTCTCTCTCACGCACGCACGCACACACGCACACACTCACAGGCTGAGCTTTCATCACTGGCCAGAGGAAGGGTTTTAGCATCCGCCCTGACAGATGCCACCCCCACACTTCAACACACAAACACAACAGCCGGTGGAAAAACACTGGAGCAGGATTTAGGCAAAGTAAGATCCATATGTGTGAACCGTATATCTGACAGCTTGGATTATGGGTATATATAGTGAGAAGAGAGTTGTAGACTACGTGTGGCACATCCATGTGTGTGTGTGTGTGTCTATGTGTGTGTGTGTGTGTGTGAGTGAGTGTTTGAGAGAAGGCAGGGCCA
This sequence comes from Colistium nudipinnis, assembly GCA_016785305.1. Classification (NCBI taxonomy): domain Eukaryota; kingdom Metazoa; phylum Chordata; class Actinopteri; order Pleuronectiformes; family Rhombosoleidae; genus Colistium; species Colistium nudipinnis. The sequence goes on along the minus strand of JAFBJU010000225.1, from coordinate 144,729 downwards.
TTTCAGCAGCTCCCTTGTGGTCTTCCGCCATCAAAAATGTTATTTTTTTCTCCATTTCATACTCCCTCCATCTTAAGCCCCTGTCTCTTTTTTTTTTTCCTCTCTCCCTCCTGTCAACCCCCCACAAGCCCCCACCCCCCCAACCCCCCTCGTACAGAGCGATAAGGGAATACGCCCTGAAGGTAGGCAAGGGTCCCAGGCCACAACTCAGGAAAATATCACAGGTCAGTGTAGAAAGCGTGTGTTACAGAGCTATACATATATATCATTTTCCACCAGGTCAAGGTGTGCAGCTTCACTTCAGTAAATCACCCAGGGACGACATGAGTCAGCCCCAACGGATCTGTCAATTTACAAAAGGCGGCATTTAAAATGTAATGACAGAAATGACTTGAATGGAGATAGATTATGGTTGATTAAGGTTTTTACATAACGTTGCGGTATTATTGTGCTCTCGGGGAATACGAAATTTGGTTTGGAAATGGAAAAAGGACAGTGGCCTCCCCTGTGGAGATCTGGGAAGATTCCGGGAGCAGAATTCACTATATAAATGGTGTTCCTTGAACATGTTGCTTTTGTGCGACATGTCAGAATGTTCTTGGTCTCTGTAGGACCTCCCACTCGGAGCCTTTCCTGGTCGCTCCTGTGTATGAATGTGTTATTTGTCTGTTTGAGGAATTTGGTGTGCCGCTCCTCTATATTTTCATTTAGTCTCTCTTCCTGTTACTGAGACCTCCTGCCCCCCCCCCCCCCCCTCCCCCCCCCCCCCCCCCCCCCCCCCCCGCCTCTCCCCCTCTCACTGTGGAAGAGGTTTGAAGTTGCAGTCACCAGAGCAATTAGAGACTTCATGTTCCTCCTCACTGTCAAGAGGAGGCAATACACACATGCACACAGGCGCGCACACACACTTGTCCCCTGCCGTCCTCTGTACTGACAGGCACTGGGCAAGAGTTCACTTTGCCACTGTGCTAACTATCTCTCTCTCTCTCTTTTTCCACTCCTTCACACTCCTCCCCCCGCTCTGCCTTTTCTAGAAAAGTGCTAACTTGCAATTTCTCACTTCTCTTTCTCCTTTTCTCTTCATACCTGCCGCCCTTCAGGGCTGCGACCCCCCCCCCCCCTTTTCCCACAATCTTTTCTTCTCCCCTTTCATCCGTCACTCAAAAGGAAAGACACAAGCTTGTCATTCCTTGTTCTGACTCCCAGAAAAAAAAATATCAGCCCGTCTCATTGGCCAGCTCCTTCTTTCTCTCCTCGCCACTTTTGCACATTTGCAGTCGTCCAGCGATGGCTTCTGGCGACACAAAGTGCTGGGGCACAGCTGTGCAGACGGCATCCACAAATCACGCGAGAACAAATTCTAAAATCTCCAATGAACTCGAAAGGGAAAACACTGATGTCAAGCGCAATTCACAGCAGGCGCTTTTTTAACAAGTCATATTGGATCATAACAACGGGCTTCCTTAGAAAAACCTGCTAAATTTCTCCAACTATTAGGCGGCCTTGAAAGGACCAGACATTGTAATATATATATATATATATGTATGAGTGCCTTGATGAAATTAAATTCCCTCCATCTGTCAGCCCGCTGAAACCAGCTTTGATCTCTTCCAGGTGAACGCCAGGCTCGGCCATAAGCCTCCGACTGCCTTTTCATCAGAGGACACTTCAAATGGAAACCTTATATCGCAACCTTTGTGCTCTGGGGACAGTTGAATGTCATTCATCTTCTCAAGGGGCACCGCCGGTGGACACTGCATCGCGCCGGGCTTTCTTTTTTTGACTTCATGACGTGTGCTTGCACGACTTTGTCTCCAATTATATTTGTGAGGGGCCTCAAATCTCGGCTTGCCATAATTGTGAGCCTTGAATTTGTAGCACAACGCTCATGCCGCTTATTGCATAGACATGGAGACGGAGACGCACTCAAAAGGAGCTAAAAGGGCATGTGATCTGCTGGTCGCCTTGATATTGTAATGAGGCCTGCTAATGTGCTCATAAGTATTCATTACTGACCTCAAAGGCTCAACGGCGAGTGGGCCAAATGGTCCATGCTGAAACACGCTCATGATCAATGAAAATGCCAAATATTCATAAACACCCCTTGGTGACTCACGCTATGCTCACACCTCCCACAGAGCCATAAGTCTCCACTTCGTAAGAGTCGGTTCATCCAAAACAGTATGGTCTTTGACACGGTGCCATATTCATAATTCCCTTACGTAAATCTATCTAGTTCTATTTATAGTTATATCTATTACCAATTCTATCATGCACAGCAAAAACTATAAAAAGCACAATTGCACCATGACCTCATATTAATCATTTGGTTGGAGACTTTGCTTCACCCCCACAAAACCTGAATATCTTTTCCAAACATATCTTCCCCCATTTTTAATCAAAATATATGCATATGCACAGTAATATTGTATCTTCTGTTTACGCATGCAAGTAGAGGTTGCTACAGCATGAACAGGCAAAACTAAATGGGATGAGTTTCGTTTTTCTACAAAACAAGGACAAACTGTGAGCTGTCACCATTGATTTATTAGTGAGTCTGTCTGCTGGCAATTTGAATTCCTAGTGTAACAAGGCAAGAGTATTTGGAGTAGAATAATTATGGCTTTGCTTATCTTTGGCTGTCTTAACAGCTGCCGCCGGTGATGGCCATGGAATTAATATTCAAACTACTAACATATAAGCTTTTACTGCTTTTGTTCCCCACCCTTCTGTTTTCAAAACGATTCCACGGTGTGTTCCCCTTCTGGTTCCAAAGGAGTAAAAGAGGCAACGGAGTGCTTACTACATATTTTATGGTAAGATGCAAACCCTCTTTAACTCAGGGCTAAGCATTGGCTTGCGACAAATTTATTTCCATGCTGCAATTATTAAATTCTTTGTTCAACCAGAAAAATTAAGTGGATGCATCACGTTTTTTTTTGTTTTTAGAATGTTCAGTCAAATCTCAGAGGACAAATTCATTTAGGGGTAGAGAAAAAAAACTTTTGGACCGCTTGTCAAGAGGGATTTTTTTTCAAACAAGAGACTTTAGGACTTTGTGTTCATCCCAAACTATACATACACGTACTCCATGGAATCATGTAGCTGCCTTACTCTATATTGGAAGAGACCTATGGATACGCTCAGGTTGTTGGCCTTGTGCTGAACTCAAACACGCACTTCCTGACCGAGGACTATAGAGAACTGTCCTTAAATAATTCAGCCGTATATTCCGTTATTCATCGCTTCAAGTGGGACTTGCGCATATGCTCAGTGTAACTGTCCTCAGTCAAGTACCCATGTTTTCAAAGAAATCTAAAGATTGTTATGTGGTAGTCGGGGAATCAAAGAAGAGAGTCCCTGCAATGCAGAATGACTCATACAATTTATATAGCACTTTCTGGATAACAGATGAGAAATGGCAAACTACAAAGCACTCGCTAAAATGTACCCTGCAGTTAGTGGTGATGGAGACATTAAATGAGTTATTCAATTCTCTCATGTTTTCCCAGTTTGTGTAAAGCTGAACTTCCGCAGAATCGAGCTGACAATTAAAATTTGACATGATTCTTTCATAAGTTAAGAAATAAGGCAGCCCGAGCGTAGAAAGAGAAAAGAGAAAATCGTATGCTCGTGCGAATACAAGCAGATGTTTTGAATGTGTGTGTGTGTGTGTGTGCGTTACATAATAAAGTACATGCTCACACGTGATTGCGCACCTCTGACATTTATCTGTGCAGTTTATCCAAAAGCAATCTGCCCCGCTGTTACGGAGTACAGACAAACAGGCGCCGGCGCCTTAAGTATTGCTCCAATACTATGAATGCAATATAAAGCAGTCAGTGGAAAATGTCAGCCGGCCATCTGAGTGTAGTCCTCTTCAAAGAAGGAGACAGCGAAGCCATCGCACAATCATGGCCGCAATTCAAGAATAGCGTCTACGTAATCCCAAATCCAATAGTGATGGATACACAAAGTGCGTGGGTGTCAAATAAGAACCAAGCCATGTGGGAGACTGCTTAAGTTAAATATTCAGTACATAATGGTCAGACCACGAGGGGAAGCGTGTGTATACACGCTAATCTAAATGTTCAATAAGTGAGTCTAAGCTACAGACACAGCTGTTTCTGAATGTAATATTCATGCAAATGTGCAATGTCGTACATAGCTGTGAGATGTTTCCGACACCGCGTGTCAGGGGACAGGAAACATGACATCCTATCAGTTATTCAAAAGATCTCCAGAGGTAGGCGGGGTCAGGCATGTGTCCTTGGAGGAACACGAAGGAAATTCAAAGATTCCCGGAGAAATGACTGCATTAGCCCTATCAAATGATGACGTAATATAATACAATGCAAGGAAATGCAGCGGACCCAACGGCACGTGTCTGTAGCTCCATGTGTTATTCCATATTCGCCGCTGGCATGTCCAATAACATGAACTCTAAGGTACGGCCATCCAATAAGCTCCAACGAAAGAGTAACGCACGCGAGAGAGGTCGCACACAGTGTGTGTATGCGCCAAGGCCTCGCACAGCCGCAGTCATTAGAGTCACTTTAAAACCCTTCGTCGCCTCTCTACTCTTTCCTTCTCATCTCGTCTTCCTCTCTCAGCGCGGGAAAACTAATGTGGTTTAGACGAGACCTGAGGGAGGAAAGTACGAGAGGAAGGAAATAAGGTGGGAGGAAAGATGGAGTGATAAAGAGTGATGAGAGAGTGGCGATTATTAGAAGCAGTATTGGTAATTGTATCAGCAGTGGGAATTGTTTGGGAAGCATTAGTATTACTATTCTAATAATTTTTATTTAGCGTTAACACCGGGTTTGTCTCATTAATGCTTGCACCTCTTTTGCAAAGAAGACTCTCCCCCGGGTAAAGGGGCAACGGTTCATATTTGAAGCAGAGGCTCATTAAAGTAAGTGGAACACTCATATTACTGCACAAGTTGCAGGCGTAAATGGAAATTTGGGATTCGAAAGCATTTAAAGAAAGGGGGAGGAGGGATGCACGCAAGCAGAACAGTGCGAATGAATCTGAGAGAGAAGCAAAAAAAAAAAAAAGGGCAGTGACAGAAAAGAGATCAAGAATAAGACAAAAGACAGAGTAGACACACAAGTAACTTTGGAATAAAGACATTGTTTTGATAATGCATTTGTCAAAAACAAGGGGAAAAACCACATTCGACATCTACGCACACAGACACACACACACATCCATCAAGTGGCACACCTCACAGCAGGTGTCATCGCACAAGAAAAGACATAGATCTATCTCGTAGCCCCACAGCAACGAGAACCTACGAGACGGCGAGGAAGCTAGGTTTGACACACACACACACACACAAAAAAAAAAAAAAGATACCGAAAAGAAATCGAAAATGAGAAGGTAGGAAAGAGAGGAGGGGATGTGTCCCAGGTGTGCGCTATATCCTCAGCCGTAGTTAAGAGCGAGGCACGGCAACACCTCAGCCATCCGTCACCATGGAGATAACAAGCTGTCAGGGCCAAAGAGGACCACGGGCCACAGAGGCCAGTCAACTCCGCAGCGAACACCGCGGGAGCCAATCCGGCGAGGGAGAGGAGACGGTGAGATAATGCCAAGAGAAGGATGGTCGCTAGCATCAAGCCTATCCGGGCGAAGGAGGAAAATAAACCCGACCGCAAGGAATCTGCACCGTGAGATGTGCACAACATGCGAGGTGCCGGAAAACGCGGATTTTTCAGAAAAGAGACGGAAAGACGCGAGAGACGCGGAGAGGAATGGGAAAGAAAAGAAAGTAAAGTGCATGCAATTGTGAATTGTGTTTGGACGGGTAGGAAAAAAAAATTAAAAGACGGCGCCCGGAGCTGTACATCAATCACTCCTCTTCTTCTAAACAACTCATACCAGCACATTTCCTCTCTGAAATGCGAGTAATTACCCCTGCCTTTTCCCTTTGAAAACACGGGCAAAAAAAAAAAAAAAGGCCTCCAGTCGGCGTGCCTGCTTTGCGATTATAACTGCGGTTTATTAGTGAGGAGCAAGAAATGCCAAAAGAGTTCAAACGCGTTCAACAGACCATGATGCATCAGGGATATCTTTGAATAAGAAAAGATGACTGTTAACGTAAAATTGGACGTGTGCCTGATCAAAACAAGCTAGCCTTCAACAAAAAGAAGATCGTGCACCTTTTAGACAAATCATTAGATCCAAAATGCAGAAAAAAAAAAACCTTCCACCCTAAGAAACCATTGATTAAATCACTTTACCAAGCTCACCGTTTTTTTTCTCGATATGCGACGTCCTTGCAAAGCGACGTCAGGTCGCATGTGCTGCGCCCGCAGTCTGCAGGATAGGAAAGCTGTACGTTTTTAGATAAGCTTGACCTCTGTCCGCACTGCATGGCCCTCCTGAATGGACGTTGCCAACGTGGCTTCATTCACCCAGAATGCTCAACGCCCGCCACACTAATTACAACCACTCGAGCCATGAAATCCTCCCTCTAGATCTTTAGCTGACTGCTGCATTATATTTTGTCGAAAAGGAACCGATGTATAAGCATAACCTCTGACACCAGCCGCGATGTAACCGCGCTCTGTTACTCGCAAAGACCCTGACTCTTCTGCTGACGCCACCTCGTTAAGACGTGCCCGCAGACCGTTGGTAGGAGCGCACGTAGCAGTCTGCCACAAGTATCACCGATACCCCTCGCAACCATCGCCGGCCGAAAAAAAAGATTCACTTCCGCGGGCTCTCTTCGGGATAGTGAGTGATGGCTGCAATGAGTTTCGCGTTTCTGTGAGGATAGACTCGCTAAATAATAATGAATTAAAGCCCAAATAGTGAGTGACGGAAGCAGGTTTATCTATATTGTTTTCGATGTGGAAAGAATGGACGTGTGCACACAGCAAGATAGGGAGGCACAAGAAGTGTGTGGGGTGCAGTATAGAGGTGCTGCTGGCGCTCTGCTGCTGGCAAGCGTGGGAGAACATCATTTTGTGTGTGTGTGTGTGTGTGTGTGTGTGTGTGTGTGTGTGTAGGTGTGTGTGTGTGTGTGTGCGTTTTGTCACTGAAGGCCTTTCACAGCTACTGAGTGGTGGACAGGATTATTGATCTGAAAAGAGTTGGTGAAACATCCACTTATTTCCCCTGCATCTTGAAAAAATTCACTTCACACACGCTGCACTTAGCACAGGCAAAAACATTGATTATGGAAAAGGAGGCCATCCCCACGGCGCATTTCACGTCTAACTTTGAAACAAATACACATAGCACCGCCTTCTTCAGTAGAATAGGGCGGCAAACACTCGTACACAAATGGGTACTAATGGTGGTTCAGCTATTTTACGGACACGCAGTTCCACACACAGTAGCTGTACACACCCTGTGAATATAATGCCATCTCACACACACACACACAAACAAACAAACGCACACACACCCACATACACACACACAACACGTGCTTCAGCAGGCCTCAAAACTGCCCAACACCTAGGCCCATATACGCAGTGTGCTCAAGTAGTTTTGTAGCTCAAAATAGTTCAAAAGAACACACAATACAGTGCTCGATTGTCGATCACTCGAGTCCCTTTACAGTTCAGTTCAATTCTGGATTCACCTACTCAACACACACAACTTTCACACAGCATCCACACTCAGCACAGCACAGCCTGTTCAATGCCTTACTCAAGGACAATTCGACAACGCGGATTGGAGTATCGATACAACCGCCGACCCTCCGGTTAGTGGATTAACCACTCTACCATCCCAAAAAGCCCTTTGTGGAAATAGTTTCAAAACACACGCTCACTCACACACTTTGCAGGAGAATATACGGTCTAGTCCCTAATGTGAACGGATCATCCTAAATCCCACTGCCACTGTCAGTGTAGTCAGCAAACAGACAACTGTTTGTTATGGGCACAAGCAGAAACATACTCACACACACACACACACACACACACACACACACACACACACACACACA